>CM023946.1:22094141-22129546 GCA_013407115.1 Glycine latifolia | reverse complement strand
ATAAAGACCCTAGGAATAGAACAAGTGTACACTCGAGGATCTATGATAGGGATCATGATCATGAGGATTCGAGGACACTACATGTTTATTGCCTAAAGCTTGTTCCTAGTCTTGAATCATCAAGAAAGGGCATTGATGATCTCAATAAGACTAGTACAACATCTTCTACTTGTATAGAGATATAAAGTAGGGACCTCATGGAATGCAGGCATGGTGATGCCTTAGCTGATGTCGTGGGTGGATTTGTTGTGGAACAGATGGCACGGAACTGACCTGCCGAGAGATTCCACAAGGATTCTTTAAAATATCATTGGATTTGTAAAGTCTCTCATTGTTTGGTAGTGCGGATCATCCTAGACTTAAGGATGTCATCAATACTTTGTCCTAGGGTTATACTTTGACTGTACGACTCTATCCTCCTGAAAATGGGGAGAACAATGTACTCTTGGGTATAACCTGAATACATGAGTATAGATGGGCATGTCGAAAGGACTCATAATCCCTTACGAGGGATTAGTCTTTCACAAGACCGGTAGAGCTTGGATGACTTCTAGTTGACTCAGGAATCTATGCATAGTAAGAGATTATGAGGAGTCATGATTTGTCTTAGAGTCAATAGAAGAAGATTCCTAGTTCCTGTGAAAAGCTTTATTTAGTCAATAAAGAGAGATGATACAAGTTATAGCAAGTTTGGGCCAATAATTAGTTATTGGACTTTATCAAGACTATGAGTTAAATTGGGTTAGAGTTGGACTTCAAGCCCACTTGAATCATGCGACGTATTTGGAGCATTGGTGGTGAAATTGGTTTCTCCACTAATGGGCCCAAATGTGTTGACAGGCTTGATGGGCCTTGGGTCATGATTCCTAGTAAGTCAAGGAGTTGAATTGACCAAAATAAGTTTTGGGCAAATTCAAAATTTGAATTTGAAATTTGATTCAAATTCAAATTACGAACTAGGATAAGATTGAATTTATATTTGAGTTTAAATTTGAAATTTGAAATTTGAAATTGAATTTGAATTTTAAAATTCTGTGAGGTTAGGTTGTTGAGGATAATTCACATTATCTAGATGACTTATTCAAAAAAGATTGGATGAAGATTCTCTCAACAATATTGGTTGTTGAGAATAATTCACATTATCTAAATGAATTATCCAATAAAGATTCTCTCAACAACATTATCATTTGAATTCTGAATTCAAATAAGTTATTGTTGCAACAAACTTTAGAGGGAGGAGATGGACAGAGGGTGGCAGTTTTTGGAGAGAATCTTACTAGATTCTTTTTCAAATTTTCCCAACAAACTAGGGATGATTTGGAGTGCTTATCTCACCTTAAATAGACACCTATATGGGGAAGAAAAAGATGATGAAAATTTTGCCCCCTCCTCTCTCGATTCTGAATCAAGTTCTAGCTTTCCTCTCCCTCATCTTCTCTCCTCTTTTGTTGCACCTTCACTTGACCTCAAGTCACCATCATAGTCTTGAGAAAAGAAACCAAATAATTGAAAGCCTCACACCTTGCATGCGCCTAGCAAGCACCAAAGGAGAAGGAGGAATCAAGGAGAAGAAGTTCTCACTTGCAAGAAGGAGATAACCGTGTGGATCACCATTGGAGGGCGTCATCTTCTTTGAGCCTTCAAGTGATAAATGTATTTCTAAAACCCAACGTGTTTCAATGAGTAATTCCTAAGCACGCACACATGAGGTGCATAGATGGTCTATGTTTCTGCATCAATAAAAAATTTTGTTTTTACCCTTATGTGAGTACACCGCGGTTTGACAAAGGTGTTGCATTTTCCAAACTTTCAATTTCTACCCAATGCTCGGTCGACAACTCTTCCAAGAGCCCGACGCAATCCTCTCATCTTAGCCATAATCTGTACAACATTTGTTTACATGTTCAACAACATAACTGGTTCAACAACTTCGATTCACATGCATACTCACCTTACAAATACAATTCTAACCAACCCAACACATAACAGGTTCAACAACTTTGATTCACATTAATACTCACCTTACAAATACAACTCTAACCAAACCAACCTATAACAGGTTCAACAACATTGACTCACATGCATACTCACATTACAAATACAATTCTAACCAAACCAACCTATAACGGGTTCAACAACTTTGATTCACATACATACTCACCTTACAAATACAATTCTAGCCAAACCAATCTATAACGGGTATTCGATTCATGTAATACAACACATCATACAATACAAACTCTTTATAAAAGCCAACCAAAATGCATAAAATCCAAATTGTCCAACAATTCATGTCAATAAACATTCCTAACTTCAAATATGGACTTAACAATTGTAAGACAATACATGATCAATTATATTTTCACTTTCTAATCCTTGACTTATACATAATACTTAATTATTTTTAAAACTTAAAAATACTCATACAGTTGGTCAATTCGTATGAATCTTACGGATTCTCGAATCCGTATCCTAACCCCTGTTCCGTTTAAGAGACCATAATGAAAAACGACTCACCTCACAATGTCATAGCCATCAAACAGACAAGACAATGTCACCACAGACGTCCACGGTGTGCCGGAGAACGATTTCGATGAAGGTCGTAACAAGCAAAATGCAGCACAGGATGGGAGCAAGAGCGGTGCAAGAGCGGCGGGACAAAATGCCAAAATGAATTTTAAAATAAAAACCTAATAGTGGAGGGTAATTGTGGAAATACACTATTACACTAATGGTGTATTGGAAATGCTTATGGTGTATGAAGTTCAATTCTTACACCTTTAGTCTTGAAAAAGCCCAATAACTATTATTGGTCCAAACTTGCTAGTTATAAGCAATCAAGAAGAACCTTTTGTGTATGACTTATTAGGCCCAATTAGTCACTGACATAAATGAACTTGAACCAATTAAACTCCTTTAACAGGCCAAATTCTTTTAATGACCACATAAGAAACTAGTAGTGCTCTACGACCTAAGAACTAATTGAGTTGATCAAGTGATCTACCTTTCTGATTTGGATACCGTGTTGGCAGCATCCCTCATATCATCATTCACATTTAGTCGAGAGCAAGGATAGAGTATCATCTCTCTTAGTTGACTAAATATATTTTTTCACAGAACTAAGAGTCTCCTTCTATTGACTCTAAGACGGATCATGACTCCTCATGATGTCTTACTTGAAAGTTCAAAAACCACAGCACCTTGGTCCAACCGCAGTGTGCTCACATGAGGGTAAAAACAAAAAATATTTTCGATGCGGAAACATAGACCATCTATGCACCTCATGTATGTGTGCTTAGGAATTACTCATTGAAACACTTTGGAGTTTTAGAAATACCTTTATCACTTGAAGGCTCAAAGAAGATGACGCCCTCCAATGGTGATCCACACGGTTATCTCCTTCTTGCAAGTGAGAACTTCTTCTCCTTGATTCCTCCTTTTCCTTGGTGGCTTGCTAGGTGCATGCAAGGTGTGAGGCTTTCAAGTATTTGGTTTCTTTTCTCAAGACTATAATGGTGCCTTGAGGTCAGGTGAAGGTGCAGCAAAAGAGGAGAGACGATGAGGGAGAGGAAAGGCTAGAACTTGGTTTAGAACCAAGAGAGGAGGGGAACAAAATTTTCTTCTCCTTAATCCTCCCCATATAGGCGCCTATTTAAGGTGAGATGAGGTTGTTGCATTGCATTATCCTCTCACTCCAAATCAGCCAAAGTTTTTGGGAAATTTTTTTAAAAAAATCTAGCAAGATTCTCTTAAAAAAACACGATCCTCTCTCCTTCTCCTCCCTCCAAAGTTTGTTGCAGCAAAACTCATTTGAATTTTGAATTCAAATGATAATGTTGTTGAGAAAATTTTCATCCAATCTTTATTGGATAATTCATTTAGATAATATGAATTATTCTCAACAACCAATGTTGTTGAGAGAATCTTCATCCAATCTTTATTGGATAATTCAATTAGATAATTTAAATTATCCTCAACAACCTAACCTCATAGATTTAAAATTTAATTTCAAATTTCAAATTCAAATTCAAATTTCAAATTTAAACTCAAATATAAATTCAATCTTATCCCAGTTTGTAATTTGAATTTGAATTTGAATTCAAAATTCAAAATTCAAAATTTCAAATTTCGAAATTCAAATTTCGAATTTGCCCAAAACTTATTTTGAAAGAAACCTTGAGTCCTCTGCACATAGTTGGCTTATGTTTAGGAGATTATGTTTCAAACCTTCCACATAAAGAACATTTCTTATCTTTGTTTTAAAGCTATCTCCTATGTTTCCTTCTCCAATGATCTTTCCTTTGTTGTTATCACCGTAAGTGACATATCCTCCATCTTTAAGAGTTAAGTTTGTGAGCATGGACATGTCACCTGTCATGTGTCTAGATCATCCACTATCAAGGTACCATAATGATGATTTTGCTCTAAGACACACCTGCAAAAATCAAATTAACTAACAAAGAAAGGTTGTAACGACCCGCCTCGTCGCTACGATATCACTAACTCTTAATCTTGCATGTCTTAATTTTAATAAAACATTCATTAATTTGATTACGAAAATGGTAGTAATTTTTTTCCACAATAATACAATTATCATACACATATTGTAATTATATAATTAAATACATATGTATATATATAATCAGTGCATATCATCATCATGTTAGAACTTCATTTGATTTTACATGTATATACACCTGAAATTACATATCTAACAAAAGAGTCAAGGAAACTAACTAAGAAAAAGTTAATTAACAAAACACAACTCTTTCCCCAAAAAGAAATCCAATGTCATCACATCCGCTTGGTGGCTCCAACAAAAAAGAATCATTCTCCAGAGTCACCTACTGCTGCTCATCTGCTCACACGAACAAAGGTTCGTGATCATCACAGGTACCAACCACACGGTACAACAAAAACAAGGGTGAGTTTATTATACATAAACAACAAGTATCAGATAGCAGTAGTTGGAAAGAAACAACATTACTCACCACAATCATTAACAAAAATCCATTATTCCAATACACACTCAACAAACCAATCATTCAATGCATTTCATAACTTAAACAATCATGCACAGAATGATGTATACACCTAACTCATGCAATGTGGTACCATATCAGACACTGGCCATTCCCCCCTCCCCCCCTAATGATCAGCTATCGTCGCTATGGAATTCCAAACCTGATGACCCCTTAGTACCTGCGTTCTCAGCCCACTGAAACCCACAGGTACGCAAGTGCGTTCATTCTATTTCCATCCATGAAAATGAAGTATGAAACATGGGCATCATCAATGCATGACCTGGCTAGGAACAAATCCTTCCTAGCAAGGGTAACCCATCATGCACCCCCCATGTACATACATAACACACCAATGTGGGCTCACCGATGCACTTTTAGCCCAGGTGAGTTCTGGGCTAATTTGGTTTCTTGTTGCTTGTCTTGATTGTTTTGGATGCTCCGGATATAATTGAACCTATCAAAACATTGGATTTGATTGGACTAATATTCTAAAATGTAAATAGCACATTTATATATGTACTAACTATAAAACAACTAGGATTAGGGTAAATTTATAATCAAATTCACTGTAATCAAAAGATAAGTGTCAACATTACAATCCTGAAATTAACTAAAATATGACACTTATCAAAGTGCAGATGTAATCATGTTTTTAGCTTTAAAATCATACTGAACAACTCTTTTTTCAACATCCGTCATCTCATCCACTCATTGGGAATCCTTTCATTATCAACAATTTTTGTAGGGATCAAAGGACCTTTTTCAATTGCATTCCAAGCACCGGGGTCATTTGATTGAATGAAAATCTGCATTCTATTTTTCCAAAAACTGAAATGCTCTTCTTCAAACATCGGAGGACGATTGAGGGAGACACCCTCCTTGAGGGTAATTTGTGCGGTATTTATTTTCTTTCAAAAAATAGTGATCTTGAATAACACTCAAGAACCTACTCTTGATACCAATTGAAAACAATATGAACACACATAATCAACCAAGAGGAAGGAGGGGTGAATTGGTTAAAACAGGGACTTTAAAAAATTCTTTGAAAACTAGCGGCGAAATTAAGATCGTATCACAAGTTTAACCTTGTTAAAACTGAAACTTTCAAACAATCAAGGTTCACCCTTAACTTTGAGCAATTGCAGAAAATGTATCAGTTGATCTTGAAAGAAATTAACCTCAAGATAAGCAAGATTAAGACAACAAGATGAGAATCAAGAGAACACCAAATCTATATTGGTTCACTCCTCAAAAGAGAAGCTATATCCAGTTTCTTCTAACCAAACCTTTGTTAGAGTTCCACTAAATTAAAATCTGTTCTTTACAAGCTTACAAGTGATCACCTTTATCAACCCTAGATAAAGAAACAAAATCTAAACTCCCTTCAGACTTCTAATGAACAAGAACTAGAGAACCCTTCTCTATTCTTCCCTCTAGAGAACACTACTCTAGAAAAGCTTTAAAGAACTTCTTGAAATAGGAACTTACAAGAAACAAAAGTAAAAAATCAAATCACAACAAGAGTTTAAGAGACATACAACCTCATGATCCTTTGAATATGAATGAATGAATTTTACCAAACAAACTCAGGTTGAATGTATGCGATTCTTGGAATCAGCTCTCTTTGAAACTCTTGTCAAATCTTGTTCAAACTAACATGATCAATGATGCATGAGTTCTGGGTTTTGAAACAAGATCAAAGTAACTCAGAAAATCTTTTCTCAGATTGTGAGCGTTTCTGAAAGTGATTGATAATTCACAAAATCAATTTCTGTCAAAAACAAAGACCCAACAACTTTTTATAGAAAACATATTTAACTGCATGTAATCGATTAAATCGTCCATGTAATCAATTAATATCCAAAATAATCAATTAAAGTTTTCTTAGCTCAATCTGGAAAAGATATATGAACAATGTAATCAATTAAACCGATGAGTAATTGATTAAAACAATCAGACTAGTTTCAGACATATGCTTATGAAAGCGATTATGATTGGATGGTAATCGATTAAAGCAGTCATATGTGTTTTGAGTTTTTGTACTGTGTAATCGATTACCATTTGCCTGTAATCGATTAAGATGTTCTTCATGACTTAAGTAATAGATTACCAATGCTGCTAATTGATTAAACCAGTACAAGATGAGATTTTCCAAAACTTAAGCATGAGAAATTTGTTTCTTTAAGCTAACATGAAAACCTTTATGCTTTTATCAAATCATGTATACATGTTAATGATTATGTTTATGCAATGCAAGGATCATAAGATAAGCCTCTTAAACAACTTAACAAATTACAAATGCCTTCAATTGAATGGCATGTAAAAGCTAAAATCTCTTTAAGGCACTTGGGTTCATCCTTGTCTTGATCCTCTTCCAGCTCCCCCTGTATCCAACATCCTAAATAAGGAAAATTGGTCAAGTAAGTACAAAATCCGAAAATAAGCAATAATTATCAATTAAGCCAAATAATTTGCCTAAGACCAAAATTGAGTTGAGGTGAGAAAATAAGAATCCAAGAGAGGTCAAATAAAATAAGAAGAATAGAAAAATAGTAAACTAAAAATGCTTAATTGAATTCCCCCACACTTTATCTTTTGCACTCCTGGGCAAAACTAAAAGAAAGACTAAGAAAAATCAAACTATTGTAAACCACAAACTAAAAGAAAGGTATGAACAAGCACACATATTTTTCAATGGATCCTAACAATGCACAAAAGTGAGAAAGATGAATAATGGAAAAGTGATATGTAACACCCCAAAATTTAGGAAATTACAGACAATTACTGAGAGTAAAATGTTAATAAAAGGCAGTAGAAAAATTTAGGGAAAAATGACAAGAACGCCCCTGAACAATTTCAAAAATGACGATTATGTCCTAAGATGGAAAATGACAGTTATACCCCTAGACATTTTGAAAAGGACCAATATATCCTAGATATTTTGATAAAGATATTTTTGGGGGAAAATTACAAAAAGGTCCTTGAACAAATTGAATAATTACCATAATACCCTAAGGTGATAAATGACCAAAATGCCCTTAAAGTCAAAACTGACCAGATGACCTTAGAAATTTGTAGGAACCTCACTATTGGATAAAATACTTTTAGATAATCATGAATCAGTTAGGTGGGAGGCGAAAAAACCCCAAGATAGAATTTCTACAAATTTTGGAAGTTAGATTAAAAAGAGCTTAGTTCAGACTACCCTAGGTATCAGAAAATTATGAGAAGGGTATGAATACAATTTATGGAATTTTCTCTTAATTATAAGAAAAATGGATTCTTTAATAAGTTGTTCAGACATTTTATCAATTAAAAACCAAATAAACCAATAGGAAAATTAGATAAAACTATTGAAGAAAATGGTGTGACAACTTATTAAGTGATATTAAACTCTAGAGTAGTTTTCTAATTATTTTACTTCTAAAGAAATTAATTTAAATTAAGGTTTATAGATTATAGAAATAGTGTTATCAATTACAAGACATAAATAAAATATGAAATACTTCAAAATATAACTATTAAGGCAAACTAAGAAAAAACAAATGTAAACTAAGAAAAACAAAACTTATTTGCTCTACAAAATTCAAGTTGGCCGTGCACCACAAAATGTAGGAAGAAAGCTTGAGAAAAAATGTGGAACTAGGACACTTGGACAGTTTTTAAGTAAGAAGAAAGCTAATTGGACCATTTGGAAGGTTGCTTTGAAATTAGGAAACAAAAATCTACAAAGGAGAAAGCTAACTCCACGTGAAGAAAAGAAAAAATAAAAGGAAAGCACCCTAAGCTTAGTGAATCCACGGACAGCACAAGGAAGCCAAGGAAAGCTGTAGAAATTTCAAGATTAAGGCCACTTGGAAGCTAGGAATTAGATGGCCAATAAAAAGAAAACAAGTAGAAAGTAGGCTTAGATTTTTATCAAGCTAAAAACATCCTATATAAGAAAGTATAAGGCTGGAAATTTGGACAGCCTAGGAGGGTGAAAACCGTAGCTTAAAGCTTTTTCATTCTTTCCTAAATTACTTTTACCAAAACACAAAACAAAAGCCAAAAACCTAGGAAGTTCACGGTTAGCACCTCCATTTTAGCCACATCCTTTTCATTTAAGTCTTTCACTTCAAACAAAAAGCCAAACCAAGATCCAAACCTTCCATACAGCCACATCTATTTCACCTAAAATACAAAGCTAAACAAAAGTGAAACCCTTAAGTGAAGCTCACATAAAGGAAGCTAGGGGTTGGAATCAAGTTGCTGAAATTTCAACCAAATAAGCCAAGGTATGGGAAGTACTTTAATAAACATGAATTAGGTAATTGATTAGGATAATTTAACTTCTAATCTTCTAGGATTAAAGCTATGTTTAAAGTAAGCATGCCATGTGTTTGATAAAAATCCTAAAATGATTAATTCCATTTTGTAGCCTTTGAAAATTAATTATTTGATGAGTCTTTGATTTAACGTAGCTGTATGTTTTTATTTCTGAATTTGGTAGCTGCTGTATATTTTATTTCTTGGCTGTATTATAAATTTAAACGAATACTGTATATTAATTTATTTGTATTTGAATACTGCTGTAACTAAATATTGTTGTAGGTTGATTTCCTTAGTTGCTGAAAATTAACTTAATAAAGCTGTATGTTGTTGTCGTATTTAATTAAATTGATGTTGTATGCATGATGTTGTATGCATGCTGTTGTTGTATTTAATTGAATTGTTGTATATTATTTGTTGATGTAAGCTGTATGATACGCGGTATGTGGCTGTAATTAAGAAATTGATGTTGCTGTATATTATTTCATGAAGATGCTGTAAGCTGTATGTCATTTGCTGTTGCTGTATACTTTATTTGGTTGCTGTATACTAATTTAATTATAGCTGTATGTTGTTATTTAATTTGTTTAGGGGACTAGAAATTTTATTTGGATGGTGGTTGATTTATTTGGTGGCTGGGATTAATAGTAGATTGCTGTATCTACATTGAATTAATTAATAAGTTGCTGTTTGCATAAAATTATTTGCTGTCTGTTTTTATTTGCTGTCTGTACAATATTAATTGCTGTTTGCTATGTATTTTATGTTGCTGTATGTAAATGGGGTTGCTGTATATTGATTTATTTATGTTGCTGTATGATATGTGAACATTCACTTGATGATGGGCTTTGTTGAGACTCTGTAACAAAAATGATTTAAGAATAAACTACGGATTATTTTGTGTTCCACTGGAGTGGGTGGGACTATCTGATAAGTATTCCACTGGAGTGGGTGGAATTAGTTGATATAAAATTGGAATAAATGATAAAGAAGAATAATTAAACCATTCATGCATGTTTCATATGCATATGCCTGGCGGGGGGTTAATCCGTGGTGTTATGCCTGGCGGGGGTTAATCCGTGGAGTTAAGTGTCAGATAGTTAGAGGAACTGAGTATGAGCGTTCAGACAGTGAGAAGTCTGAGCTGGGGGATGCTTCGGCAGTGGGGAACTCACGCCACCCATGATGATCACATGTAGTGTGGGTGACTTTCCTGTGCACCACTGTGACATCCTGACTGATCATGCAAGTTCTGGACCAGTGATTGGGGCTATCTGATTGTGGCCACTGATGATGATGATGATTTTATGAAAAAGCTGAGATCTCAGTCATGCATCATGAAATAAAGAGATCATGCATCATTTTCATGCATCTATTTTTATTTTACAAATGTTAATTTATTTATTAGAAGTCAGTTATGAGTCTGTGATGTTATTTTAATTCCTGTCAATAATCTAATTCTGTTTATTAAATACTTACCCATATTGTGTCTGTGGTTTGACACCTGTGATGACCCCAATTTACTTGGGCGAGCAGAGGAACAGCGAGAAGATGATAAGTGGAGAAATTGGATGACGTGCTTGCTGTGTTTTGACTTGATGAGTGGATGATCTGGGTTTTTTGTGAAGTATGGAATTCATACTGTATTGTATCTGTCTTTTATTTTGGGATGAATGTACATGGACTGTTATATTTAGCTTTGCTTCTTAATCTAAATAAATCGTGGTGAGGATAATCATTTACGTTACTTACGAATCATAAAATTAGCAAGCAAAGCGAAAAGAATTTTCGTGAAAAAATTTATACTAATCTAATTTTAAAACAAAATGGACACGGAATTTTATCTAAAATCAATCAAGCACGAGAGAGTTAAGAGAGGCGTTACATGATATCAAGGTAAACAAGCAATTAATGAAAACTTGATCACAAAGTGCAATGTGAAAAAGTAGTAAAGTCAAAATTAAGAATGAAACAAGGTGATAGAAATCTCTCAAAGAACAACACTCAACCTAACCAAATGTGTATGAGTTTGTCTTTACACTCAAACATCACATGAAACTAGCACATCCAAATTTTGATAAGACCCTAATTCATTCAACTTGAACTACACATGTGATGTGAATCCCCTTGCCTTGATTCAATTTCGGACCATTTCTAGGTTGGAATTCGCACACCAATTGAGCTAGAATCATATTGTTAACTTTTATGCCTTTCTTGGCCTATAGAACTCAAATTGGAACGATTCCAAAATGACGTGAAAGAGGACGTTTTGAAATGCAATTTAGACATAGAAAACACTGAAAAAGGATAAGTAAAACGAGAATTATGTAAATAAGAAATTTGGGCTGAATTATAGAATTAGTAATGCGAAAATTTAAACAAGGAAACAAAAAATGTGCAAAGGAAGAAACAGATAGGCACCACAAACAATTGATGTTTGATAAGCCTTGAGGATCATCATAAGAATTGAGCAATTCTTGATAAGATCAATTGGTTCAAGGAAGAACCCTAGCAGAGACAATTCTCAAGCTAGTGATAAAATCCAAATTAGTTCTCATGCATTTGGTAGAAAATAAAAGAAAAATAAAATCTCAACATTATAAAAATAACTAAAATGGCTTAGTGGTTAAGTGAGGTATAACTAAGATTGAGGTCCAAGTCTCAAAACCAGCTAACAAGCACTTTATTACTATTATTTCTTTTATTAAATGCCTAAGTCAATAATTGCTTTTTTATTATCACTCCAAACAAGCAATACATGTGACTAGTAACCCACTTATGCAGCCCTCTAGATGTTGGGTCCCGTGATGCAATTGGATTGCCCTTAGATTAGCCATTATATGTTGTAAAGCTTCTTGGGTCTTTTTAGCGCTTGCTCTTGTCATGGGCCGTCTTATGCCTTGTGAAGGGAACCACTCTTTCCTAAAATGCACCCACACCCAGTCACCTGGTTCAAATGTTACCTTTTTCCTTCCTTTGTTTGCATACTTTGTATATCCTTCTATTTTATTCTCAATTTGGGCCTTGACTTTGCATGCAGCTTCTTGACATATTCTGTTTTAAACTGCCTAGACTTATCTTTAAATTGAGAAATGTTAGGTAAAGGCAACAAATCCAAAGAAGTCAAAGAATTAAATCCGTAAACAATTTCAAATTGTGACATCTGAGTAGTACTATGTACAGCCCTATTATAAGTAAATTCAACATGTGGTAAACATTCTTCCCAAGTCCTAAGGTTTTTCATAATAATAGCTCCAAGAAGAGTAGAAAGAGTTCTATTGACTACCTTAGTTTGCCCATCAATTTGGGGATGACATGTAGTTGAAAACAACAATTTAGTTCCAATCTTACCCCACAAAGTTCGCCAAAAGTGACTAAGAAATTTTGAATCTCGGTCACTTACAATACTCCTAGGTAAACCATGCAATCTTACCACCTCGTTGAAGAATAAATTAGCAACATGACAAGCATCATCTACCTTCTTGCATGCTATAAAGTGAGCCATCTTAGAAAACGTATGAACCACCACAAAAATTGCATCCTTTCCTCCCTTGGACCAAGGCAAACCTAGAACAAAATCCATAGAAATGTCAATCCAAGGATGTTCAGGAACTGGCAACAGAGTATACAAACCATGTGGCATGACCTTGGATTTATCTTTCTTACAAACAAGACATTTATCACAAAGCTTATGCACAACATGCTTCATGTGAGGCCAATAGAAATGTTCATGCAAGATGTCATATGTCTTTTGTACCCCAAAGTACCCCATTAAGCCCTCTTCATGTGCCTCTCTAACAAGCAAGTCCTTAAATGAACCCTTAGGCACACAAAGTCTCTTGTCCCTTAACAAATACCCATCATGCCTAAAATATCCATCAGATGCAGTATGAGAACATGTTTGATATTTATTAGAAAAGTCAACATCATGCTCATACAATTCCTTAATGCACTCAAAACCGAAAAACTTAGTTTCAAGGGTAGACAATAATGCATACCTGCATGAGAGTGCATCAGCGACCACATTATTCTTACCTTTTCTTATGCCTAATCACATAGGGAAATTGTTTAAGAAATTCAACCCACTTGGCATGCCTCTTGTTCAACTTTCCTTGTCCTTTCAAGTACTTCAAAGACTCATGATCACTATGAATAACAAATTCCTTGGGCAAGAGATAATGCTGCCAAGTCTACAAAGCTCTAATTAAGGCATACAATTCCTTATCATATGTAGAATAACTAAGAGCAGCTCCATTCAGTTTCTCACTAAAATATGCAATGGGATGCCCCTCTTGCATCAACACAGCCCCTATGCCTACCCAGATGCATCACATTCAAGCTCAAAGGATTTAGCAAAATTAGGCAAAGCAAGAACAGGAGCATTAGTTAACTTTTCTTTCAAAGCAGTAAAAGCCTTCTCTTGTTGATCACCCCATTCAAAAACAACATTTTTCTTAACAATTTCATTTAGAGGTGCAGCCGAAGTGCTAAAATCTCTAGCAAACCTCCTATAAAAACTTGCTAAGCCATGAAAGCTCCTTACCTCACTTATATTTTTTGGGGTTGGCCAATCTTGAATGGCTTTCACCTTCTCTGGATCAACCTGCACTCCTTGTGAGCTAACAATAAATCCAAGAAAAACTACATGGTCCATACAGAACACACATTTTTCCACGTTAGCATACAATTTCTCACACCTAAGTGCTTCCAAAACACACCTCAAATGCACAACATGGTCATCATAAGATTTGCTATAAATAAGAATATCATCAAAATAGACCACAACAAATTTTCCTATAAATTTCCTCAACACATGATTCATTAATCTCATGAAGGTACTAGGAGCATTGGTTAACCCGAAGGGCATAACCAACCATTCACACAACCCATATTTAGTTTTAAAGGTTGTTTTCCACTCATCTCCTTCTCTAATTCTAATTTGATGATATCCACTTTTGAAGTCAATTTTAGAGAAGACACAAGCACCATACAATTCATCCAACAAGTCATCTAACCTAGGAATGGGATGCCTATACTTTACCGTTATGTTATTGATAGCTCTACAATCTGTGCACATCCTCCAAGTTCCATCTTTCTTAGGGACTAGAATGACTGAAATTGCACATGGACTTTCTTTAACCCACCCCTTTTGCATCAAGTCTTCAACTTGCTTATGAATCTCCTTGGTTTGTTGGGGATTGCTCCGATAGGTTGGCCTATTAGGCAATGAAGCTCTTGGAATGAGGTCAATTTGATGCTCAATGCCCCTAAGAGGGGGTAGACCTTGAAGCACTTCTTTGGGAAAGATGTCTTCAAAATCCTGCAACAAAGAAGAAACCTCTTTTGGAAGAGATTTAGTAGGGCATGTGCCCTTTGAATTACACTCTTTACTCAAAAGTAAGGGTATTGGTTTTCTCAGTTGTATAGCCCTTTTCACTTCTTTTTCTTTTATAAACAGATTTGATTCTTTTCTCTCTTTCTCTTTTCCACCCTCTTTTTCCTTTTTCTTTTCACTTTGTTTTTCTTTTCTTTGTTCTCTCTCTTTATCTTTTCTCTCTGCTTTTATTTTCTTTCTCATTTTCAATTGATCCTCACTAACTTCTCTTGGAGCCAATGGTGCAAGAGTAGTTTTGCGATCTTTATGCACAAAAGTGAACTTATTAGTTTTCTTATCATAATGCCAAGGTCTCCCAAGAAGCAAATGACAAGCCTCCATAGGCACCATATCACACAAAACAGAATCTTCATATTTCCCTATGGAAAAATCCACTTCAACTTGCCAATTCATAGCCATCTCTCCATCTTCACTAAGCCATTGAAGTTTGTATGGTGGCGTGTGTGGCTTAGTCTCCAAATTCATTTTTGAAACCAACCTTGCACTAGACACATTAGTGCAACTCCCACTGTCAATGATCAAAGAACATAGCTTCCCTTGGATGAGGCACCTCGTATGAAAATATTTTCTCTTTGACAGTTATCCAATTCAGTTGCTTGACTACCCAACATCCTTCTAATCATGAATAAATCTCCTTCTGACTCTCTTTCCTCTTCATGCTCATCTTCATCGCTGAATGGGGAAGATTCTGAAGAAGAATCACTAATTATTTCTTCATCCTCCTTAAGTAACATAGCATTGATAAGCTATGTGACCTCTTCCTAAACACTTGTAGCACTTATTCTCACTACTCCTTGCTTTCCTAAGTGCCTCATCGGACTTATTTTGAGTTCTTTGAGCTGTAACATTGGGATTGCTTGTTGATGGCCTTCCCTCCTTATTTCTGTCTTTCTAACCAAGAAAGTGAAAATTAGATGAACTCCTCCTCATGACACTCTTTCTCTTCAATTGTTGTTCCACCTTAGAAGCTTGATGTACTAAGTCCTCCAACTCCACATAATTCTGTAACTCCACAACATCCCTTATATCACTATGTAGTCCATGTAGAAAACGAGTCATAGTAGCCTCTCGATCCTCCATAACATTAGCTCTAATCATGGAAACCTCCATCTCCTTGTAATACTCATCAACACTTCTACTACCTTGTGTGAGTCTTTGGAGCTTGTTATGAAGGTCTATTTGATAATGAGAAGGAACAAACCTTCTTCTCATCAACCTCTTCATTTCTTCCCAACTGTCCACCATGGGTTTTTCATATCTCACTCTCTCCCTTTGTAATTGGTTCCACCAGATGATAGCATAGTCAGTGAATTCTATGGCTGCCACCTTCATCTTTTTATCCTCATTGTAATTGTGGCATGCAAAAAGTTGCTCAATTTTCATTTCCCACTCCAAATATGCTTATGGATCACTCTTTCCTTGAAAAGTGGGTATGTTCAACTTTACTCCTTCAATTTTGTCCTCTCTAGCATCACCCTCATTATTTCTCCATCTCCTCCTTCTACCTCCACCATCATCACCATTTCCTTGATTTTCTAGTTGTTCAATTCTCCCATACAACTCGATATGTTCTGTCAACATTCTTTGCATTTGGGCTGTAATCGCATTAATAAGCAATCTATTGTCTTCCCCTGGAGGAGGGGTACCATTTCCACCTGTACCTACCATATTTCAAGTAAAGAACCAAAAAAGTGAAGTAATAGGACCTCACCACTCTTCTCACGTGTTTATACTCAAAGATGTACCACTCGTGTATAGTGCTCTCCTTTATGGCTTTTTCTCTAATGTTTCAGTCTTTGCCTTTTACCACTCATTCCCTAACTTAAAGTTCTTACTTGAACCAAAACAATCTATAATCAAGAAGTACTTTAAAGGTAACAATCACAGAGCTTAAACAAAATTCTAGCACCAACAAATGCAAAGAAGTAGTAAAGAATAATTTCACTACCAACAAACAAGCAAGATAATTTTATGGAAAAGCAGTGATTAGAGAAGACACTTGATACTTAGGAATTTTATCAAACAAGTGGGGTGCAATGAAATAATGAACACAACTGATGTACTTTTTTTAAAATAAAAAAAAACTTCTTTTGCTGCAGAATTTTTTTTTTGTTTCTTTTTTTTTTTATAGTCAAAATGTTTCTAATAATGAAATATGTAATTTTGTAATGAAGATTTGAAGTTGCAGCAACTAAGAATACAATTGAACTAAAATTCCCAACAAAACAAGCAAATATTTAACACTCAACAGAAACTTAGCCCAAATCACATGGATTGAAAGGATCAAAGTTTATGAACAATGATGAACATGGGATGGACTCCAAGAACACAATGCAGAACTGTATCAACTGAACAAGAATTGAAGAAAAAGACAAACTAGGAAATTGAAATACTAAATAATGACCAAACACAAGGTTGTAATAGAATTGCACAATTCAAATTGAGCAAATAGAATTTTGGGTTTTAGGGTTACCCAAAAATGCAGAACATGATGAATGAACTCAGACTTATTTCCAGTCCTAGAACCTTGCTTTGATACCAAATGATGTGAATCCCCCTGCCTTGATTCAATTTCGGACCATTTCTAGGTTGGAATTCGCACACCAATTGAGCCAAAATCGTATTGTTAACTTTTATGTGTTTCTTGGCCTATAGAACTCGGATTGGAACAATTCCAAAACAACATGAAAGAGGACATTCTGAAATGCAATTTAGACACTGAAAACACCGAAAAAGGATAAGTAAAATGAGAATTATGTAAATAAGAAATTTGGGCTAAATTACAAAATTAGTAATGTGGAGATTTAAACAAGGAAACATAAAATGTGGAAAGGAAGTAGCAGATAGGCAACACAAACAATTGATGTTTGATAAGCCTTGAGGATGGCCACAAGAATTGATCAATTCTTGATAAGATCAATTGGTTCAAGGAAGAACCCTAGCATAGACAATTCTCAAGCTAATGATAAAATCCAAAAGAAAAGTCCCCTTTCTCTATTCTCTTCAGAATTGATTTATACAAATTAGTTCTCATGCATTTGGTAGAAAATAAAAGAAAAATAAAATCTCAGCATTGTAAGAATAACTAAAATGCCTTAGTGGTCAAGTGACGCATAACTAAGATTGAGGTCCAAGTCTCAAAACCAACTAACAAGCACTTTATTACTATTGTTTCTTTTATTAAATGCCTAAGTCAATAATTGGTTTTTTTATTATCACTCTAAACAAGCAATACATGTGACTAGTAACCCACTCATGTAGCCCACTAGATGTTGGGTCACCTCATACAATTGGATTGCCCTCAGATTAGCCATTATATGTTGCAAAGCTTCTTGGGTCTTTTTAGCTCTTACTCTTGTCATGGGCCCTTCTATGCCTTGTATTAGGTCTTGGTCTTGGGGATGGTCTTTGATGTCGGGTTGGCCTTTTGATGTCCTCATCAACATGCATCAAAAGATCAAAAGGGCTTTATTTGTTTGTAATGTATGGCTTAGGTAAGGGTGGATAAGAGAAGGATATTTATACTAAAACTAAGAGAAAAAAGGGGAACGGGGAGTAAGCCAACAAGTAAAAAAAGGGGCAAAATCAAAGATACAAGATGGAGAACAACAAAATTAAAATAAGAAGAACTTATAAGGATGAAAATGAACCATAATACACTTTTATTGCAATTTGGAAGGTGGCATGCCTTACCAAAAACCACCCTATATGGAGACATTCCCAAAGGTGTTCGATAAGCAGTCCTGTGAGCCCATAAAGCATTTTTCAATAGATACCGCACAACCTTGGTTGATTGACTACCATCACATTCTGTTGTTTACCAATGGCTAGTTGTCTCACAAGGGATGTTAATTTTGTAAGTTTATTCTCCAGCCTCTGGTTATGAACAACCATGGAAATAGAAACCTCATTTGCAGCAGCCTTAGTTGTTGTAGCCATTCTAGAAACAAATTGTTTGTAATTTGTTGTCATGTTGGAAATGAATTATCTTGCTGCAAGAGCAGTCTTGTCCATTAAAGCGCCTCCACTGGCTATATCAATCACACTTCTATCCATTAACATCAACCGTTCATAAAAATACTGGATCAATAATTTCTCACTGATTGATGGTGAGGATAGGTAGCACTCAACTTGTTGAATCTCTCCAAGTACTCGTATAATGTCTCCCCAAGTTGCTACCTTATACCATAGATTTCCTTTCGGATAAATGTTGTTCTGGATGTAGGGAAGAATTTCTCTAAAAATATTATCTTCATATCTACCCAAGTTTTGATAGGATCTGGTTGAAGGTACAACTGGTACTTAGCCACACCATCCAGGAGAATGAAAATGCTTTGATCTTCACATAGTCTTCTTGAATGTCATGTGATCACATGGTGGAACACACTACATGAAACTCCTTAAGATGCTCGTGTGGATCTTCACCTGTAAAACTATGAAACTTTGGAAGCAAATGGATTAGTCCAAACTTTAGCTCATAACTAACCTATCTCAGGATATTGAATACACCAAGGTTGATAGACAACATCTGGTGTAGCCAATTCCTTAAGAGTTTGATTGTTATCAGTCATTTTATCAATACCAATTTTAGAATCATAAATTTTAGAAACAGAAAGCTCAGAAATAGGATTAGTGATGAAATCAATATATATTATACTACTATCCAAAACTACACTATCATGCAAAACTACACAATCATGCACGACTACACTACTATTATCTCTGCTCAACCTATGAAATGTCTTATCTACCTCAGGAAGGATCATATGGATGCAAATCACCTGGTTTGGACCTAGTTATACACAATTCAGCTCATTAGGGACAAAAATGATAGAAATAACAGACGACTCTACCAGGACATTATTCACAATATTTGCTGAAATGATACAAAAAATGGAAAATTGCACCGAACAATTTTTAAAATTTCAAAAACACTATAGTAAATGTCAAAAAATCATTTTTGATTTTTGTAATTTTTTTGGTGATTTTTAAAATCATGAAAATAGAAAACAATTCCAAAAGTGGGCCTAGATCATCGAATTTAGCAAAAAGGACCCCAATGCCGATGTTCGTCGCTCAAAGGGGCACCATGATGTATGCTTTTTTTCTACATGCTAGCTAAGTTTCAGCCCATTCTGAGCTAGTCACATGTGAAATGATAAAAATGTCCCTATCGCTAAAACTCCTAATTAGAGGCTCAATTTTCAAATTTTGACCCAAAGGGGTTACTTTTTCTCAGAATGTGTGATACACTTTGGACACCAAGTTGCGAAACCAAACTCCACAAGTCAGTTACTTTTGTGACACAAAAAGCACAATTCCTCTCCACTACTCCTCTACACTACTCTGCCTACTACTCTGCACTACTACACACATAGACTCTACATAGCAACATTAAAAGAACCAATAAAATATATCAAATAGTTAGTGGTATGAAAAAGGAAAATGCAGAATGTAATAGAATGCAAAATATGCAAAATGCAGAATATGCGATTTTTTTCTTTATACTAATATCAATTTTAACTATATTACTATCTAATTACAAGTGGATTAAAGTTGGCACACAATGCAACCCGACAACAACCCTGATTTTTATAACAATTGTCGAATCGTTACAAAACAAATAAAACTAGGATAATTTTGTAGTACATGAATAACCTAGGTCAACTCAGAGATACAATTCAATTTGGTTCCGAATTCAATTCATTGATAAACAATAGGGGACTTTCAACAAATTTTTTGCAAACACTAAGTGAAAAGTTATAGAAAAACACAAACATAGATTGCAGAAAATGCAGAAACTGACAGAATTGATAAAAGATGTTGTGAAATAGATTCAAGAGCATTAATCCAATTCACCAAACTAAGCAATTAGAATTATCATAGTTCTGCAGATAATGTTTTTATTGTGAAAATTCATTCAATGTCATTTGAAGCAGTTTAATCAAATTAACTCCTAATTAATTAAAATCACAAATCAGATTGAAATACCATTCAAACAGTCTATGATTAAATTTCAAAATTAGGAAATGAATCCATAACCTAATCCTTTTTCAATCCTAATGACATTCATAATCATGAAAAATGAAAATAGGATTAAAGAAGAAGATGAACATTCACACAAAGATTGAAATACTAAACCAGAACTCAAATTCTTCTTGCTTGGACTGGATCCTAGGATTGATTGATTGTATAGCCTTCCATGATTATCACCAGTGGAAGAGCACAAATTTTTTGCGAGAAAACAGAAGAACAAAGATGAAAGGAAGAAGAAAAATGTAGAACTATGAAGAACAATTGGCAAAAAAAGAGAGAGAAGAGATTGATCCTAAAACTTGCACAAGAAGCTTTTCAAATCTGATTGTACAAAACTAAGTAACTAACTAACTACACTAATATATATTGTGAATGAACAATAGGAAAGGATGGATCCTGATTAGGCCCATCTAATCTATCTAATTAAGCTAATTACACAAATCCAAGCCCAATCTCGCAGCCCAATGCTTAAGTGCAGAGGTTCTGACTTTCAAGCCTAAAATGACCCTCAAAATGACAGAATTGGCCCCGACCTATCTCTGATAAAATGGTATTTATTTTTCTTATCTTTCCAGAGACTATTCATATGAACCATTTGAAGTTTTGTAAAATCCTCTAGGTCCTGCACAAGGAAAATTGATCAAGTAAGTACAAAATCCGAAAATAAGCAACAATTATCAATTAAGCCCAATTATTTGGCTAAGACCAAAACTCAGTTAAGGTGAAAAAATAAGAATCCAAGAGAGGTCAAATAAACTAAGAAGAATAGAAAAATACTAAACTGAAAATGCTCAACCAATCCCCCATAACTTAGGTATTTAGGGAGGGAAATCCTTTCCAATTGCATCTTTATGCAACTCTTAGATCAATTGGGTGAATAACTCCTTATTCCAATTTATCTTATAAATTGATGGCCAACTAATGCCTCCAGAAAATTTCAATCATATTGAGCGTATTGGTTGAGTTTGACAATTGGATATTACAATTTTTCGATTACTCTTTACTGAGATTGTTTAAGGTGCCCATCTTTGACATGACTCACTTCTACAATCAAGGCCTTGACGAGTGCCATGCATCAGGGAGGCATTAAACTTAAAATATTAATTGAGGGAATTTTTATTAAGCAATCTCATCAAAATTTGTATTATTATACAAGGTGTCTCTCTCATCATACATCTTATACATAAGCAATACAACCCATATATTTCATAAATCGCATATATAAAACATACAACCTATACATTTCATACATCACATATATAAAACAAGTGATATGGTTATGACCCCTAACAAATAAAATTAAATAGTGACACACATGTCGTATTTAAAATTACAACAATTTACAACTCACAAGTCACCCAAAATAAACCACGACATGTTAGCCACAAAAAAGGAATAATATAAATCACGATGTGTAATCTGTATTTAAAATAGACAAAAGAAAGTTGATATTGTCTACTCCTAAGTGGACATACTTTGAGGTATATGTCCATAAACCCTAAAGAATATCAGGCTTTGAAGGAAGGGATAATCATCAATTATGACAATCAATGTTGTGCCAGAAGATATTATGCAAATGTCATCAAGCCTGAAGTGATTGGACTCAACATCATGGAATAATTAAACACATGGTACCTTTGATCCCTGAAGAAGCTGTGAGGAAGAATGCAATGGATGCTAAGATGGTTTTTGAGTTATCAATGGACTCATCCAAAGATACCAATGCAAAAAGAAAGGGAGGAACAAAGAACAAGAAAGGCAAAAGGAAGAAGAAGAAGATTGTCTGTCATCCATCACCAAGCCTTCTAAGACTTCATTGTGAATGGTTGTTGTTGCAACATCCATCTCATTCTTCTCAACATCATCAATCTCTTTCATATAAGAGTTGAGATTATCCATCACATATGACATCACTCTAGCAGTACACTTTTCTTAATGTTTTAGTTGAGCCTTTTTATGAATCTCATAAAGGATGAGTCCAATTAGTAGAATAAGGTAGGTTGACTTAGAAAAGTTTGGATACAAGTTCTTGCGAGTTGGGCAAGTAGTAACATCATCAAAAATAAAGAACCTGCAACCCTAGGAACTAGATTGTCCAATCCCTCCAATAGGTACCTTGGCTTTCTCTTCTTTAGAAAAATTAGAGCTTTGAGTATCTTTGACAAGATCCCACATAAGATGCTGCCACAATTTCCTAGAATCACTCTCATCAAACTCATAGTGATCCTTTTCTATCACCATACTCCTTTAGTTATTTCAAGAAAATTTTGGAATTCCACCTTAGCCTTCATTGGCAATTCAGGTGCTTCACCTTTAGTCTTCTTTTTATTCAAGTTGTAATCCTCAAGTTGATGTATTATCCAAAGAAATTGAGAAATACAACTTACAACTAATATGTACTTTACTTCAGCAGTGGACAGTGTAACTGCTCCTTGTTTTTTTCTTGTCCAAGAGACCAAGTTTTCACCAATGAAGTGACATCCTCCACTTGTGCCTTTTCTTTCTATGTTTTCTTCAACATAATGAACATCATTATATCCAACCAATCTGAAATCTTTATGTCTCTTAAAGCATAAACTAAGATTAGATGTTCCACTGAGATACCTAAATATTCTCTTAATAGAAGTTAAGTGTACTTCCCTTAGATCTGATCAGGATATGGCACACAAGCATACACTAAACATTATGTCATGTCTGGACATTGTGAGCTATAGGGGTGATCTTATCATTCCTTTGTATAAGGTGATGTACACCTTATTTGATTCCTTATCCAATCCAAGTGATGTCGTCGGATGCAAGTGTCTTCATTTATTTTGCATCGTCCATCTTGAACTTCTTCAGAAGTTCCTTGACATACTTGGTTTATTGTATGTATATGCCATGATTTGTAGTCTAAGGAAGAACTGTAACTCTCCCATAACACTCATTCCAAATTCTGTTTCCATCAACTTAGAAAAACCTTACATAGTGTTTCAATAGTAGCACCAAATATAGTGTCATCAATATATATTTGAACAATGATAACTTGTGATCCATACTCTTTGCAAAACAAGGTGGTGTCTGTTGGATATAGGGGGAGCTGCAAGAAGATTAAAGCAAGGATGAAGTAATTGGCTTGATGTTTTAGCTTTTTACATGCCCAATCAATTTGAAGGCACTTGTAATTTGTCTAAATGGTTTAAGTACATTGTCTTGTGATCCTTGCATTGCATTTGCATTCTCATTAACATGCATACATATTTTCATTAAAATGTGAAAGCTATTCAATTATTTAAAGAATCTAAGTTCTCATGGTTAAGTTTTTGGAAAAATGAAAAGTTACTGCTTTAATCGATTACACAATATTTTTAATCAATTAAAGGCTTTGTTCTAAATCTGGAAAAGTCATGAAGAACATATTAATCGATTACAGGCTTCTTGTAATCGATTATATAGTACAATATGAAAATCATGCATCACTGCTTTAATCGATTACCATGTTATGTAATCGATTATCTTAGTTCTTTATTCAATATGTATTACTGGTTTAATTGATTACCACAATCCATAATTGATTACACAAGCTTATTTCATATTTTGAGCTTTACTACTTTAATCTATTATCAGTCTTATGCAATTGATTACCACAACTTATTTCACATACCTGATGACTACTTTAATTGATTACATCATGTATTAATCGATTATCTTGTTTGTGAAAAGTTTTCCAGAAAGCTCAAGAACATATTAATCGATTATTTGGTGTTTTAATCGATTACTTATGGTAAAATAATCGATTACATTATCATTTTAATCGATTATATTCTGTTAAATCAGTTTTTATTTAAAGCTTGATTGGTCTGCTCTTTATAAATAAACATTGAACGAATTACTCTGAATATATGTGATTTACTGAGTGAGAATCACATCTTGTGTGAGTTCTAGATTTCTGATTTTTAGAAATGATGTGTTAAAGAAAAGGAGTTTTTCAAGAGTATTGATTCTGAGCATTGACTTTCATACAACCTAGATTGATTGGTAACTTTGTTCATTCATTCATTCATACATTGAAGGATCACAGGTTGTGTCTCTCTTGAATCTTTCTTTAGAATTTCTGTGTATTAAAATTTTGATGTGAAAAATCAAATAAGTTCTTTCAAGCTTTCTAGAGTAGTGTTCTCTAAGGATAAAGATCTGAGTAGGGTTCTCAGGATCTTTGTGATTTGTTTTCTAATAGTGTTTTAGAATTCAGATTCTTTATCTAGGTTTGATAAAAATAATCACTTGTAAAGAATATTTTGATTTAGTGAAAACTCTGACCAAGTGTTGGTTGGAAGACACTGATGTAACCTCCATGTTAGTGAGGTGAAACAGTATAAATTGTTGAGTCTTTTATTCTAATTTTGTGTATCTTTCATTGTTTGTATTTGGATAATCAAAATATAATCAACAAAGAAAGGGTTTCTGTCATTACATGCATAACAAGGTGGATCTTGATTGAAAGAAAAGTTCTGATTTTACAAAAGGTGATTGAGTGATACGATCCAAGTTTCAATTCCGCAAATTGTTTTAGAGAAAATTTTAAATATCTGTTTTAACCAATTCAACCATTTTGTCTACTTTTCAGTGTCTACTTTTCCTCGTGTAAAACCATTTTTCGTAAGAAAAGAATTTAATTTTTCATACCAAGCATGATATGCTTGCATTAGTCCATATAAAGCTTTATTTAGTTTTAAAACATGTTCTGGAAAAACATCGTGAAAGTTAGAATGCACGTTCCATGACGTTCATGGAACATGTTCATGAGAGTGAAAAACAAAATTTTCTATTTTGTTCTTCATTGCGGAACCCATAACTCCTTACGGTCCTCATGAAACTTGTTTAGAAACTACTCATTAAAACCCTAGGGGTTTTAGAAATACCTTTTTAATCACTTGAAAGGCTTCAAAAGGTGATGTATGCCTAACCTCATTAGACATTGATTTCCCCAATCTACCTTGCAATGAAACTCAATCTTCAAGAACTCAACCTTTTACTCATGAATTTGAAGTAAAAATGGCATGAATGAGCTTTAAGGAATTTGGCAATGGAGGATGGATTAAGACAAGGAATGAAGATGGATGACGCCACAGAGAAGCCATTGATAAGATCCAAGAAGTTCTTACTCAAGAACAAGAGAAAAACTCTCACAAGAAAATTCAGATTTCTTATTCATTTAACCAAAAGTTATGTACATTTTGTTTATGTTGACCTTATATAGCCAAGGTCCTAAAGCTTGTATTGTAAGCTACCTAAGCTAAATGCAAGTGGAATGAAATGGCAAGTGAAATGAAGCTTGAGGTGCAAGCTAAGGAAGCTTGAGGTGCAAGCTAATGAAGCTTGAGGTGAAAGCTATTCACTTGGTGACTCTTGGCTGACTCAACCACATGCAATTACAGTCTTACAAGCTTACATAGGTGCTAAAAAAAATTACCTACAAGTGCACTTACACTTGTTACACAATTGCCACTAAAGGCCATTTTATTGCCACTACAAATGCCATTAAAAGGTGCTAGAATTAAATTTAACTTGAGAGTACAAAATCCAGCCTTTGTTCTTCTTGAGTTGGTGTGCTTCTTAATGCTTGTCTAAAAGGTGCAAGTTAGCTTTGATGTGCTTTTGAAGAGCTTGAGTTCTAGCTCTTGTCATAGGTCCCCTAAAGCTAACCAAAGGAAGCTCGTCAAGTTCTCCTCCTTGGCCTTGAGCTTGTGATGAACCTCCATGAAAAGGATGATGCCCTCCAATGGTCATCCACACGATTAACAGAAAAACTATCTATTGATCTTGAAAATATTAACCAAAAGATTAGCAAATAAAGACAGTAAGATGAGAATAAGAGAACACCAAATCTATACTGGTTCACTCCTCCAAAAGAAAAGCTACATCTAGTTTCTTTTAACCAAACCTTGGTTAGAGTTCCACTATAACAAAATTTGTTCTTTACAAGCTTACAAATGATCACCCTCTATCAACCCTAGATAAAGAACTAAAATCTAAACACTCTTCAGACTTCTAATGATCAAGACATAGAGAACCCTTCTCTATTCTTCCCTCTAGAGAACCCTACTCTAGAAAAGCTTTAAAGAACCTCTTTGAGATAGGAACTTACAAGAACAAAAGTAAAAATGAATTACTGCAAGAGTTTAGAGGAGAGATACAACCTTATGATCCACAGAATGAAGGTTAATGAATTTACCAAAGTGAATCAGGTTGAAAGAAGGCAATCTTCAAATCAGCTCTCCAAGAAAACTATTTTCAAATCTTGTCCAAAACAATTTTATCAATGATGCATGTGAATCTTGGTTTTTGGAACAAGAACTATGAATCTCAGTATATCTTTTCTCAGAATCAGAGGGTTTTTGAAAGTGATGAAAAATCCAAAGTTTCAAGTTCTGTTCAAAACAAAAGACCCAATAGCTTTCTATAGAAAACTGATTCAACTGAATGTAATCGATTAAATCATCCATGTAATCGATTATTTTAACTAAAGTAATCGATTAATATCCTATTTAATAGATTAAAGTGTTCTTAGTTCTTTCTGAAAAAGATATATGAGCAAAGTAATCGATTAAACCGCTATGTAATCGATTATCATAGTCAATTAAGCTTTAGACATGTGCTAATGTAATCAATTACGATTAGATGGTAATTGATTAACTCAGTAAGATGTATTCTATATTTATGTGTTGTGTAATCGATTACCATTACCTTGTAATCGATTGATTATTTATTCATGGCTTAAGTAATAGATTACAAATTCTGGTAATTGATTAAGTCAATGCAGAATGTGATTTTTCAAGACTTAACCATGAGAAATTGGCTTTTTTTTATGCAAACATGAAAACCTTATGCTTTTTCACAAATCATGTGACTTGATTAAAAACCATGTATGCATGCCAATGGATAATGTTTATGCAATGCAAGGGATCATAAGATGAGGCTCTCAAACAACTTAACAAATTTCAAATTCCTTCAATTGAATGGTATGTAAAAAGCTAAAATATGTCTAAGACACATGGCTTCATCATTGTCTTGATCCTCTTCCATCTCCCCCTGTATCTAACACTTGCTAGGCAATGAAAAGGTGGAGGCTTCAAGTGTTTGGTTTATTTCTCAAGACAAAATATGGTGTCTTGAGGTTTGGTAAGGGTGCAACAATGGAGAAGAGAAGATGATGAAGGAGAAAGAAAACAAGAACCTTTTTTGTTCTTCAAAGAGATAGCCACATAACATAAGAATGAAGTGCTTTTTTATATCCAAGGAGCCTATTGTCTTGTAATCTTATTAGGATTAGAATCCTAACTCAATCACTCAAAATCAGCCTAAGGATCTTCACTTGTAAAATTAAAATTCAGGTATGGTTTCTAGAACCATCTTGAGTTTGTTCCGCTCTTGAAACACTTGAATTCAAAATTCAAGTTAAATGAATCCTATTCGTTTGTTGTAATTTTGAAAAAGAACCTAGAAGGTTCCATGTCAAAACCGTCCCTTTCACCATCATATCCCTTTGGTTGTTGCTTTAACTATTTTATTTAAATTAATAATTCAAATAAAAATGTTGTTGGAAGAAGCATTATCCAATCTTTATTGGATTTGGATAATTCACAATTATCCTTACAACCTAACATATTGAATTCAAAATTTAAATTTTAAATTTAAATTTAAATTCAAATTCAAATTCAATCTTTGTCCTAGTTCATAATTTAAATTTGAATTCAAATTACAAATTCCAAATTTCAAAATTCAAATTCAAATTTTGAATTTGCCCAAAACTTATTTTGGTTAAGTCAACTTTTTGACTTACTAGGACTCATGGCCGACCCTATTGGGCCTTTTAACACATTTGAGCCTATTAGTGTAGAAACTAATTTCTCACTATTAGCTTAAATGGGACACATGCATAAATTGGACTTAGAGTTCAACTCCAACCCAATTACACCTTTAGTCTTGGAAAAGACCAATAACTATTATTGGCCCAAACTTGCTAGTTATAAGCAATTAAGAACAACCTTTTGTGTGTGACTCATTAGGCCCAATTAGTCACTGACATAAATGAACTTGAATCAATTAAACTCCTTTAACAAGCCAAATTCATTTAATGACCACGTAAGAAACTAGCAGTGCTCTACGGTCCCAGAACTAATTGAGTTGATTAAGTGATCTACCTTTTTGATTTGGATACCGTGCTGGCACCATCCTCCATATCGTCATTCACATTTAATCGAGAGCAAGGATAGAGTATCATCTCTCTTATTTTACTAAATATAACTTTTAACAGAACTAGGAATCTTCTTCTAATGACTCTAAGACGGATCACGACTCCTCATTATCTCTTACTATGCATAGATTCCCAAGTCAACTAGAAGTCATCCAAGCCCTACCAATCTTTAGGAACTATGAGTTCTTTCAACATGTTCATTTTTATGGGCTAAGAACATAACCCATGCCCATCCATAATAGTCGTCCACTATGACCAATCCAGTCCATATATTTTACCATTGATAAAGGCAGTTCTGGTTAAACCAAATAGGTCAATATGTAACAACTTAAGTGGTCTTAAGGTGGAAACAATGTTCTTACTATGAAAAGAGTTTTTCACTTGTCTTCTTTGACATGAGTCTTTTTTACAAGTAAATATAATGAAGTGTAAAAATATATGAATAAAAATATTAATAAAAATTAACATCAATAATGCAAGTTACATTATAAATGAGCCAAACAAGTCAAACACAATCTTCATCTTTTTTTTTTTAACAACTCAGACTAAAGCTTTAAGCTAAACTCTTTCAAATAAATGAGTCAAGTTTGTGCAACTCTTTTTTTTTTTCCACAAGTCAAGCTTAAATTTTAGAGGCTTGACTCGACTTGACTTGTTTACACCTGTACTTGAAAGAATCACGAAGCGTAATGTGGCAAACTTCTTCTTTGGAAATGAACTTCACTTTCCCTTTTGTGACAGCCTTTTCCTTATATATCGAAGTTGATCCTTGTGCACGACCCTTAAGTTGGCATGCTTTGCACATCCAATTTTTAGCAAGTTTTTTGCTATTAAGTTTAATGCAATCACTGAAATGGGATTGAAATAATGTTAGTTTAGAATAAGGTTGTATGCTTATATATCACTTGCCTAAACTTTATAGAAATAATAAAATTAAGAAGCTTTCTAAATGCCATAAAAAAGATAGAAAAGGAAAAAAAATATAAGTAAAAAGAGGAGGAATTACATATGTGCATATTTGGTCTTGCATGTATTACAAAAAACCATATTGTGAAAAACCACATCTTTGGGAGAAGGATTGTGATCGCATATAATGCAAGGTTTAGTCTGCAAGAAATAATGAAACACATACATAAATATCTATAAGAAAGAAGAACTAAGTTATAAAAATGAAATTTTTAATTGAAAAATCGGACTTAATCAATTCAAAATCAAAACAAGTAATTATTCAGAAGAAGAAGAAGAAGAAGAAAATTAAGTTCACGGTGCAACAAAAACAAACCAATAAAAATGATAAATAATTAAAGAACAAGTGGAGATTGGAAATGTACCCAAAAAAGCAAAAGTATAATGATACTTATATGTTTCTTACCTTTGAATTTTTTTTGCTTGGCTTCATTGTGAGTGAAAGAGAAGAGTAAAACCAATAATTTCACCTAGTTACTGTTGTGAAGAGAGAAAAAAACAATGGTAAGGTTGTGACATGAACTTTTTTTTACTGGTTTTAATCTTTTATCTTTTTTCCATCCTTAAAAGAGTAAAAGTAAAGACAGAAAACAAGTAAAGAAAAAAGAATGTTAAGGAATGTTAAAAAATTTGCAATAGAAATGTAACATATAATATGTTTGTACTTGACAAATGTAAGCAAGATCAAGTTTACTTCTATATGAACATCAGACATAAACTGAAAAATCTTTGTTCCATGAGCATCACATTGAAATAAAAATCATAAGCTTGTTTATGCTATATGAACACCACACTAAAATAGAAAAATCTTTGCTTTATGAAAGTCACATTCAAACAAAAAATCATTAGTTTGCTTATGCAAAAAGTTTGCTTCTCTTGTATGAACTTTACACATAAACACCAAAATATTTACTATTCAATTCAATCCCATATTGAAACCATATGTTTGCTAAAATGATCCATATATTTGCCAACAATTAACTTTGAATTTAAGCCATATATTTTCTAAAATGATTCATATGGTCCTAACCACTTGTTTGGGATCAAAAGAAAAGAGGAGATGGGTGAGGAAGGATTGGAGAGCAAAATTGAAGCATATGAAGGTTTAGAAGGAAATTCATCTTTAATATAGTTAAAAAGTTATAAGACATTTTTTTAAAGTAAAGTGTTTCACTCAAATTGAAATGCAAATACTAGAATAAATAATCAACCACATTATCAATTTGTTTTACTAAATATAAAAATTGCATCCAATAACCAAAACCTATTGATATATTTAACATGAAAAATACTAGACATCACAAAAAAAATGCCCACACTAGTTTTGCTAGAATAAGCTTAAAAACCTCACCAGGAGTGAGAGCTTTGCCACTGAATCTCACCTAGGGAGAGTTTCACTCCCAAAAGAATAAGAAATACTAACATTAGGAACAAATGTCAGACAACCAATGAATAAGGAATAGAAAACAAGGCTTCATACATAACCCAAAGGTCAGGAAAAACTAATAAGGAACAAAATAACTTAAACTAAAAATAAATTAGAAATAGTCAAATAGAGAAGCAATAAGAACAAAAAAGGAAGATGATGTGAAGAACAAAGATCTCACACTGCAGTTGATGCTACTTATGTGATGCGTTGATGATAAGATTCTTTCCGTGATGTGGATGATGACACTGAGTTTTTCCCCCAATGTGGATGAAAAACAATAAGCCTACTATAAACAACCTATTGTTAGTTAGGGGTAGGGCACCAAATAGTGAAATTGGGTTTGAGTTAAGGTAGAAAATGACATACCAGAGTCACAAAATCAAAATGAAAGAGTGAATTGATTAAGTGAAGCAAAGTATGAACTAAAGGATAACAAAATAATAAAAAGATTAATAATAAAAGACTTGTTTGGTTCGGTTCAGTTCAATTTAATGGGTTTGCAAAACCTAAACCTGATACCTAAACAAATGAAAATTGGGTTAGTTTAGTTTCATTTAGTTGAACTTAATTGAGTTTTAAATAATCCAAACCAATTAAATCGATTGAATTTGGATCCTCAATTTTATTAGGTTGATTTAAACTGTTGAACACAGCTCGGGGTGTAAAGGTGTTGAGCTATTTATGAACTATTCAGACTAGAAATTAATAGCTCATTAATAACTTGTTGTGCACACGTGCATGCCCACACATGTGCGTACACACACTCATACATATATGATCATGAAAAAGATTAAAATTACATAGATACCACTATCTGTATTAAAACATTTTTTTTTAAGTCTTTGTAATGACAATTTTTTTATTATAAATTATGTTAGTATACAATTTATAGATTTTGTTTTTGTGAAAGTTAAAAGGAGATGATATTAAAATAAAGTACATTTTTTACATGTAAGTATAAGGAAGTATAAAAAATCTCTAAATAAAAATATTATCAATAAAGTAATAAAGTTATATTATAAATGAGTTAAACAAGTATTGCTCAATTCTTTTTAACAAGCCAAAATCAAGTTGTTGGTTAGACTTGTTTAAATCAATGAGTCAAGCTAGAGCAACTAATTTTTTCACTATGTCAAGCGTAAATTTTAGGTGTTTGACTCGACTTGGCTCGCTTATACCCTAATTACATAAAATAACATATGTTAATATATATTAATAAAAGTTCAATCAAACATTTTAGCATTATGTATGTAAAATAGTTTTGGCTAAAATTATTTTTGACTCCTTATAATACACACTTTGTAATTTGACCATTTATTTCTAAATTAAGACATATAATCCCCCAACATTTTTTAAAATCAATAATTTTAGTCCTTCTGTCACCATCCATGGTCAACTGTTGACTATGATATTTATGTAGATTATTGATGTGGCACTTATATGACAATGGTTTAAATAGTATGAAAAATCTAAAAAAAATTCTAATGAGATTTATATAAGTGATAACTATATATTAATTTTTTTAATCACGATTAAACTTGTAAACCCAAGTAACTACTAATGAATTTATGCAGTGATTATATAATAATACGGTTAATTCCTTTTCTTTTGTTCCTTAAAACAAAGGTTATTTCTTTTGTTTCTTAAATATTTTATTTATTTATAATTAAAATTAACAATATAATAAATAAATAAATACATATTAATTAGTTAATATATGCATGAATTTAAATACACATTAATAACACCATTAAATTCAATTATATTTCCCAAATACCTAATAATAAATGTGCATTTAATATTCACTTTCTATTAAATGAATTAATTAATATAATTTATTAAATAAATAAAAATATAAAAAATGAAATGAATATTGTCTAAAGTGCCCTTATTTTTGGAGAGAAAAAAGTGTATCAAAATTTTGTTCTTTTATATTATAATAAATAGATATTTTTATATAGTAAAATATATATTTTTTAAATCAGGTATATTACATTAAAGTTGGAGACACAACAACAATAATAAGAGTAAATTACAGTCGCATTTCTTGTGTTTTTTCTCAAATTACACTCGAAACCCCTCCCTTTTCATACATTACTTTTACCCCCTTATATTAATTTCATTAACTAATGCCAATTGAAATATTTGAGAAGATGAGATTGCCCGTTAGAGTAAATTACTCTTGCACCCCCTGTGTTTTTTCCAAATTGTACCCATACCCCTCCCTTGAATTGACTCTAACAAACGCGTCAAGGCTGTTGATGTCACTAGCTCCAATGACGTCAGTGTCCAAGGAACAAGAAGCAGTGGTGTTGGTGGCCGAATTTACAGCAGAGATAAGAGGGTGGTGGAGGTGAATATGACGATGGCAGCGGTGGCTATGGTGGTGGTTGCTCAAGCAGGAATGGGTGCACTCGGATGTCATGTTGGTAGGCGAGGATGACTATGAGGAGGAGGTGGTGGTGGTGGTAAGTGAAGAGGGGTTGTTGAAGAAGATGATGGTATGTAAAACTCAATATGCGATTTTGAGAAAGAAGACGATGGTATTTTAGACATAAATTTTCATTAAAAGTCATGTGATTAGCATGTGCCTACTTTTTGTTAAATTATTAAATGGTGTTTAGGAGGGAATGGGTTTGGGTGTAATATGAACTAAACAATTAAGTAGTTTTTTGTAAGGAGTAAAAAATGAGGGGTATCATGTGCAATTTGAAAAAAAACACAAGGAATGCGAATGTAATTTACTCTAATAATAATAATAATTTTAGAAAATTACATCTCATATTATAATCACTATTTTCCATGTACTAATTAATTATTTAAAAAATCATCTATTTATTATGCTTCTTTAGAATACTAACTATTCAGATTTTGACTATAAATATATTTTTATCATGGAAGACACAGAATTTCCATATTATTAGTGATAATTATGTATTAAATTTTTTAATCACTATTAAACTTGTAAACCACAAATAACTACAGATAAATTAAGTGATAATTACATATTAATACCTTTGGTTATATTATATTATTTATAAAAATAAAAATAAAAATATAATGAATGAATGCATGATAATAAATTAATATATGCATAAATTCAAATACTTATTAATACCAGCATTAAATCTTATTATCCTCCTCCAAATACCTAATAAAATTGTGTATTATTAAAATACTCACTGGAGTAATCGATTACCATAGAAATTAATCGATTACTTGGTACTCTTAGAGTATTTTAAAATGCAAAACCTCCTTGGAGTAATCGATTACCTGTCGATTTAATCGATTACTTGGTAATTAAATGCAATCTAGAAATAGAAAATCTCTGGAGTAATGGATTACACTATCGTATTAATCGATTACATGCTGCTTAAAGCTATTTTGAGTAAGAATCTCTCTAGAGTAATCAATTACCCTGTATTTTAATAGATTACCGAATGTTTGAGAGCTGCTTCTATATTAAAATCTCACTGGAGTAATCGATTACAGCCTCATATTAATCGATTTTGCTTTGCTATCTATGGCGATTATGCAAAAACTGCACAATTTTCAAGAATCTAAATTGACAAATCTTATTTCAAATTCAAAATTTAAATTTGGGTCAGTGCAATTAAAGCCTCTTGAACTCGAAATAGTTGTTGCAAATGATTTAAAATTCAAATTTCAACTTCAAAATCTCTATAAAATCAGATTTTCAAAGTTAAAATCTTCACATCTTCACATCATTCTCTCTTGAGCAAAACTGAATCATTTTTGTTGTGTCTCTTCTTCTCTATCACAAACAAAGTTTTGCCCATTCCTTTCTTCAACCTAAACACCATGTCTAACCCATCTGCCCCAAAGAGAACCAAAACCAACAAGAGGAAAGCTAGAGAATCCTCTAATGCTGCTGTGAATAGACTTAATCATTGGTTCACCTTTGAGGTTGATAGGGAAAATTTTATGCAGTTTATGTAACACCCCGGACGTGTTATCATTAACAATATCATAAGCGCGCTATCAGCG
>CM023946.1:22062794-22074141 GCA_013407115.1 Glycine latifolia | reverse complement strand
TAGTAAAACACAAGATAAAGTGCCTTAAATGTAACCCTATTTTCACTAAAATATGGCACTTATCAACGGGTGAAGACAGACTTCTTCACTATATCATCACCTACATCCTCACACCAAGGTCCACTAATCATGCTCAAACCACATATGATGACCTGCAATTGGTGTATGGGATGAAGACTGCAACTCAGATTAACTGGGTTCTTGTCATTGTGGAGACAATGCTAAAGTCTACAAGGTTGATAAGCTACCAGTTTCCCTATGTTGTGTTAATCTCAAGATTCATTGATTAATTTGGAATTGATGTGTAACGACCCGCCTTGTCACTACGATATCACTAAGTCCAATCATGTAATTGTGGAGACAATGCTGAAGTCTGCAAGGCTGATTAACAGAACATAACTCTTTTCCAAAAAAATTCCAACGTCATCATGTTGGCTTGGTGACTCCAACAAAAAAAGATCTCCCTCCAACATCACCTGCTGCTACTCATTTGCTCCCACAAATGACAGTTCGCGTCATCACAGGTACCAACCACATGGTACAAAAATTGCAAGGGTGAGTTTAATATACATAAACAACAAGCATCAGAGGACAATAATTACAAGGGAAATAACAATAAAAATCACAAAATTCTCAATGATCCATCAGTTCCATACACACTCAACAAACCAATCATCCAATTCATTTCACAAATGAAAACAATCATGATCGGAATGATGCATGCTCCTGATTTCACTCTCACCATGCAATGTAGTACCATATATAGGGAAATAGCCTCTCTCAAGAAAATGATTCATCGCCTATCAGGGTCACCCTATCGTGCACTGGCCATTCCCCCCCACGGTGATCAACTGGTGGCGCACGAGAATTCCAAACCTAATGGCCCCTTAGTACCTGCATTTTCAGCCCATAGAAACCCACAGGTACACGCATGCCTTCATTCTTTTTCCATCAATGCAATATGAAGTATGAAACATGGGCACCATCAATGCATGACCTGGCTAGGAATACATCCTTCCTCACAAGGGTAACCAACCGGTCACTGCATCCCACGAGGACATATACAGCATACAACCATGCGCACCATCAATACATGACCTGGCTAGGAACACATCATTCATTGCAAAGGTAACCTGTCATCCACCCTTCATGGGTATCCACGTATATCCACATCACACAATGACATTGTTCACATCAACATTATCTCTCATCAATGTCATTATCAACATCAGCATCATATCATCTCCATGTCATCAACAACATCAACATCATTTTATTTCAATATCATCATCATAAACATCAATATTCAACATCATCAATCACATCAAAATTATCTCATTTCAACATCATCAGCCACATCAACATTATCTCAATCTCAATATCATCAACATCATAAGCAATTGCATTTCACATCTACAGATAATACACATGCCTGAGATTCACATTCCCTATGTCTTCAGACAACCCAAATTTCATACATTCACAATTCATCATACCACAAGACTGATATTTTTAGGAAAATTCTAAATTAAAGAGGAGGACTACAATATATAAAACACACTCTTATGTCCATTTAAAAATCTAATAAAGAATTAAATAGAAGAACATATTATAAAATTTTGGGCAGAGTCTCCTCTGTAATTAAGATTTTTCCCACAAATCCAATCATTACAACAACATCATTCACAGTTTTATCCATCAATAATAAATTCATCATATCCCATTAGTTAAAAACACAGTTTTTTCTTGAAAACGAGAACACCATACAAACAAACACATATCAACAATAATTATATTGCATCCCATTAGCTTAAAACATAACTTTTCTTGAAAACCAACACACAAGCTAATAAGAATAGAAAATCCTATACTAAAAATGCTCAATCAACGAGCTTCCTAAGCGAGATCTGCAGCTTATAAATACATCCATTCACATGAAAGAACACAATTTTGCACCCCTCTATCTCTCTAAACCCTCACCCAAAGCCCTAACTCTTCTCTTCCACCACCTACGACCACTGGTGACCGCCACAAGCCGTTGTTGCTTGCCGTTGGACCATCGCAAGAGAGGAACACTTTAATCAAAGCGGAATCTTCAAAACTCAACTTGAGGATTCGATAGAGAATGAAGCCTCCAATCCTCCTTTCGTGGTTTCTTGGAGGTAACCATGATTTCTTTGTCTTCTCCTAGTTAGTTTAAGCATCTCTTAGTATTTCTTGTAGTTTTGGTACTGTTGTTGGATGTTGTAAAACTTGCCTTTTTATAATATTGATGTTGCTTTGTGACCTTCATCGAACCCCGATCACATTGGCATGATCGAAATTTCAAAATGACACCTCTTTGATGTAGACCTAAAAAAAAAATACAATTTTAGCCCCTTTTAAATTTGAGTGGGTATTTTACCCTAAACGCTAATATTAACCTTGCCTTTGAAATCTATACTGAATTATCTTTGATTTGATATATAGAGCTTTGATTTTGGACTAAAGGACGTGAATCTGGGAGATCTCAAAACAATGCTACAAGGAGCTAACAGAGGGATATAGATAGGTGAGGGGAGTTTATTATTTGTTTACAGCTTTTGATACCATAGTTGGGGTCAGGGAACCCAATTATGGAGATGTATGTATGTCCCTATTGCATGTTGGTTTTCAAGAAAACTGTGTTTTAAACAAATGAGATGGGATATATTTGTTATTGATGAAGGAAATTATGAATGATGTTGTCGTAATGATTAGTTTTTTTTTTTGGAAAAAGTCTTAATTACAGAGGAGACTCTGCCCAAAATTTTATAATTTGTTCTCTTATTTACATCTTTATTAAATTTTAAATGGGCATGAGTTTGTTTTGTATATTATAGTCCTCATCTTTAATTTAGAATTCCCTAAAAATATAAGTTGCATGGCATTGTGGATTGTGAATGTATGAGACTTGTGTTGTCTGAAGACCTGGGAAATGTGAATCCAAGGCATGTGTTATATTTGTATATGTGGAATGCGATTGCTTGTGATGTTGATGATATTGAAATAACTTATGTTGATGATTATATTGATATGATATGATGTTGATGTTGATGATGACATTGAGATGAGATGATGACATTGATGAGAGATGATGTTGATGTCGACTATGTTTTTGTGATGGATGTATGTTGTGTATGTACATGACCTCTTGGCATCCCTAGAGAGGGAAAATGATTGGTTTAAGAATTTTAAGCATCCCTAGAGAGGGAAAGGGATTGCTTAGAATTTTTAACTATCCACAGTTAGTGCATTGATGGTGCCCATTTTTATACTTCATAATTGCATATAAATAGTATAAATGGTGACAGTAAGTACTTATGGTTTTTCATAAGGAAAAAATGCGGGTCCTTGGGGACATATCACTTGGTTTGGAACTCCCTTGTGACTTAGGCTGATCACCATGGAGGGGAGTTGCCTGTGCACATCAAGGTGACCTCGACCAGTTACTTCTCATTTTCCTAAGTGAGAGTGTCATGTGGGCATGCTTAGACTATTTCCTTATGAATGGTACGACATTGCATTTGAGAGTTGAGTAAGGTGCATGCATAATTCTTAGCATAATTGATTTGAATTGTGGAGAAAGTTAATGACTAGTTTGTTGAGTGTATGTTGAACTAATTGATTACTAAGAAAGATTGTGGTTATTATTATTGTTTTCTTGCTAATCATTGTCATCTGGTGCTTGTTGACCTTGTATAATAAACTCACCCTTGCAATTTTGTATTGTGTGGTTGGTACTTGTAATGATCGCGAACCTTCATTCGTGGGAGCAGATGAGCAGTAGTAGGTGATGTTTGACGGAAATCCTTTTGTTGGAGCCACCATGCCAACATGGTAACATTGAAATTTATTTTGGGAGAGAGTAGCATTTTGTTATCAACTCTTTCTTAGTTGGTTCTTGATTCTCTTGATCGGGCATGCAAATTCCAGAATTAGATATATGCAGAAACTGAATTATGATATGGCATGTAAATGATATGTAACGGTTTAAATATATATATATATATACATATATGTGTGTGTGTGTGTGTGTATTTATGTATTTGTGCATATTTTATAAGTGTTTATCCTGAAAATTTTACCCTTATTTTCAAAATCAAATTAATAGGTTTTTTGTTTAAAATTTGAAAAAAAAAATTATAGTTTAGAGTAGTGATATCATAGCGACGAGTCGGATCGTTACAATTTATATATAATAACAAAACAAAAATGCTCTCATTTATTGCTTAAGAAGCTACTCATAAAATATTAGATTCAGGGTATATAAAATTTGTTTTTGTCAATTCAAAGCAATGAGTATGTGTATGCTTTAAAAGATTTTATATCAAAGATGTAAACATTTAAAAATGAATTTTCTCAAGAAAAAGATTCAAAAACACATATAAAAAGCAGTAAGAAGGATAAAGCAAATAGACGAATTATTCTGGCTCACCCCACCTAGGCTATGTCTAGTCCCTAAAACTCTAGGCTTTCAACTAATACAAGCACTAATTAGGTATTCTTTTTTTTAAGCCTCCTAGGCTTCTTGATGACGACCAAGGCATGAATGCTTAGATTGGATCGTTTCCAAAGGCCAAATTACAGACACCAATGTAATAGATAGTAGAACTTACAGATAAAAGGTGGGGAGGAGTAGAAGATGGTAATGAATAATACCACGATCCTTATTGGAACGATATGTTGAGGAGGATTCACCACAAAGGAAAGCTTCCTTGATAAGAATCAATTTGGGTTCAACCAAGAACCAAGAAGAGGCTAAGCTCTCAATTCAAGCAAATGCTTAATTTTATTTAATCAATAGTTATTCAAAACTAGCAATGTCTGAGTACTTATAGAGTTAAGCTTCTAATAAAACCTAAAAACACATAGTTTGGGCCTATTTTAATCCACATTGAGGCCCATTACACAAATAAGAAATTACTAAATTACGACATTACGAAAACTAGAAAAAATACTAATGTTACAAAAGGAATTTTGCTAAGTGCGACATTCGCGCTAAGCGAGCTCTCCTACAATATTCAAGGTGCTCCAATTCAGCTCCTTGTGTCTTCCTCCATCCTTGCCCTTATTAAATAGTCTAGCCATAATTCTCTTGGTCATCTCTTCTTGTAGAAGCTTGGTTTTGAACCTTATTATTAGACCCTTCAATTCATGGAGTGCTTCTAGAACTTCATGCTCTTTAGATAGTCCTCTATCATCCCCTCCTTCTTGAAAAGAATCCGTCCTCAAATTTGCATTCAAAACACTTATATCATAAGAAGAAATATCAGTGACATTAAAACTAGAACTCACCCCATACTCACTTGGCTAGTGATATGTGCCTAGCACATGATGCTTTCCAAGCTCAATTAGATCATTAAATGCATCAAATTATATGATGAATAGCTTCCTTTTGGTATGAATATCATTTATGTGCTTTAATGAGGTATTTTGGTCTAGATTGATGTTTAGCAGGTGAAACAGCAGAGAATTATGCAGAATAGAAGGTCTGGCGCCATCAAGCCTATGTACAATCGGGGGTACATAGGCTAGTTTTGCATGTGGCGCCATCAGCGCCGTGCTCGCGCCTGGAGCACCACCGTCTCTGGACCTTGGCGCCATCAGCGCCGGGCTGGCGCCAGGGGCGCCACAGGTCGACAGACTCTGCATAATGAGGGCAAAACAGAGATTGCACATGCTACTCTATAAATAAGGAGCCTCAACACTGAATGAAGAGCTTTTGGACGAAAATCACTACCAAAGGAAGGAGAAGAAGGCTTGGGAGCTGAGCTAGGGTTTGGGTGTGAGGGGAAGAGGGTTCTTCCCTCTTCCCTTCCTCTCTTTGCTTACATCTCTGCATTCATGCTTCTTTTTGTTGTACCAAGGCCAGCCTTGACTAGGTTTGGCTAGTTTCCTTTTGTATTTAGGGCAAATGTTCTATGTAACTTTCATTTGGAATGGATTGAATGTTATTGTTCATTAATGCTATGTTATTTCATTACACTTTGCTTGAATCTCTTTATCTCTTTCTTAGACCTGATCAATCTAGGTAAAGAGCTTAGAGCTAAGGTTCACAATAGGGATATTGGGGCCTTAGTCTTGGAACTAAGTGTGGTGACTTGTTTTACATCACCTAGGGATAGGGATGTAGGCTTGCAATCCTTTCTAGTGCATCACCTAATGCTTAACCTAATAAATGCTACTAAGGAATTAGGGTATTAAAGTGGGTTAAAGGGTTAAGATCACTACGGGATTAGGGCTTAACTAGTAATGAATGAGGATGCATGATTGAGTAGCTAGTGTAGATGAATGTAGTAAACAATCCATGTAAGAATGTTAGGAGCGTTGAGTATGGGTCTCCCTAGCTACATTAGCATACGTTTGGTGCAACCATTACCTATTTTATTTATAATGTTTTATGTTTATATTTAGCTTTTAATTTACTTCGCACAACAACACAATTCTCTTAATCTTTTGTCATCCAACCTTAAGATATAATTTATGATTTAATTGGCCAAACAATCCTCGTGGGACGATAACTCTACTTTATCACTTTATTACTTGGAACGATCGGTATACCTGCCGAACGCGCAATAGCTAGTCAATCTTGTAGGCATTGTCATTAATCCTCTCAAGGATCTTGAAAGGATAATCACCCCTAGGTTAGAGTTCATATTTCCGTTTCCTTTCGAAAGGAAACTTATCATTGCTTAGATGTACCCAAACACAATCTGCGGGATCAAATACCATAGTCTTTCTCCCTTTGTTGGCATGTCGTGCATATTCCTCCATTTTCCTCTTAATTTAATTTTGCACCCTTCCATGGAGATTCCTAACAAAAGTGGCTCTAGAAAGCCCATTCTTACTCAAAATAGAAGAATCAATAGGTAAAGAGACTAAATCAATAGGGAATAATGGATTTAAACCATAAACGACCTTAAAAGGAAAAAAAAGAAGTGGTAGAGTTGGTTACCCTATCATCAACTCTAGGATTAGGATGTCGATACCTTACGATGATGTTGTTGATGGGTCTACAATCCGTGTACATCCTCCACATACTATCTTTCTTGGGAACTAGGATGACCGGCATTGTACATGGGCTCAAGCTTTCCTTCACCCATTCTTTTTGCATAAACTCTTCAACCTGCTTTTGAATCTCCTTGGTCTCTTTCAGATTACTTCTATAGGCAGCCCTATTATGAAGTGAAGCTCCCAGAACAAGATCAATTTGATGCTCAATTCCTCTTAAAGGAGGCAAGCCATGGAGTATTTCTTGTGGAAAGACATCCTCAAACTCCTTTAAAAGTGTATCAAAACCTTGAGGCAACTCAAGGGCACTAGAAGACAAGCACATAAAATTCATAATGAGTAAATACATTTGTTGTCTAGCTAGAATCACTCTTTTTACCTCCTTAGGTTTGATAAACAAACTCTTTTTTATCACGAATTGTTTTTCACTCTTTTGTTCTATTTTCGTTTGTTCTTTCTTTTCACTCTTTTTGCCATCTTTTTCTTTTCAACTTTTCTCTCTCAAATGCCTCTTTTCTTCTTTGATTTTCTTTTCTTTTTCTCTCTTCAATCTCATTTTTATTTGATCCTCACATACCTCACTTGGAGACAAAGGTAAGAGAACTACCTTTTTACCGTTATGTAAGAAAGAATATCGATTGGTGATCCCATTGTGGATAACATCTGGATCATATTGCCACGGCCTACCAAGCAAAACATGACCAGCTTCCATGGGAACTATATCACAAAACACTTCATCAACATATTTTCCAATGGAGAATGTAAGCAACATTTTCTTATCCACAACCAACTCACCATTGTCACTTAACCATTGCAATTTATAAGGCTTAGGATGAGGGGTGGTTTTTTAACCAAGCATCTCCACTAATATAGTGCTTGCAACATTGGTAACAATTCCTCCATCAATGACAAGAGAACAAACCTTTCCATTCACCAAGCATCTAGAACGAAAAATGTTTTCTCTTTGTGTATCATCTTGATCTTTGCCCAAGCTTCCCATGAGTCTTCTTACCATCAAAAGATCTCCCTCTTTCGGTTGAAGAAAATCATCATCCTCCCCTTCACTAGAGGAACTATGAGGGCTTTTAGATGACTCACTTATCCACCTCTCCATTCTCCAACACAATCATGGTCATTTTGTTTGGACATTGGGATGCAATATGACCCTTACCCAAACACTTAAAACATTTATTTGAACTAGATTTATTGGAAGGGAGTTGAGTAGGAGAAGTATGATTACCTCTTAAAGACTTCCTTTCAATATGTTGTGAAGATGAACACTCCTTCTTGGAAGTGTCCTTATCCTTCCAAGATGAATAACCATATGAAGACTTCTTTTTCTTTTCAATTGTTGCTCCACTTCACAGCCCTATGGATAAGTTCATCCACGGTGTTGTAGCTTTGAAGCTCTACAGCATCTTGAATGTCCCTATTCAGACCATTCAAAAATCTAGCCATTGTAGCCTCATTAGTCTCTTCAATGTTTGCTCTTATCAAAGAAATCTCATCTTCTTGTAATAATCATCAACACTTTTACTTCCTTGATAGAGTCTTTGTAACTTGTTATGCATTTCCCATACATATTGAGGTGGGACAAATCTCTCCCTCATGATGCTCTTCATTACCTCCCACGTGTCCGATCTATGTCTTCTCAATCTTTCTCTCTCCATTTGCACTTGATTCCACCACGCCGTGGCATATCCCTAAAATTCTAAGCTAGACAACTTCATTTTCTTTTGTTCACTAAAATTGTGACAATCGAAAACTTGGTCGACTTTCATCTCCCAATCAAGGTTAGCCTCTGGGTCGTAAATACTTAGGAACCTTGGAATTTTGAATTTCACATCTTCCATTCCATCCCATTCCTCCGATGCCTATGCCTTCTAACATCATCATAGCCATCATCACTCCCTTGAGAAGAATGAGGTGATCTATGATGTCTCCTTCTCTCCATGTCTTCCATTCTCCCACTCAACACTTGAGTGCTTCTTTGTATCTCAGCAAATCTGTCTCCCATCCTCCTTTCAACATTTCTTTTCAACTTATCCATTTGCTTAGTCAATGAAGCCATTAGCTTAGCGGTTCTAGGGGAAGGTGAATCACTATCACTTTCAAACACCATTGCTACAAGAAAATGCTAGTAAAACGAATAAAATATTGGACCTTACCACTCACTAAGTGTTACACTCTTCAACACTCGTGTTTCACTCTTGTAAGACTCTTTTTTTATATAAGGTTCACTCTTGTCTTTTTCCACACACTAACTTTTGTTTTGCCCTTGAAATTAACCAAAGATTTCAATTCAAGGAGTAACCAAAGTGAAAGATGAAAAAAATCCAAACTCAACTTAGAAATTTAGAAGACAAGCAATAAAAGCTAAAAAAAAGTATAACTCAAAAGGAATGCCAAAAAAGACAATTAGGAAAAATAAATTGGCTAAGTATAAATCACTGCAATTATGCAAAAAGAAAATACTAGAAAATAATAATAATATTTGGGTCCTTATTTTTTTGATATTTTCATTTTGACCCCAAAATATTTTTGAATATTTGCTCTTTAGTCCTTCATATTTTGTCTTTTAGGACCAGAAACCTTTTAATATCTTTTGAAGACAAAAAAAAAGGATAATTCAAGACAAAAAGATAGGATAATTGAACAAAAAGATAGGAGAATTCAACATAAAGATAGAATATTCAAATCGAAACAATTGGGATTTCAGAAAAGCACACAAGAGACACAAAAACAAGAAGGAATCAAAGGAATTAAATTTTCAGAATTTTTTCATTTAAAAAAAATAAAGATAACAAAAATTGCACCTAAATTGATAGAAATCTTTTCGAATTGCTCTCTGGATTCTAGCTCTGATTACCACATGATGACGACCAAGGCATGAATTCTTGGATTGGATCGTTTTCAAAGGCCAAATTACAGACACAAATAAAATAAATATTAGAATTTACAGATAAAAGTTGGGGAAGAGTAGAAGATGGTAATGAATAACGCCTCGATCCTTATTGGAACGATAAGTTGAGGAGTATTCGCCACAAAGGAAAGTTTCCTTGATAAGAATCAATTTGGGGTTCAACCAAGAACCAATAAGAGACTAAACTCTCAATTCAAGCAAATGCTTAATTTTATTGTTGCGAAATCGGCAAGTGTACCGTTCGTTTCAAGTAATAAAGTGAGTAAGTAAAGTATCGTCTCCACAGGGATTGAATGCAATCTTACGTCAACTTAACGTCTTAGAAATTGGAAGATAAATAATGAGTTTGAGAGAGTTTGTTGAGTTGTATTTAAGTAGCGTAAATGAAATGACAGAAATTTAACAAGAATGTAAGCGAATATTAACTGGATTTTACTACAGTAGTGAAAGATGATTGTAGTTAAGCGCAATCCCCTATGATTCCTTCCTTCTATGCGTCGATTGATTATTAACTTGAATTACTTTTAATTACTCAGCTGATGTATTCTCCTATAAGTAGCTAAATCCTAATTCCTTAGTAATTTAACCCTTTGGTGAAATTAAAAACCCTAATCCCTTAGTGATTCCTTCTTAAACCAAGCATTAAGCAACACATCCTGAAATTGCTGCAACTACACATCCCTATCCCTAGGCAATGTATGAATTGTTGTTTTACTCAATTCAGAAACTAGAATCCCAATATCCCTATTGTTAATCCTAACCCTAAACCTCTTAACAGAATGGCCAGTCCCAATTAAGAATAAAACAATGAAGAATAGAATAAAACGAAGCAATTATGATAATTCTTATTAAAACCAATCAAGACATAGAGAAATTCTCATAGGTTCGTGGCTCAACCACAATACAAGAATTTAGCCAAGCATACTCAGAACTGATAATATTTTCATTACTAGCATGTTCCTAGAGAAAATCTAAGAGAGGAAAAGAAAATATTACACAGAGTTGTATCTCTGCAATTCCTCAATGTTTCCAAGCTTCTCCTAAGGTTTTCAATGGCTTCTTCTGCAGAATTCTTCAATAGGTCTGTCAAAAAGCTCTCTTCTTTGTGACCCAGAGGTCTCCTTTTATCCCCCAAAACGTCCTAGGTCTAAATCCAGTAATGAGGAACTGTTCCCCCAACTGAATCAATTTCAAATCTTTTAAATCAGGAAACAGCGAGCTCGTGGCGCGATTCGCGTGAAGTCCCACGCTGATCGCGTGGGTTGTTCGAGTTGAATGGGCTGCTCTGGAATTCTGGCACTAATAGCGTGGATGCCCACGCTGATCGCGTGGGTCATTCGAATTAAATGCTTGAATTTTGATAGAATGGCGCGACTCGCGTGGATGGCCACG
>CM023946.1:22052330-22062694 GCA_013407115.1 Glycine latifolia | reverse complement strand
GCTTGTTTGAGAGCACTAGCTTGCTCTTTTTGCTTCTTTTCCTCTCTCGTTGGTTCCTAAATGATAAAATAACTAAGAAATTAAATTAATATGCAATTAAATAATAATTCACCAATTCCTACTCTAATTTACTAAATCTTAAACAACTTATTAATTAATTAATTCTAAAAACTACTATATGCTGGAAGCATATCATTTATTCAATCAAAAGTTATTCAAAAATAGCAATGTCTGAGTATTTATAGAGTTAAGCCTCTAATAAAACCTAAAAATGCATAGTTTGGGCCTATTTTAGTTCACATTGAGGCCCATTACACAAATAAGAAATTACTAAATTACAACATTACAAAAATTAGGAAAATTAGGAAAATTACTAAAGTTACGAAATGAATTTCACTAAGTTCGACATTCGCACTAAGTGAGCTCTCCTACAATCTTCAAGGTGCTCCAATTCAGCTCTTTGTGTCTTGCTCCCTCCTTGCCCTTGTTAAATAGTCCACCCATGATTCTCTTGGTCATCTCTTCTTGTAGAAGATTGGTTTTGAACCTTATCATTGGACCCTTTAATTCATGGAGTGCTTCTAGAACTTCATGCTCTTTATATAGTCTTCTATCACTTCTACACCTCATTTCTCTAAGCCTCTACTAGCTTCCCTCAATATTCTTGCAACAAGCCTTTGCAGGATTAACCGTAATATTCTCTAAGACTCTACAGGCTATCTGACCAAGTATTCTTTTGAAAAGCCTTTCCAGGCTTCAATCCTAAGTAGAAACTGCTACTTGACCCTCACAACAACACGTTGTGGTCACTCTCAACCTTTAAAAGCAGCAATCCTATATTACTCTTTTGAGGTTCCCTATTCTAAATAGGTTCTATTTGGACAAGTACTGATACATCTCATATGGAGAAAATCATTTGTAAGCTACCCTTGAGAAGATGTTTATTGAATCTTTATGGATAAATAGATTTGGATATATAAATCAAGCTAGATAGCCTAGGCTAAGGAAGTATAGTATAAGAAGTTAATGAGGCTTCTAAAGTGATCAGAATGTCACAAGAAATGGGGTGAATTGTGACTTTGCAAACTTTTCCTAAAACTTTAACCTTTTTGAACTTTTACTCACCTTGGTGTTTAGAAAGTCTTGACATAGAGGTTCAAGCACTTAGATAGCTAAGCTCTCCAATTGGTTAGTCACAATACTCATTATTGAATGTTTGGTATGATTATGTAAACTTATTGTCAATGCATATTTTCTCGTGTTCAGAAGATGAATACTTAAATAAAAGCTTTTCTCATATTACTATTATTATGCAATACTCAGAATGTTGTTTCCAACATTTCATGCAAAAATCTGTTTTCATGTTTTATAAATCTTTGATACTTTGATGCATATAATTGAACTATTTTAAAACAAATCTTATGATCACAAAGATGAATTAGTTTAGATATGCCATTTTACATAACTATTAAGCTTGTTATGAAAACCTTCTTATGTATGCATTATATCATCTGTCATTGTGATGCACATGCAGTATATAAGACAACAAACAACATAATGTAAAGAGGAAAGGAAGAAGAGATTCTACACAAAAAAAATAATTATACTGGTTCACCCCAACCTCGGGCTACATCTAGTCCTCACCCAAAATGATGAGATATAAACTAACACAACCAACAACATGTTGGAATACAACAACAAACGCTTTTTCACTCACCACAACACCACACAATGATTTAGTTCCTGGAAGGGAAGACATCTCACCATAAAACTACACTTGTTATTGGTAGGCAACTTTGACCTCTTGCTAGGTGTCCCTCTCCACAAAACTTTTCTCATACTTGGGAAGTAACCCATCTCAACCCAACACTACATATGGTCATTGGAAAGACAATACAAGTATTTACCTTCACCTCTTCAGGCTACAGAAGTATTATTTCATTCTAGCCTCTTCAAGCTACACTCTTAAAGACTCCATCTAAGACACCCACCTTCCATTGGTTCTCCCTATCAGTTCTCTCACAACCAAACTTAACCCACATTGTTAATTTGGGATATATAGAGACTACAAATTAGGAAAAGGTGTTTAAAGCTTTACAACACTCATTGGGTGTGAATCTTCTTTGAAGCTCTAAGTTGTATGCACTCGTGCTGCAACCATTATAAACTCATAACACATATAGATTGGGGAGAGGAAATGAATCTTGTTTCTTCATAGCATAGGTTGTCTCCTACCTTTTTCATGTTTTGCAGATGTCCTTTGTCCTTTTATAAGTTCACATGTCAAACAAGTTGTTATCTAGCATTTATGATAGTTGGGTGACTTCTTTTTGAAGTAGACAGATTGCTTTAACTTTACAACTGTCACAACTTCTTTTTGATTAGTTCATTATGATGTTGTCATTTTGATGATCAAATTCTTAGTAGCTTTCTGATGGTCCTCAAAAAAATTCTGATGTTGCTGGGGAATGACCTATTCTAATATAGGTTCCTTCTAATAAAGATAACATGATATGACAATGTAAATAGTTCAACTCCATCAATCCAAACACTTCATCACACACATGTGAAGCTTCTTGTTGTTGTTGTTATGTTAGCGATCTGTGCTTGGCTTAGACATCACAAAGGCTCTTCAGTCTTCGTTCTGAATTTGCACACAATATATTCTCAAGGACATTCTTAGCTTTCAACTTATGCATCTTCTACTACTATTAACATTCACTTTCTAATGTGCCCTTAGTGTGTGTCGCTTCTTTCAAATCATTTGAATCTTGTCACTTGAAATAACAATCGAGATATTCATTTTGAGCACGTTTTGAACTCAACGAACACTTACTATGTTTTGCTCTTTGTATATGTATGATTTGCAACTATGTTGGCTTGCATAGTTTTCTTACATATGATGATCTGCTTTAAGATTTCTATGATGTAAATAGAAAGCCACTAAATGTTCTTCTCATGGGAATACTTTGATGAGATGGAATGAAAGACTTGTATTCCAAACATTCTGGAGTGAACTTGGCGTAGCATGTTGAGCTTGCTACTATTTTTGAATTATTTAACCCTTTGAATGACCAAAATGGATTTTTATGTCTTCATGAGAGTTGTATAAAATTATATATTTGAGATTTAGGAATTGGTATGATGTCATTTGGACCTACTACAACATAAGCAATATACAAAGATAAAATCTATATCAGCTATGTTATATTGTGAGCACTATAACGCCCTGAAATTTCGATAACTGAAACTAGATGATTGATGTATTTGTTGTGTTATTTGATAAGTTTAGATTAGTTGAATTGTTTTGTGAATTACCCTTGTTCTATTGCTTGGTGTGGATGTTAAGGTATGTGAAGTTGTTTGATCTATATTTAAAATGTGTGATTGGTAGTTTGACCCAAAACCTATTTTAGTAAAATTACAATCCCGGATTTGTTATCTGTTGGATCGCCTTCAAATTTTGACAGTAGGTTCACAACCCATCTCTACATATTTTGACCATTGGGATCTGAAAAATAAAAACTTTTGATGCCGCACTAAGTGCGACTGGCGCGTTAAGCGCAATTCCCAAACAGAGAGGAAATTGCATTGAGCGAGACAGGGCACGCTGAGCGAGACATACAGATTATAAATACTTCCAATAGTGCAGAAAAATGTGTTTTCACTTCTGTCTCTCTCTAAACTCTCATCTAAAACCCCAGAACCTCCTCTTCCAACACCCACGATCACCGATGACTGTCACGAGCTATCGTTGCTTGCCGCCGGACCATGGTACAGACAGGAACACTTTAATTGGAGCGGAATCTTCAAAACTCAACTCGAGAATTTGGTAGGGAACGGGGCTTCCACTCCTCCTTTGTTGGTTTCTTCGAGGTAACCATGGCTTCCTTGCTTTCTACTAGCTAGTTTAAAGCCTCTCTTAGTATATCTTGAGATTTGGATACCGTTATTGGGTGTTTTTACACTTCCTTTGAAAACCCTTTGAAAATGAGACATTGTAAAAGTTTCCTTTTTATAAAATTGATGTCATCTTTGTGACCTTCGTTGAGCCCCGGTCACATTAGTGTGAACGGAATTTTAAAATGATGTCTTTTTGATGTGGACTCCCAAAATACTATTTTAGCCCCTTTTAAATTTGAGAGGGTATTTGACCCCAAATGTTAATATTGACCTTGTCTTTGAAATCTATACTAAATTGTCTTTGATTTGGTATATAGAGCTCTGCATTTGGGCAAAAGCACGCGAATTTGAGGGATCTCAAAACAACACCGTGAGGCGCTAACAGGAGAATTTATAGCTAGGTTAGGGGAGTTTATTGTTTGGTTATAGCTTTTGATACCATAGTTGGGGGTCAGGGAACCCAATCATGGAGATGTATGTCTGTTCCTGTTGTGTGCTGGTTTTCAAGAAAAACCATGTTTTAAACTAGTGGGATGCAATATATTTATTATTGATGCGTGTTTGTTCCAGTTGTGTGCTCGTTTTCAGAACAAACTATGTTTTTAACTAATGGGATGTTATGAATTTATTATTGATGGATAAAATTGTGAATGATGATGTGGTTGTAATGATTGAATTTTTGGGGAAAGTCTTAATTACAGAGGAGACTCTGCCCAAAAATTTTATAAGTCTATTCTCCTATTTGCTACGTTATCAAACTTTAAATGTGCATGAGTTTGTTTTATAAATTATAGTTCTCCTTTTTAATTTATAATTTTCCTAAAATACCAGTCTCGTGGTAATATGGATTGTGAATGAATGGGATGATATTGATGTTGTTGATGATAGTGAAATTGAAACGCTATTGATGTTTATAATGACATTGATGAGAGATAATGTTGATGTTGACAATGTCATTGTATGTTGTAGATACACATGGGGGGTGCATGACTGGATATCCCTGTGGGGAAGGGTTTACGAATTTTAAGCATCTTTAGAGAGAAAAAGGGATTGTTTAAAATTTCGGTCTCTATCCATGGTTAGTGCTTTGATGAGCCTGTAACACGCCGGATTTTATGATGATCTGAGCATTTATTGAACATGTTTTATACATATTATTAATCAGTAGAATTTTCTGATCTTAAGGATATACAATTTTAGGAGAAATTTGATTGTTTCCCGGACAGCGTCGGTACACGCTGTATAAGTTAGAAATTTCAAACTGAAGCAGAATAATGTGAGACAGGACTCATATGATAGAGAATAATTTGTAGAGTTAGAAACTATACAGCTGTGACAGAAAAACCTTAGAATAGAATTTCTATGAATTTTATACGGTAATAACTTTGAAATTTTATTCAAGAGAATTCAAGCAGTAGAAAAATATGGAAAAATGATAAGTAGAATCTGTGGAATTTTCTCTTAATTGTAGGATGTACAGACTTATTTAATAAAATGGTTTAGTAATTTTGATGGTCAGAAGTAGAACGGACCAATCAGAATTAAGATAGAGCAGTCTTGTACGTAAAGCCTATGTAGCACTCTGTATAGACTGTTTGTGAGCTATTTGTACTGTAACTGAAGTCAGTTTCTGGAAATCTATAGAGTTCTATTATTTAATCTTATCCTTTAGGCAAAAGAGTTCGAATTGAAATTTACTTCCTCCTATGAATGTCATGTGTGAAGACAACTTGGAATTGAATTCTTCCTCTTCATGAAAGATGACATATGGACACAAGGAGAACCACACAATTTTTTCCTTTTTAAAGGAAACCAAAACGTGGTGTAGAAGGAGGAGGGGAAGATAAAAATCTTTCCCCTTGGCCATGGTACCCACGTGAAGAGAGGAAATGAGGGGGATAAGGTGGTTTTGTCCTATTCAAAATTGATGAGTCATGATGAGTAGAAAAATATCTTAAGGTTCATGAATTAAAGTGATAAGGTGCAATCATGAAAGCTTAAGAAATATCTATCCACTTGTAGGCCACCATTAATGAAGGGATAAGAAGCCATCATAACCTTGAAAGATATGTGTACAAGATGACATGAAAGGAAGAAAAATCTTCTCTCATTTCCCCTTGATGGCCACATGAGTGAGGGAGTAAGAAGAGAGGAAATTTCATGACTTAAATATATGATGAGGACAAGTGGAGGACACTTGGAAGAGGGTCCTCATGACCTAGGAGATTTTTGTTATAAAGCTGGAAGATATTTAGAAGAGTAATTATGATTTAGTTAGGATGTAATGGAATGAGATGAAACCAAGTTCTAAGGGAACCAAATGAGAGTAACGAATTAGAAAGGGTAATTATGTCTTTAAATATTTTATCACTTTTCAAACCCTATATAAAGAGAGGAGGGCCCTTAAGTGGAAGTCACTTTCAAGACTCCCTTTCTCCACCAAACCCCACGTGAATCTCTCTCCCTCTCATCTCTTTCATTTCATTTTCACCCTTTCCTTTTCAAGGCATAAGTTAAAGTGAGAAGAGGCCCCACTTCCCTTAAGGTCACGTGTAGAAGGCTAGCACTTTTAGGAAAAGTTTGTCAAGCTTTGTTAGGAGTTATCAAGTATGTATAGGGAAGTTTTATGATAAGGATAGTTTAAGTGTTACTTGTGTTTGAATAAGTGTTTGAAGTTCTGTGAAGTATGACTTGTATCTGAGTAATTGTTGGATTTAAGTTATAGTTATATGATTAAGTGCCTGAATGAAGTTTTATACTTGCTGAGTGTTCTATGAATCTCTGTACATGAATGATATGTTGAGTTTTCGTACATGGGTAATAAGCTGAGTTCTGTACATGATTTATGTTGAATTTCTAAGTAAATTATGTGAGACAGTGATTGGAGTCTGATGTTGAAAATAAATCTGAGTTTATCAAATGAATAAGATATGCATAAGTGAATCAGCCTCATGTGTCTCATAAAGTTGCCTCAGAGAGGAGGTGTGTCAGATAGCTGCAGGAACAGAGTCCGTGCATTCAGGCAAAGGAGTCTGAACTAGGGGGTGACTCTTGCGGTGGGGAATCACACCACCCATGATGATCACATGAGTGTGGGTGAGAACCTGTGCAACACTGGGAGACCCTGACTGATCGGAGAAGTTTTGTGCCACTAAGATGGGGTTATCTTGACAATTGGTACCACATGTTCATGATGTTGAGAGTTTGGGAGAATCATGCATCATATAAAATTAGAACTGAAATTTGAGGACGTTGTTATAAATAATTGCGCACTGAATATAACCTGTTGCTTAAACTATGTTTATTATAAACTTACCCTGTGTTTTGTGTCTGTGGTTGACACCTGCTATGACCTCGATTTCCATTCGGGTGAGCAGATGAACAGTAAAGAGAGACTGCCTAGCTGCTTACAGGAAGAGGATTTTGTTTGAAGATGTTTTGTTTGAAGATGTGTTTTTTTGTTACAGAGTGTTTTAGTTATTTGTACTATGTAATAGAACCAGTGTCAGTTTGTACTCTTATTATATGTTACTTCAGGTTTATAAATATTACTCAGTGATGAAATTTTCTTGGAGTATCAGTTATTGGCAAAATTTTGTTATATTCAACTAGGTGCATGACTTATTGGATATCCTTGCGAGGAAGGGTTTACGAATTTTAAGCATCCTTAGAGAGAAAAAGGGATTGTTTAGAATTTTGGTCCCTATCCATGGTCAGTGCATTGATGGTGCCCATGTTTCATACTTTATAATTGCATGGATGGAAATAGAATGGTGGCAGTAAGTACCGGGGGTACTTGGGGGCATATCACTCTATTTGGAACTCCCTTGTGACTCTGGTTGATCACCATAGGGGGGAGCGACCTGTGCACGACAGGGTGACCTCGACGAGCTACTGCATCATTTTCCTAAGAGAGGCTATTTCCATGAGGATGATACCACATTGCATTCTGAGAATTGAGTCAGGTGCGGGCATCATTATGAGCATAATTGATTTGACTGTGGAAAAAGTTGATGACTGGTTTGTTGAGTGTGTGTTGAACGGACTGATTGTCGAGAATGATTGTAGTTATCATTAGTGTTTTTTTGCTAATTATTGTTGTTTGGTGCTTATTGATTTTATGTAATAAACTCACCCTTGCAATTTTTGTACCGTGTGGTTGGTACCTGTGATGATCGCGAACCTTTGTTCGTGGGAGCAGATGAGAAGCAGTAGGTGACTTTGGAGGGAGATTTTTTTTTTGTTGGAGCCGCCAAGCCAACGTGATAACACTGAAATTCATTTTTGGAAAAGAGTTATGTTTTGTTATCAACTCTTTTCTTAATTTTAGTTGGTTCTTTGATTCCTTTTTGATTGGGCATGTAAATTCTAGGAGTAAATACATGTAAAAACTAAATTAAGTTCTGACATGTGAATGATATGTAATGGTTTAAAATATACATACATATGTATTCATTTAAGTATTTGTGCGTTGTTTGATAAGGGTATTACCGCGAAAAAGTTACTCTCATTTTCATAATCAAATTAATGAAGTTTTCATTAAAATTTGAAATTATACGATTGAAGTTAGTGATATCGTAGCAACGAGGTGGGTCGTTACAAGGACAAAATGACATTTATACTGATCACCAATTTCCTCCAAGACAAAATCCATATCAGCTCATGAATTCTACATCAAAGATGTTGATATTTCTCTTAGCTTTCTATTAGAGTAGTACAATGTATATAATATAATAGTCCCAAATCTTGTATATGATAGATTAGTTTCTGTACTTGTTAATATAAATATATTCCCTGTGTGCTCATATTAGTCACACAATTATTCAATCTCAAGTTGGTATCAAAGCTCTTTGTTCTGGGAGCTTTCGGTTATGCTAAAACCCTAAGCTCACTGCTTAGGTGTGTCAAAACCCTAAGCCCATTGCTTAGGTCTCCTTGTTGTGTGTCTCTCCGGCTTATTTCAGCCACCATCACTAGATACACTGCTCACGTCACCGGAGTCATTGTTTACTCCATTGGAAACACTATTCACATCAATTGCGACACTGTTCACATTGAAACCATTGTCCACATTAACGAAAACATTGTTCACACTGTCGGAATCACTGTTCACATCGAAAACACTATTCAGTTTGTCTACTTCTTCCAAATCTGCAAGTTTTTTATTTATTGCATTCATAATGGCAGCCTCATCTCCTGTCAAAAGTTCCTCGGGTATCATCTCCACTAATGTTAGGTCCATTACCTCCTCTAAATTGAAGGGTTCTATTACAAGAATTGGACCACCTTTGTTTGTGTCTGGTTCTTTGGAGAGGGGCATGGATGACATCTCACAGTTTAATCTACTGATGTTCCTAAGGAAGAAAAATCTGATTGGGAAAAGGTTGACAACCAGCTTCTAAGCATTATTTGGCAGTCTATTGATCTAATCATTCTGGACATTTTCTATTCTTTTCAGAGATGCTGTGAAGTGTGAGAGGAAGCTAAACACCTCTACACTAATGACATTCAACAACTTTATTCTATCATTTCTCAATTCATGGATCTGCGCAAATCATCTAACATTCAAAAGGAGACATTTGTTAGCAAAAGTCGATCTTTGATGCAGGCATACTTGGATATGTTGCCTTACCTTATTGATGCTTCTGCATATAGGAAATAGATGGAGAACATCTTTATAATTGCCACCCTTTTTGGTCTCCCTGAGGAGAATGATAATGTCTGTGACACTATCTTGACTAGTGGGGATCCTAATTTATCACTGACTTGTCAATGACTTTTGAATCTTAATAAGAAACCAATGCCTACTCTTGCTTTATGTTCTGTTGTTGATCCCACTGCTCTTGTTTCCCGTAATGACTCTTGCGGGAAGAGTGGACGTGGTCAGAGACCTCATTGTAATCATTGTCACCAGCTTGATCATGATAAGGAGAGTTGTTACATGAAGTATCCTCACCTGCCACCCTCTCATGCTGCAAATGTAGCTCAGTCAGATACTGCTTCTTCTGATTCAGTCTCTCTCTCTCCTGTAGACTATGCTGCACTCCAGACTCTTCTCAGAAATGCTTCTCCTCAGCCTCTACCTCAGCCTCAGCCTCAGCCTTTTGCTCTGGATACTGGTAATCATGTTGCTTGTGTTTCTCATTCTACATAACTTGGTCCTTGGATAATTGACTCAGGTGCTCGTCCCTTATAACTTAATTTATGTTAGTAAATTGGTCCACTCCCTTATTGGCATCAATACCTTTTCTAACCATTTTGTTTCTGTGTAGGATCCGGGTATGGGGAAGACGATTGGAGTGGGTCGTGTGTAACGACCCCCTTGTCTCTATTGTATCACTGTCACTTAATCACACCATTAACATGTTTTAGATGAGAACCCCTTTAGTTTTTCTTTTGATTGTGAAAAAAGTAGTAAACTATTTCTTTTCTTTTCTATTCTTTTCTCATCATCATTTTTT
>CM023946.1:21974217-22037452 GCA_013407115.1 Glycine latifolia | reverse complement strand
TATATATATATATATATATATATATATATATATATATATATATATATATCTTAAGGGCCACTGAGACTCAATATGTATATTACGTATTTCTTTCAATATATCATCATTTAATTTTGTGCAAGTAAATTTTTTATAAGTTGTACTTTCTTATAGCGCTATGTGAGGATGAAATAAAAACATCAACTTTCGAAATGACTTTTAAATAGAAAACTCATTTTGACAATACCCTTTATTCATGAGCGTTTTAATTATACATACATGCTTTAATGCTTTAATCATGCGTAATATATATATATATATATATATATGTATATATATATATATATATGTATGTATGTATGTGATTCTTTTCCCAGAAAAAAATATATTGAGATATTTTATAAACATAGATATATAAATTTAATTTAATGAAGTGTATTCTGTAAAATATATTATTTAAATAATTTTAAAGCTATATTTCAGAAATAGAATTTGAGGTGTTATAAACCTATGTTAGACAAAAATAATTTAAAAAATAGAAAATTAATTTTTAAAATAAAAAAATTGACCCATTTTATTAACTAACTATGAAGTGTCTAATAACAAAATTTATTTGTTCAAAATGGTAGCATAATTTGCATCTTAAGCCACCTAAAAAAACATTTTTTTGCATCATGTTTACTTAGTCTCTAATGCATCTGTTGTATTCAGGACTACATTCAGAACGTGTTATGGGCACAATGAGTACTTAGTTATGCCATTTGGTTTGATTGATGCACCTGTTGTATTCATGGACTACATGAATCAGATTTTTCATCAGTACCTAGACAAATTTGTTGTGTTAATATCTTGATATACACAAGGAGTTCTGATGTATGGCTGCACTCACAACCATTAAGTTTTCCCAAATCTTCCTTGCATTGAAACCCAAACTTCAAGCTTTTCTCAAGAACAAAAACTGCAGCACTTTCATGTGGGAACTTTGGCTGTTTAGGCGTTTTTAATTTCAGCAATGGAAGGTGGAAGAAGGTAAGGGATGAAGGTGGATGGCACCATGGAAAAGCTTTCCAATAAGCCTAGGAAGAATCGCAACAATAGCTTGAAGCCATTGATAAGAAACAAGAGGTTCTTGCACAAGAACAAAGAGAAAACTTCTCACAAATTTCTGATTTGTATTCAAAATGATCAAAAAGTGCCTACAAACAGTTTGGGCAGTCTTATATGCACGAAATTGCTGAGCCTAAATGCACATGAAGCCCACATTAAATGTAGTGCAAATTAAGAAGCTAAATGAGCTTGTAATGCAAACTTCCCTAAGCTCCTTTTGGCTGTCCTAATTCGTGTAAGGTGTAGTATATTAAGGCTTAAGGTGCAGTTTTTCAGCCTTTAAGTGCAGCCAACACTTCACACACAAGTGCACTTACAAAGCTTTACACTAATGCACTTAAAGCCTTTTTATTACAACTAATTTTGCCACTAACAAATGCTGGAATTTATTGAATTAAATTCAACTTTAGAATACAAAATCCAGCCCTTGTTGTCCTTGAGTTGGTGTGCCTCTTCATGCTTGTCTAAGTTAGCTTGGATGTGGTCCTCAAGTGCTTGAGTCCTAGCTCTTGTCATTGGTCCTTTAAAGCTCATCAAAGGAAGTGCTTCAAGCTCTCCTTCTAGACCTTTAGCTTGCAATGGACCTCCATCATCCCCTCCTTCTTGAGAGAAACTTGTCCTCAAGTTTGCTTCCTCACTTGTACCTACATCATACAAAGAAAGATCACAAACATTGAAAGTAGTATTCACACCATACTCACTTGGCAACTCAACATTCTCTTGAGGAAATCTATCCTTCCACTTGTGCTTATATCTCTTTTGCTTGCATGGAGGAAGTTTCACCACTTCCTTGAAGAAGAGATTGTCTACTTCACAACCTTCATCACTCTTGTGACAAGGAATGAAGTATGCCTTCTTTGAGAATCTATCAACAACAACAAAGTTAGAATCCTTTCCCCTCTTGGATCTTGGAAGACCAAGGACAAAATCCTTAGAAATGTCAACCCAAGGGAAGTTAGGAATAGACAAAGGTGTATATAAACCATGATGCATTATTCTAGATTTAGCTTTATGACAAGTAATATATTGAGATACAAGCTTATGCAAATTGTGCCTCATTTTTGGCCAAAAGAATTGTTTATGTAAAGTAGCCAAAGTTTTACCTACACCAAAGTGTCCCATGAAATTGTTCTCATGAGCTTCCCTCATGAAAAGTTCTCTCAAAGAGCTTTTAGGAACACATAGTTTCTTTTCCTTTTCAACATGTAAACAAAGAGAGTTAGAAATCATATAATAAAGAGGTTGTTGTGCCAATAACACTCTCTTAACTTGCTTTTCACTCAAAAACAAGCTCTCTTTAATCTCATGAATTTTTTTGCTCTCATTTTCTTTCTCTTTCTTTTTCTTTTCACTAGTTTTTCTCTTTGGTAGCTCACTTTTCTTCTCTTTTTTAGGTGCAGTATTTTTTTCAACTCTTGAATTCTTTTCTCTTTCATCTTCACTTGGTCCTCACTCACTTGTCTAGGAGTCAAAGGTCTCAAAATAATTTTCTTGCCTAAGTGCTCAAACTCAAAAGTGTTCTCCATGCCATTGTGTATCACTTTCCTATCATATTGCCAAGGCCTTCCAAGAAGAATATGTCAAGCCTCCATAGGTACAATATCACAAAGAACATTATCATTATAAGCATTAATAGAAAAAGGAATAAGCACTTGAGAATTTACCACAATTTCTCCACTTTCACTAAGCCATTGGAGCTTATATGGCTTTGGATGTTTTGTGGTTGGCAAGTGTAATTTCTCAACAAGCCTTGTACTAGCCACATTGGTGCAGCTGCCTCCATTAATGATAAGTGAGCATACTTTGTTTGCAACCAAGCACCTAGTGTGAAAAATATTTTCTCTTTGGGTCTCCTCTTTTTCTAGGCAAAAATTGCTCAACATTGTCCTTACCATCAAAAGATCACCTTCTTCGGCCTCCACAAGTGTAAGTTCCTTTTCTTCTTCACTTGAAGAACTAGTTGAGTCACTTGAAGATTCACTCTTTATGTTTCCATCCTCTAGCAAAATCATAGTTCTCTTGTTAGGACATTGGGAAGCAATGTGACCCTTACCAAGACACTTAAAACACTTGATATTGCTTGATCTTGTTGGAGTTGGTTGCACAATTTTTTTGCTTGAGCTTTCCACATTTTCTTCTTTATTTTTCACATGAGAAACCTCCCTTTTTGTCTTATCTTTCCAGCTGGAAGTTGCAGCCCCATTGGTAAATTTGGAAGTTCTTCTTCTTTTTAGTTGTTGCTCCACCCTTTGAGCTTTGTGGACTAGCTCTTCAATTGTTGCATAAGAATGTAGCTCTATCACATCTTGAATTTCTCTATTCAAGCCATGAAGGAACCTTGCCATAGTTGCTTCTTGGACCTCCACAATTCCAGCCCTCATCATCATCAATTCCATTTCCTTATAGTACTCATCAACACTCTTGTAGCCTTGGAAATGCCTTTGAAGCTTGTTGTGGACTTCTCTTGCATAATAAGTTGGAACAAATCTTTCTCTCAAGAATCTTTTCAAGTCATTCCAGCCATGTATTCTTTCTCTCCTCAACCTCTCTATGTCCATTAGAACTTGGTTCCACCACACCAAAGCATAGCCACCAAATTCTAGAGTTGCTAGAATCACTTTCTTTTCTTCATCAATTTATTGGCATGAGAAAATTTGTTCTACTTTCATCTCCCACTCAAAGTACACTTCGGGATTATTATCACCATAGAATTTTGGAATTTTTATTTTCACTCCACTCAATCCTCCATTCCTCCCATCTCTCTCTTCTCCTCTAAGCCTTCAATCTCCCTCATATCTATGATCCCTCCTATGATTGTTTCTTCTAATATTTTCTCTCCTATCCTCCCTCTCACTCCTCTCATCATAATAATTTCCTCCATGAAAGGAAGCATACTCACTCACCCTCCTACTACCATGAGCCCCTCCATCCACACTATCATTTGGACTACTCATTCTTTGAGTCTTCCTTTGCAACTCCTCAAATTTTGCTTCCATTTTGGTTTGCAAGTTTTCCATTTGTTTTGTCATGGATTTCATCAACCTAGAGGTCCTAGGTGACAAAGCCTCTCCTCCACTTGAACTCATCCTTCAAAACAAAGGGTTAGCAAAATCACAAGTATATAAGGAAATTCTCACCACTCTCTAAGTATTTTAGACATGATGGTTTCTTGTTTAAAGAAAAGAGACTATGTGTTCTTAAAAGCTCCTTGAGAGAACTCTTCATTAGGGAAGCACATGAAAATAATTTAATGGGGCATTTTGGTGTGGATAAAACTTTGGCTATTTTGCATGAACATTTCTTTTGGCCAAAAATGAGGCATGATGTACATAAGCTTGTTTCTCAATGTATTACTCGTCATAAAGCTAAATCTAGATTCCTTGTCACAAGAGTGATGATGCTTGTGAAGTAGCTAATCTTTTCTTCAAAGAAGTAGTGAGACTACATGGATTGCCAAGAAGCATTGTGAGTGATAGAGACACAAAGTTCCTTAGCCACTTTTGGAAAACATTGTGGGGTAAGCTTGGTACAAAACTCTTGTTTTCATCAACTTGTCACCCACAAACAGATGGCCAAACCGAGGTGGTGAATAGGACCTTGGGTCAACTCCTTAGATGCTACATCAAGGGTAATTTGAGAACTTGGGAGGAGTGTCTACCTCACATTGAGTTTGCTTACAATAGAGTAGTTCACAAGACTACTTCCTTATCTCCTTTTCAAATTGTTTATGGCTTTAATCCTTTAACTCCTCTTGATTTATTGCCATTACCTAACACTTCTTCTATGATTAATCATGATGCTTTGTCTAAAGCTTCTTATGTTAGGAAAATGCATGAACAAGTAAAGGCACATGTGGAGAGGAAAATGGAACAATATGCAAAGCAAGCCAATAAGCACAAGAAGCAAGTAATCTTTAATGAAGGAGATTTGGTGTGACTTCATTTGAGGAAGGATAGATTTCCTCATGAAAGGAAATCCAAGCTCCAACAAAGAGGAGATAGACCTTTCAAAATTTTAGAGAGGATCAACAACAATGCTTACAAACTTGAATTACCTAGTGAGTATGGTGTGAGTAATACTTTCAATGTTTGTGATCTTTCTTTGTATGATGTAGGTACAAGTAAGGAAGCAAACTTGAGGACAAGTTTCTCTCAAGAAGGAGGGGATGATGGAGGTCCAAGACAAGCCAAAGGTCTAGAATGAGAGCTTGAAGCACTTCCTTTGGTGAGCTTTAAAGGACCAATGACAAGAGCTAGGACCAAGCACTTGAGGACCACATCCAAGCTAACTTGGACAAGCATGAAGAGGCACACCAACTCAAGGACAACAAGGGCTGGATTTTGTATTCTAAAGTTGAATTTAATTTAATAAATTCCAGTATTTGTTAGTGGCAAAATTAGTTGTAATAAAAAGGCTTTAAGTGCATTAGTGTAAAGCTTTGTAAGTGCACTTGTGTGTGAAGTGTTGGCTGCACTTAAAGGCTGAAAAACTGCACCTTAAGCCTTAATATACTACCCCTTATACGAATTAGGACAGCCAAAAGGAGCTTAGGGAAGTTTGCATTACAAGCTCATTTAGCTTCTTAAATTGCACTACATTTAATGTGGGTTTCATGTGCATTTAGGCTCAGCAATTTCGTGCATATAAGGCTGCCAAAACTGTTTGTAGGGACTTTTGGATCATTTTTAATGCAAATCAGAAATTTGTGGGAAGTTTTCTCTTTGTTCTTGTACAAGAACCTCTTGTTTCTTATCAATGGCTTCAAGCTATTGTGGCGATTCTTCCTAGGCTTATTGGAAAGCTTTTCCATGGTGCCATCCACCTTCATCCCTTACCTTCTTCCACCTTCCATTGCTGAAATTAAAAACTCCTAAACAGACAAGGTTCCCATGTGAAAGTGCTGCAGTTTTTGTTCTTGAGAAAAGCTTGAAGTTTGGGTTTCAATGCAAGGAAGATTTGGGAAAACTTAATGGCTGTGGGTGCAGCCATACATCAAGTTCAGAGGAACACATGGAGTACTTGAGGATCGTTTTGCAAATTTTGAAGGAAGGACGACTCTATGCAAAGCTCTCTAAGTGTGAATTTTGGCTTAAGAAAGTACAATTCCTAGGACATGTGGTTACAAGGAAGGAATCATTGTAGACTTGACTAAGGTTGAAGTTGTGACACATTGGGAATGACCTATAACGCCTACAAAGATTAGGAGTTTCTTAGGTCTGGTGGGATATTATAGAAAATTTATTGAAGGATTCTGTCGTTTAGCACTACCACTAACTAAGTTGACCCACAAAGGTCAAGAATTTGTGTGGAATGAGGCTTGGGAGATGAGTTTCCAAGAGTTAAAGAAGAGGTTAACGTCTACACCAATCTTGATTTTGCCTAATTCTGAAAATAGGTTCGAAGTGTACTATGATGCATCAGGACAAGAGGTTGTGTTTTGATTCAAGAGGGGAAAGTGATTGCATATGCTTCAAGGTAACTTAGACCTCACAAAGTGAACTATCCTACCAATGACTTAGAGTTGGAAGCAGTGGTTTTCGCGTTAAAGATATGGAGGCATTATCTCCGCGGGGCAAGATTCGAAGTATTTAGCGATCATAAAAGCTTGAAGTATCTGTTTGACCAAAAGGAGCTAAACATGAGGCAGATGAGATGTATGGAGCTTCTAAAGGATTATAACTTTGAGTTGTCATACCAACTTGACAAAGCTAACATTGTGGTGGATGCTTTGAGCAGGAAGTCATTGCATATGTCTATTATAATGGTGAAAGAACCACAATTGGTCGAGGAACTTTGAAGATCACCAATGATTTTTTAGTGCAAGTTCAGGAAGCCCAACAAGGAGATCAATTCTTGAAAGACATGATGAGGCTGAAGGAGGAAGGAAAGAAGTTGGAATTTCAGCGTGATGCTAATGGACTTATCAAGTTTAAGGAGAGAGTATACGTACCTCAAGTAAAAGAGATAAAACAAGTGATTCTAGATGAGGCACACAAGAGTAGATTGAGTTTGCATCCTGGATCAACAAAGATGTATCAAGATCTTAAGTGACATTTTTGGTGGAAATAAATGAAGAAGGATGTGGCCACATATGTAGCAAAATGTTTGAATTGCTGCAAGACTAAGGTTGAACACCAACAAGCTCCTAGAGAATTGTAACCGTTAGACATTCCTAAGTGGAAATGGGGTAACATCTCAATGGACTTCATTTTTGGCTTACCAAGGACAAGGCATAATTATGACGCCAATTGGGTAATTATGGATAGGTTGATGAAATTTTCTTATTTTATTCCCATCAAAATGAAGTACAAATTGGAGAAGCTTGTGGAATTGTACAATAGGGAGGTTATTAAGTTACATGGAGTACCTTTTAGCATTTTATCTGATAGAGATCCACACCTTATATCAAGATTTTATGAGAGTCTGCAAAAAACTTTGGGAACGAAGTTGAAACTTAGTTCAACTTATCATCTGCAAAGTGATGGACATACAAAATGGATCATTCAATCCCTAGAAGATCTATTGAGGGCATGTGTGATGGAGTGATAAGGCAGCTGGGACGTATGTTTGTCTATGGTAGAATTCACATACAACAATAGTTTTCACACTAGTATTGCAATGGCACTGTTTGAGGCATTGTTCAGAAAAGAAAGTACAATGCCTCTATGTTGGAACGAGATTGGAGAATCTCTTTTGCTAGAACCTGACCTGTTACAAAGGCACATCGAGCAAGTGACCATGATTAAGAAAAGATTAGAACATCTCAAAGTCATCAAAAAAGCTATTATGACTGGCGATAAAAGCCTCTGGAGTTTCAAATCAGGGACCATGTATTTCTGAAGGTATCCCCTACAACTGGAGATGGTAAAGTGTAAAATCTGGAAAGCTTTCTCCAAAATCCATAGGTCCTTTTGAAGTCTCAAAAAAGATTGGTCCCATTGCTTATCAAATTGCTTTACTTCCAAATCTGTCAAACTTGCACCGTGTATTTCATGAGTCTTAAGTTAGACAATATATTCTTGATCCTTCTCATGTGATCCTACTTGATCATGTGCAAGTAAAAGATAACCTTACCTATGATGTAATTCATGTGAGGATTGGTGATCAAAGGATCAAGCAGTTGTGTGGTAATACGATTCCGTTGGTGAAGGTTATATGGAGCACAATTGATGAAGGTAACGCAACAAGGGAGCCCGAAGACAAGATGAAGGAATAATATTCACATCTTTTCCAAGGTTAGTCAATTTCGAGGACAAAATTTCAAAAAGGGTGGGATAGTTGTAACACCCTAAAATCTACTTTTTAATTTATTTACTACATTGTGCAAAGTTACACTATGATAGGCTAAACAGTGAAAATTTGTACTGAGTCATTAATTTTGTATCTGTGTGATTTCATTTATTCTCTGTATAATCTTAAGTATATAAATTTCATGCTATATCTACAGATATATATTTTTTAAATAATTTATTTACCTTAGCTGGCAAAGATATGGAAACTGTATGAACAAAAATTTCATCTGACAAGATTGCATTGTACACTGAGTGGTAAGTGTAATTTAGCTCTGCGTGAGAGTGACCTATGTTTGAGGCTTACTCTAGTTACACGTAATGCTAGAAAGATTAGCAAAATAATTGAAGCGTTTAGGATAAAATTTACTTACTAGTTTTGGTGTAAAGCAAGAATATTCATTTTTGGCAAAACTCTACTTTAACCTTTTTGAGTAAAATTTTTAAAAGAAAAGAACACAACATTTGGTATTGGATGCCACGGTCACACTATGCTGATCAAGGTAATTCAATGTGTCAAATTTGGTCATTAACTAAATCCTACACAATAATCCAATGGACCATGCTCTAAGCTTCTAAAAGTTTCATTTAAACTCTAAAAGTTCACAAAACTTGGTCTTTCTTCCTCTCTTTCATGAGCTGGTCACGAGGGAAGGAGACATCATTCCCATTCTTCTTCCAAGCTTTTCCAAGTGTTCTTGAACCTTTTTTCTATCAAGCTTAGGTAAATGACTTCAATTTTAACTCTAAACTTGATTTTTACTTCATTTTCTTGCTCTATTCTCACTTGTAGTTTAAAAATCTTATTTTTTTGCACTCTTGAAGTTTGAAAACTTGAATTTAAACTCCCTCATTCTTCTTTCTAAATTTCATGGAGCATCATCGTGGTAGGGGGGTCTTTCCAACTCTTGAACCTTATTCTTGTTTTTAAACTTCCTTGAATATGTTGTTTCCTTGAAAATTTCGTATTGCTAACATGTTTTGAATTTGTGTGCTAATTTTTTTTCTTGATATTTGATGCCAAAAGTTCGTTCTTTGTGTATTAAAACCTAGGGTTAGACTTAAGGTGCGTCTAAAATGGAATTTTCTAGAGAAAGTTATGAGTAAAACAAGTTAAGAATATTTTTAGGAAGCCATAATTTTAGCACGAAATTGAACTGGTTAGTGCTGCTGTATTTTCTTGAATTTTAAACCTCAAAAATAAGTTTTTTAGGTATGAAAACGTAGGGTAACACATAAGGTTTAGGAAAAATTGATTTTTAGAGCACCTAAAAATTCCATATAAAAGTTTAGGAACAAAATTTGATGAACCAAGGCAATAGGGAAATTTCAAGTATTAGATTATTTAATTCAGTGATTTTAAGCTCAAAAATGAATTTAGAACATGGAAAATCTTTAGGGAAGTAGTAAGGAGTGTTAAACTTGATTTCCAGCAAAATTATAGAACAATAGGTTTAGACGAATAAAATCGCTAGAATTGAGCGCTTTGTGTTGTGCATTTTTGAATGACATGATTGACCATGGTGGAGCTTTTATTCTAAATTTTTATTTTTCTAAATATGAATAAGACCATGAGAGTGTGAACTTTGGCACTATCTATCTATGGCGTGTGAGTTTTATTCTGGTTTGGAACCCTAGGATAGCCACTGAATAAGAGTAAAACCATGAGAGTGAACTTCGACAAATTCTATTAGTAATGTGTGAAATTTATATTTTGATATATATATATATATATATATATATAGATTATCTTTTTTGTATGTGTTTTGAATTGGGTCTTGGGGTGTTCAACCCTCGGCAAATTGTTTGTTACAAATGTTGGTTGGTTGTATTTTTAGTCGTTACGTTGTGCATGAATCAATGTGTTACTGTTAGGTGTTATTTTTATTACTTGAGAGATTGATATTGGTTTCTTAAGACTCGCCTCTATTTTTGTTTGTGTGAATGTTTGAATATGTTTGTCCTAGTGGCCCAAGGGCTATGCAAACCACGCGATGACAAGATCAAGAGGAACGAAGGAACAATAAGGAACCAAAGGTTTGATGCCATCTATAAAAGGTGAGGTTGCAGTGAGAAAGTGGATGATGGACAGAGATACACTAGGGTGTAATGGGCAGAGAGGTTCACAGGACCTAAGGGAGTTAGCAAGTGGGACAACTCAACATTTGGTGCACTCATTTGGTGAAGGGACCTCACTTTGCTATTTTTGATTGGCTTTGAGACAAGGCTTTTTGAGTTGGGAGCTAGGGATATATGTACATTATTTTTGTATGTGACGATCACTATCTTTTGTCACCCATATAAAAGCCATCATGACCTGGGAGGCTTCGCAGCAGTGGTTAGGCCTTATTGTAAAACAAGTGGAATAGTTATGCACTTAGGACACGGGAGTATTGTTTGCTTAGACAACCACACACAATGGTTACGTAGATTGTATACTATGATTTTGTTTGTTGTTTGTGGCATTTAAGGAGCAGAAGACTCACCCTTGCAACCAACAACTTTTAGGTTCAGGAAATGTTGAGGGAGTTGCGCCCTACACAAGCTTTGCGTAGTAGGCAGATAGAAAGAGTGTGGTCATGTCAGGGTACATGCATGTCACTTTATATGTGTCACACTCTAGTGCACATGGTGTCGATAGATAAACCAAATACCACGCCCATCACCATCGATCGTTTTTTATACTGTTACACTTCTTAGGGATTTATGTCTTGTCAACAACTGTATTAGTTTAAAGCTTATCTGGGCATGGAAGTGCCTCACGATGCTCAAGAATTCATAGTGGCCCTAGTAAGGTTTTATGAGAGAAGTAATGTCTTGAGTTGGAGATTTGAGTTTGTATGTCCCATGCAGGTCATTGCGGACAAGGGAGATCACACCAATATGACTCCCATGTAGAAAAGAGACTTAGAGCGTTCATTTGAGAAAGAGGATTGATTACCTTTTTGTGTCTATACCTTTGGCGTAGTTTAATACTTTTAGTTGGGTAGTGATCTACTCTGATCCTAGATCCTTTTTGATATTTTGATGCATTTTGAGGGGTGGGATATTCACTATAAATGTATTTTTTCTATTATGTAGTAGATGTATATCGATCATTTCACTACTTTTACACTTTGGGTTGCATTCAAATTTGTTCTACTATTACACTTTTTATTTGCTTTATTTATGTACAAAGACTTCGTTATTATAAATCTACATTCATTTATTTACGGATTTGATTGCGACGTGAAAACTTAAGGCTTTCCAAGCAACACAGTTATTTCAATTTATTTAATTTTATCTTATTTATAAAAACAACAACAAATTGATGACATATTTTTCCAACTTAGAAATAAAAATAAAAAGTTAATGGTGCGTATTTTGCAATATTTATTATTTATGAAGTTTTTCAAGCAAAATTTTGGAAAAAGAATTTAAGGTGTTATAGCCATTACCACTCTATTGCCAAAATCCAAAATTGACTCAGACTCCTTCATACACAAGGACTAAAACTCTCCATGAAAAGTTTGTAAACGCAACTGAAAAACAATATGAACACACACAATAACCAAAAGGGGTGAATTGGTTTAAACTTGTCTTTTTAAAATCTTTAAAGAATCAGAGTAATAGGATCTTTATAACAAATAAACCAAGAAAGCTTCAATCAATCAAAATTACTCAGCTCAAGAAAACAATTACAAAAACTTTCACTTGTTAAGTAATAAAGATTTCACCAAAGAATCACAGATTAAGATAGCAAGAAGAGATTAAAGAAAGTAATCAACACAAGAACTTATACTAGTTCACCTCTCAACAAGAGAAGCTACATCCAGTTTCTTCTAATCAAAACTTGATTAGAGTTTCACTATTCACAAAATTCAGCTCTTACAAGCTTACAACCATCACCCTTAATCAACCCTAGATTAAGAACATAAATCTAAAACCCTTTTAGAATCCTAGTGACTAAGACAAAGAGAAACCCTTCTCTTCTCTTCCTTACTCTAGAAAAGTTTTAAGAAACTTTTGTAATAGTTACAAACAACCAGAAATTCTAAAATGAATTTACAAGCAAAGTTAATGGAGAGAGACAACCTAATGATCCAATGAATATGATTTACCAATCAGGTTTGAAAACAAGTTTCAAAGCTTCTTCTCCAAACACTTCTTTGATATCTTGCCCAAGAAAAATTCTTTCAATGCAACATAAAGATTTTGAATTTGTGGGACAAGAGTTTAAGAACTCAGAATATCCTTTCCCACTTTCAGAAGGCTTTTGAAAACAATGAAAATTTTGTAGAGTAGTGTGTTGTAATTTTCAAAAGACCCAACATCTATTTATAACAAACTGTTGTAACTGAATGTAATCGATTAAATCGCCAATGTAATTGATTAAAACCACCAATGTAATCTATTCAAAACAAGTTCAATTGATTAAAATGTTCTTCAGCTTTCTGGAAAATATATATGAGCAAAGTAATCAATTAATTTGTCCTGTAATCGATTACTACAAGGATTCTGTTTTTCATAAACATGCTTAGAAATCGATTACGGATAAATGGTAATCGATTAACATAGTCAGGTCTTGTTCTATGTTTACACAGTGTAATCGATTACTTAATGCCTGTAATCCATTTTTTTGTTCTTCATGGCTCAAGTAATAGATTACCACATTGTGGTAATCGATTAAAGCAGTGTAAAATTGGGTTTTTCCAAAAACTTAAACCATGAGCACTTTGGCTTTTATGCAATCATGAAAGTTTTAAACTTTTTCACAAGACATGTGTTTTTTATAAAACCATGAATGCAAGCAAATGAATGATGTTTATGCAATGCAATGGATCATAGGATGAATACTCTCATACATCCAAGGATTACAAATGCCTTCAATTGAATGGCATGTAAAAGCTAAAACTCATCCAAGCAAAGAGCTTCAACATACATCTTGATCCTCTTCAATCTCCCTTTGTATCTAACAATCTCTCCCTTTTTGGCTTTGATCATGCCAAACTTCAATTGAACATGTTGAACCTTGATGTTCTTTAAAAGGAGATGATTTTTAGGAGCTTATACTTGATATCTGAAAATGAAATTAGCTTTTTGCTAAGAACAAATGTCAAGTATACTTTGCATAAACAATTTACATTCATAGGTATGTATATGCTCCCCCTATCTTATGTACTTTTACATTGGTTAAGATAATGAGCAAAATGTTTATCCCTTTATTGCTTTGTTAATTACAACATATCCCTTCAATATGTTCCTTATGTTTCTCCTTTTTCTCCCCCTTTTGGCTTATCAAAGACAAAAAAAAATGGTCATACATGAGATAAGCAAGGAAGATACAATAACCATAAAAGGGAATTTTATTCATTAATCATTAAGTGCAATACAAGAAAAAACATACGAAAGCAGAAACACCATAAGCAAACAATTACAGGAAACTAGACTAGAGAATGTCAGAATCTTTGAGAGCCATCCTAGTCTCTATGTTTTCTAGCCTAAAGGTAATTTCTTCCAAGGAGGAATTTGTTCCAACTCTATGCTTATGATGCAGAGCCAGCACAACATCTAACTTTTGAATCATTAAGGATTCAAAAGGTGTCCATTGTTGTTGTGTAGGACCAGCTCCAGCATCATCTTCCTCTTCAGCTTCTTCACCTTCATCAGCTCCCTATTATGGAGCTTGTTCTCCAGCCATTAGCCACCCATTGGGTGTCTTCATCAAGCCCAGCTTGTTGAGGTGCTTTCCAATGATGAGGTTGGTGATGTTTGTGGTGTTGTCTACGATCTCATTAGAGACATCAATCTTAAAATAGTCTATAAACCTTGAGATTAACATAGCATATGGAAATTGATAGTTGATTAACCTAGTAGATTTCAGCATCGTCTCCACAAAAACAAGAAACTAGTTAATCTAAGTTGAAGTCTTCATACCATGCACAGTTGCAAATCATCATCTGTGATTTGTGCATGATTGGTGGATCTAGGGGTGAGAACATAGGTGATAACGTAATGTAGCAACCTATCTTCCCCAGTCATATTTCCAACACCTAATCTTGTCTTCAATCTTGCTTAGGGGATTCAATAACATGCCTCTGTATGTCTCAATTTTGTTGTATCCTCCAATCTCTTCATCAAACCTCCTCACTCCTTCAGAGGAGATCCCAGCCATAGCATACCAAACATCTTCATTAATTACCATAGGAACTCCATTCACTTGGGAACAAAGAACGCCATCCAGGCTGGCTTTGGCACAAGTGTAGAACACTTTGACCAACTCAGGGTAGAATGTACCCTTCAATTCAAGGAATTTCTTCAATCCTTGAGCCTCTAGCATAGCAGGGAATTGAAATCCCTCATTGATAAACCAGTCAAGCTCTAAGTATTTGGGTCACATGACTCGCTTAGTAGCATTGAATTGCATATCGTTTATTCTCTCAGTGATGGTGGTCCATTGCAAGCTAAAGGTCTAGAAGGAGAGCTTGAAACACTTCCTTTAACAAGCTTTAAAGGACCAATTACAATAGCTAGAACTCAAGCACTTCCAGACCACATCCAAGCCAATTTGGACAAGCATGATGAAGCACACCATCTTAAGGATAACAAGGGCTGGATTTTAATGTCTCAAGTTCAATTTCATTCAATAAATTCTAGCATTGTTAATAGCAAAATTAGTTAAAAATATAAAGACGTGCATTTTGAAAACAATAGGAATACACACAATAACCAAGAAGGGGGTGAATTGGTTTAAACTTGGCCTTTTAAAATTCTTTAGAAAATCAGAGTTAAAAGATCTTAATCACAATTAAAACAAGAATGTCTCAAATCAATCAAACCACTCAGCCCAAGAAAAACAATTACTTAAAACATAACTTGTTGAGTGATGTAGATATCACCAAGAACCATAGTTCAAGATAACAAGAAGAGATTAAGGAATAGAGAACAACAGAAGAATGTATACGGGTTCACTTCTCAAGAGAAGCTACATCCAGTTCTTCTAATCAACACTAGATTAGAGTTCCACTAGTATCAAATTTCAGTTCTTACAAGCTTTACAACAATCACCCTTTGTCAAACCTAGATAAAGAATAGAAATCTAAAACCCTATTAGACTCCTAGTGATCAAGACATAGAGAACCCTTCTCTACTCTTTCCTCTAGAAAAACCTACTCTAAAAAAGGTTTCAAGAACCCTTTGCAATTGTTACAAACAACCAAGAATTCAAAAACGAATTTACAACAAGAGTTAATGAATAGAGACAGCTTGATGATCCAATGAATATGAATGAATATGATTTACCAATCATAGTTGAAATGAAGAAATCAATTTCAGAACTTTCTCTCCAAAAGCTTCTTTGAAAATCTTGCCCAAGAAATCTTTCAATACACCATGAAGATTTAAAAGGTGGGACAAGAACTAACTAACTCAGAAAATCCTTTCTAACTTTGAGAATGCTTGTGAATGCTCTGAAATTTCGAAGTCAAGAAGTGGTAGTTTCAGAAAAACTCACTGTCTATTTATAACCAACTTTTATAACAGAATGTAATCCACTAACTCGTCATCATAATCGATTAAATTATCATATGTAATCGATTAATCTTCCAAATAATTGATTAAAATGTTCTTAGCTCAATCTGGAAAAATGTAATGAACAAAGTAATCGATTAATATGAGTCGTAATCGATTAAACCAGTAATGTTCAGTTTTGATACAAGCCTATGTAATTGATTACAGAATGTGGTAATCGATTAAGGCAGTCATATGCAATTTCCAAATAAGCCTATGTAATCAATTACAGAATGTGGTAATTGATTAAGGTAGTCATGTGCAATTTTCAAATACGCCTAGGTAATCACTTACATAATGTGGTAATCGATTAAAGTAGTCATGCATGTTTTAGAGATACAACTATGTAATCGATTAAAGTGTTCTTCATGGCTTTTCCAAAAACTAAAAGAAGATGGTAATCGATTATATCCTTGTGTAATCGATTCAATCAGTAATATTTTATTTTTCCAAAAACTTAACCATGAGAAATTACTTTCTTTTAAAAAAATGAACTGCTTTAATGCTTTAGTAAATTTATGTATGCATGTTAATGATCATGTTCATGCAATGCAAGGATCATGAGATTAGCCTCTCATACACTTAATAAGTTATAAATGCTTTGGCTTGTGAAAAGCTAAAATCATTCTTCTTCAAGCTTCATCCTTGACTTGATCTTCTTCCTGCTCCCCCTATATCCAACAATCTCCCCCTTTTTGGCTTTGAACATGCCAAATATCATTTGAACATTTGTTTAGCTTTTAAGTGCTTTGAGGGATGAATGGTTGGAGTCTTATACCTGAAATCAAATCAGCTTATTGCCAAGAGCAAGTGTCAAGTATGCTAGTATAAACACCAATCAATTCCTTTAATTTTGCTCCCCCTTACTTAGGTAATTTTCCAATTAAAAATAGAGCAATAGTAACATGACACTAACAGAGCACAACACTTATCCTTTCTCCCCCTATTTGGCTTATCAAAGACAAAAAAATATCAATATACAGATTATAAGCAAATGTTGACGGGAAAGTGCAGTACATTAATCAATAAAAACATCAACACTAGGATAGAAACAAAATGAAAACATAACATGAACTAGAAAACATAAGCAAGCTAAATGAGTTTATCAAACTCATCATGAACAATCCTAGCTTCTATATTTTTAAGCCTAGATTTCATCTCTTCCATGGATGAGTTAGTCTCAGCCCTATGCTCATGGTGCAGGGACAATAGAATATCCATCTTTTGAATCATGAGAGATTCAAAGGGGCTGTAGCTTTGTTGTGCAGGGCCTTCTTCAGCTTCAGCTTCCTCTTCTTCTTTAGTAGCTTCTCCTTAAGCTTGAGGGAGCTGTCCATCCATTTGCCAGGCTTGAGGAGTCTTCATCAATCCAAGCTTGTTCAGATGCTTAGTCTTGATAAGATTGACGGTGTCAGTTGTGTTGTCAACAACTTCATTTGAAACATCAATTTTAAAATAATCAATGAACTTAGATATCAAGACAGCATAAGGAAAGTTATAGTTGATCAACCTAGAGGCTTTCAGAATTGTCTCAACAATGATAAGGACCCAATTAATTTGGGTAGAAGTTTTGATGCGATACACCAGCTGTAAGTCATCATCAGTAGCTTGAGCATGGTTGGTGGACCTAGGAGTCAAAATATATGTAATGATATAGTGAAGAAGCCTGTCTTCACTTGTCATACTACCAACACCAAGCCTTAACTTCAGCCTAGCTTGAGGGTCTTGAAGCATCCCTCTGTAGGTATCAATCTTGTTGTACCCACCAATCTCCTCATCAAATCTCCTTACACCATCAGGAGAAAAATACCAGCAATAGCTTCCCATACCTCTTCATCAATAACCATGGGAACACCCTTCACTTGTGAGGTAATCATCCCTTCCATGGTAGTTTTTGCACAGGTGTAAAACACCTTTACAAGCTTAGGGTAGAAGGTAGCCTTGAGTTCAAGAAACTTTTTCAAGCCTTGGATTTCAAGAAGGTCAGGGAATTGAAATCCCTCTTTGATGATCCAGTTGAGGTCTAGATATTTTGGGGGCATAACCAGCTTTGTAGCATGGAAATGGAGATAGTGCATCCTATGCCTTTCTTTAGGGAACCAAGAGTTGATTTTGTTCCCAGAGGGATTGGATGATTCTCCAGCTTTCCTTTTTCCAGTTTTGGTTCTTAGAGGTAGACATGGTATTTGGGTAGAGTTTGGGACAGAATAGAGAAAAGGAAGGCTTAGAAAATAGAAGCTTCAGAGAAAAGCAAATTTAGGTCTTATTTTCTCTTTGGGGAAATGCTGAATATATAGGGATTTCTAGGGTTCAAAATTTTGAAATTTGAATGAATGTAACAGATAATTCAGTTACTCAAAGGTTTAATGTACTGAACAATATTTGAATTTTGAATTTAAAAGTAGTTGGGCAATTTAGATTTCCAAGAAATCTGCAGAGATTTTAGAAACACCATAAGGAATCGATTACGAACACTATGTAATCGATTAATTTGTAATAAGAGAGCAACTATGTTCAATGGTGTAATCGATTAAATCGATATGTAATCGATTAAGTCAGTGAGAGTATAAACAAGAACAGTAAACAGTAATCGATTATCATAGATTGTAATCGATTAAGTCAGTCAGAGCATAAACCAGAATAGCAAGCAGTAATCGATTACCAAGGATTATAATCAATTAAGTCAGTGAGAGCATAAAGCAGAATAGAAAGCAGTAATCGATTACCAAATATTGTAATCGATTATTCTAGAGTTCATTTTTCACAAGATTAAGTTCAAACAGCATGTAATTGATTAATCTGACGAGGTAATAGATTATTCCAGTAAAACTTTGTTTGTAGAAAGACTTTTAATGAGCAAGTAATCGATTATTTTGATAAGTAATCGATTATTACAGTGAAGAATGCAGAATGAATAATGATTATGGAGCAAATTTTGAATTTGAAGTTCATGTGATGATTGGCAAAATAAGATGTAATATCATATAGACAACCACACAACAGACAAGCTAGCATATGTTAGTCTCATCAAGGATACCTAGCATGTTTCTAAGAGTATAGAATCTATCTCTAGCCAAAGGTTTAGTGAATATATCAGCCAATTGATTATGTGTATCAATGAACTCAATTTTGATGTTACCCTTTTGAATGTGATCCCTGAGGAAATGATGCCTTATCTCAATGTGTTTGGTCCTTGAGTGCATTATTGGATTCTTGGATATATTGATGGCACTTGTTTTGTCACATAGCAAGGGTATATCTTTTAATTCTAAACCAAAATCTTGTAGTTGTTGCTTCAACCATAGGCTTTGAGCACAACAACTTCTAGCAGAGATGTACTCAGCTTCAGCAGTTGATAGAGCAACACAAGATTGCTTCTTGCAGTGCCATGAGATAAGTCAGCTACCTAGGAGGTGGCAAGTTCCACTAGTATTTTTTCTATCCAATTTGCACCCTGCAAAGTCAGAATCAGAATATCCAATTAAGTTGAGTAATGCACCTTTGGGATACCGAAGACCAACTTTTGGTGTTGATTTGAGATATTTGATGATTCTTTTGACTGCAATGAGGTGTGATTCTTTGGGATTTGATTGATATCTTGCACACAAACACACACTCATGATGGAGTGCCTTTAGTTAAATATTTTTCTATCATTCTTAGCTTATTTGACTTCTCTTGGACTTTTATTTTCCCATTTTAATTTAGTTTTTGTCTTAGGCAAGCTAGTGAGCTTAATTGCTAATTATTGCGTATTTTTGGATTTTATGCTCACTTGACGTATCTGTCTTGTACATGACCTATAGAGCTCTACGGAACTCCGAATTGAGTGTTCTTATAATTCTTGGAAAGATAACGAAAAGATCTACAAGTTTGCCAGAAATAAGCTGAGGCCAATTCTTCCATTTGGAGAGTCATTTTATGCTTTGAAGTCAAAACCACTGCACTTGTATTTTGGGCTGCGAGTTGGACTTTTATTGGTGTAAATAGCATAAATAATTTGAATTGATGGGTTGTTCATGGCCCATTCTTTTCTTCATACTTAGTCACTATATATTAGTGACATTAGGAGGAATTATTACATTACATTTTTCATTTTGCAAAAAACAGTTTTACATTTCTCTTTTTAAGTTTTTAGAATCAAAACCCTTTCTCTTATTTTCTCTCAACTGTTCTTCCTTGTTCTTCATTTTCGTTTTCCCTTCTTCCATTTTTGTGCACTTATTTCATGGGGCTTTCATTGATGATGATCATGGAAGGCTAAATAATCAATCAATCCAAGGATCCAACCCAAGCAAGAGAAGAATTTGAGTTCGGGTTTGGTATTTCGAATTCTGTGTGAATGTTCACTTTCTTCTTCAATTGCTATTCTGTTTTCATGATTATGAATGCATTTAGGATTGAAAGCGGATTAGGTTATGGATTCATTTCCTAATTTCGAAAATAAATCACAGATTAATTGGATGATATTTCAATTAGGGTTGTGGTTTCAATTAATTTAGGGGTTAAGTCGATTGAACTGCTTCTAATGAAATTGAATGAACTTTCACAATAGGATAAATTTTTGAGAGCAATGATGATTCGAATAGCTTGGTTTGGTGAATTGGATTGATGCTCTTTAATCTGTTTTACATTACTTGTTATCAATTCTGTTAGTTTCTGCATTGATCTTTAATCGTAGTTTGTGTTTTTGCAATTTTTACTTCGCACCTGCAAACTGTTCGACAAAAATTCCCTTTACTGTTAGTAGTGAATTAAAGATAGAATCATATTGATAGTGTCTTTGGGTCGACCTAGGTTAATCCTGTGCTACAGAATTAGCATAGTTTAATTGTTTTGAAGCGATACGACAAACGCTTATCAACTCAACATGATATTCGGTCTACATGCTGTCAAATATAGTAAGGATCCAATCATTACTCTGAATTTTGACTCATCAACCTTCTTCCCTTTTTCATCTGAATCAAGATAGGTTGATGTTGCCATTGGAGTTGCAGCATCTTTGCTTTTCTCCATTTCAAACTTCTTGATCACTTTAAGGCAGTATTTGGTTTGATTTAGAAATGTCTCATTCTTCATTTGCTTCAATTGAAGTCCAAGAAAGAATGCTAATTCTAAAATCATTGACATTTCAAACTCATTCTACATAGAGATAGAAAATTCTTTGCACAAGGATTGATTAGTTGAACCAAAAATTATATCATCAACATACACTTGAACCAATAAGATATCATTGTTATGCCTTTTGATGAACAATGTTTTATCAACATGTCCTCTTATAAAAGATTGGTCAAGCAGAAATTTGCTCAATCTCTCATACCAAGACCTTAGAGCTTGTTTTAAACCATAAAGAGCTTTCTTTAGTTTAAAGACATGGTTTGGATATTTGAAATCTGTAAAACCAAGAGGTTGCTCAACATAGATTTCCTCCTTAATATATCCATTTAAGAAAGCACTTTTAACATCCATTTGAAACAGTTTAAAATTCATCAAACATGCATATGCAAGTAGCAACCTAATGGCTTCTAGCCTTGCTACTGGAGCATAGGTCTCCTCATAGTCAATGCCTTCCTCTTGGTTGTAACCTTTTGCAACCAATCTAGCTTTGTTTCTGACTATGATACCACTCTCATCAAGTTTGTTTCTAAAAACCCATTTGGTGCCAATAGGTTTGAGAGAAGAAGGTCTAGGAACAATTTCCCAAACTTTATTTCTCTTAAATTGATTCAGTTCATCATGCATGGCATGCATCCAATGTTCATCAATTAAGGCTTGGTCAATGTTCTTAGGTTCTATTTGTGAAACAAAAGCCATATTACAACAGAGATTTCTCAATGAATATCTAGTAGATACTCTCTTTGTAACTTCACCAATTATATTGTCAAGGGAGAGGTCTCTTGTAGTTCTCCAATCTTTTGGCTCTTGGACTGGTGTTGATTGTTTCATTTCAGCAATTGGTTCTTCCTTTTCTTTATCCATTGATCCATTAAGTTGTATGAACTCTTCTAAAGGACTTGCATCATTTTCACACTTTTGTTCCTCTTTAGAGGGATTAGATTCATCACAACATGAATTGATTCTTCCATGCATCAAGTTCTTTTATTGAAAACTCTATATGCTTTGCTTTGTAATGAATATCAAAGGAAGATGGCTTCATCAACTTTAGCATCAAATTTTCCAAAGTGATTCTTTACCATTGTTCAATACAAAACACTTGCAGCCAAATGCTCTTGAGTGAGAAATGTTTGATTTTCTACCTTTGTATAGTTCATAAGAAGTTTTCTTCAAAATAGGTCTTATTAGTAATCTATTCAAAGTGTAGCAAACTGTACTTACAGCATCAGCCCAAAAATGTTTAGGCAAATTTGTCTCATTAAGAAAAGTTCTTGCACCTTCTTCAAGGGATCTATTTTTCCTCTCCACAACACCATTTTGCTAGAGTGTTCTTGGAGCTGAAAAATTGTGGTTGATTCCATTTTCTTCACAAAATTTTTCAAGAATGTTCATTTTGGAATTCCCCACCATGATCACTTCTTATTGAGATAATTTTGCTTCCCTTTTCATTTTGAGAAACCTTGGCTAATTTTTTGAAAGCATTGAAAGCATCACTCTTGGATCTTAAAAACAAAGTCCATGTGAATCTAGAGTAATCATCAACAATCACAAGCCTATAGAAGTTACCTCCTAAACTCATAGTTCTAGAAGGACCAAACAAATCAATGTGAAGTAATTCAAGGGGTCTTGAAGTAGAAATAACATTTTTACTTTGAAAAGAATTATTTGTTTGCCCCTTTTGACAAGCATCACATAGTTTGTTTTTTTCAAACTTTAGTTTGGGTAAGCCAATGACTAAGTCTTTTCTTATAAATTTGTTCATATGATGCATGTTAATGTGACTTGCCCTTCTATGCATAGCCAAGATTCATCAATTTTACTTATTAGGCAATTTGAGTTGTGAATGAATGTATGATCTATAGAGAGTAAATAGATATTACCTTTTCTTTTACCTATATGAATAACCTCACCGTTTTGACCATCAGATATCATACAACAATTGTCATTGAATGACACTTTGAATCCTTTGTCACATAGTTGGCTTATACTTAGAAGATTGTCCTTTAAACCTTCCACATAGAGAACATTTATGATCTTGGTTTTAAAGCTATCTCCTATATTTCCTTCACCAACTATCTTTCCTTTGTTATTGTCTTCATAAGTGACAAATCCTCCATCTTTAAGAATTAAATTTGTGAGCATTGATATGTCACCAGTCATGTGTCTACAGCATCCACTTTCAAGATACCATAATGATGATTTTGCTCAATTTACAATTGAGATTGGGTCCATAGGGGTTAGCTATTTTCATTTTCTTTGGCACCCAAATGCAATCTCCATTTGGCACATAGAATCTCCTAGCATAACACCTATTAGATGTGTGACCTTTCTTCATGCAATAGTTACAACTTACAGCTCTTGATGCTATTTCAAAATGAGTCATATGATTAAACTTTGTTTTTGAAACAACTTTTTGATTTTTCTGTTTTGGAAGTACAAACTTGGTTTTTCCAAAGGATTTTGATCCATGTTTCTAACCCAATCCAGAAGTATCTCCAGCATATTTTTGCACACTTAGCATTTCAGCTAAATTGCATTTTCCTTTATAAAGCCTTTTCAAAAGATCAATCAAGTAATTATTTTCTGAAAGTACTACCATTTTTTTTTCACCTTGACTCTTTTTGAGCTCATCAAACTCTTCTTGCAAAGCATTGTATTTGTCAACGTTTGATGAAGAAGAAGCACATACACATCCATTCATTTTGTAGCTTGAAACAAGTTTTTCATTTTCTTCTTTCAAGTTACAAATTTCAGTTTGCATTTCTGCAAGTTTTGTGACATGTCATCTAAGATTTCCTTTTAGCCTATTATTGGATTTTGCAAGCTTTTGAGCCTCTTCATGCATTTCATGGAAAGCATGAACAACTTGATCAAATTCAGAATTTACCTCTGTTTTAGCACTTGAGAATTCATCATCTTCACTTATTGTGGAAGTGAAATATACATTTGCTTCTTCATTCTAACTTGATGATTCAGAAGTTGTTGACTCATGGTCTTCCCAAGCTATATAGGCTCTCTAAGGCTTTCCTTCTTTCTTCGTCTTCTTTTTACCTTGTTGCTTTTTCAAAAAAATAGTACATTCAAATTTAATGTGGTCAGGCTTACCACATTCAAAGCAAGTGAAGTTTGTGTTGTTGTTGAACTTTGTGAACTTTCAGTTCTTGTTTCTTCTCATGAACTTTTTGACAATTAGATTCATGTTGTCATCTCCATCTTCTTCACTTGAGTCTTCTTCCTTTTCCACCTTAGAGGATGCAGCTTTCAAGGTTATGCCTTTATGTTTCTTATCTGCATCTTCTGCATTGGGTAGTTGTGACATTTGAAGTTCATACTCAAGAAGCTTACCAAAAAGTTCAGCCATAGTCTTGTGAGACACTTCAAGATTTTGATGTTCAACTCTTCAGCATCAAAAATCTTTCCAAGACCAAGAAGATGATTTACTATGTGAGTGAATCTTGTTTGAAGCTGAGATATGTTTTATGTGGAGTTCATCTTGCACATTTCATACTCATGGATCAAGGCATGCTTCCTTGATCTTCTTACTTCATTTGTACCTTCATGAGTTATCTCGAACATCTCCCACATCTCCTTTGCACTTTTGCACCTAACAATTCTAAAGAATTCATTAGAAGAAAGTGTAAAAGTAATCATGTTCTTAGCTTTGAAATCATATTGGACAACTCTCTTTTCAACATCTGTCATTTCATCCCATTCTTTGGGAATCATATCATTACCAACAGTTTTTATAGGAATCAAATGACCTTTTCTATTGCATTCCAAGCACCTGGGTCATTTAATTGAATGAAGATTTGTATTCTATTTTTCCAAAAACTGAAGTGTTTTCCTTCAAACATCCGAGGACGATTGAGGGAGGCACCCTCCTTGAAGGTAATTTGTGTGGTATTCATTTTCTTTTTAAAGAAAGATAGTGATCTTAAATAACTCTCAAGAACCAGCTCTTGATGCCAATGAAAACAATAGGAATACACACAATAACCAAGAAGGGGGTGAATTGGTTTAAACTTGGCCTTTTAAAATTCTTAAGAAAATAAGAGTTAAAGGATCTTAATCAAAATTAAAACAAGAATGCCTCAAATCAATCAAACCACTCAACCCAAGAAAAACAATTACTTAAAACAGAACTTGTTGAGTAATGTAGATATCACCAAGAACCATAGATTAAGATAACAAGAAGAGATTAAGGAATAGAGAACAACACAAAAATTTATACTGGTTCACTTCTCAAGAGAAGCTACATCCAATTCTTCTAATCAACACTAGATTAGAGTTCCACTATTATCAAATTTCAGTTCTTACAAGCTTTACAGCAATCACCCTTTATCAAACCTAGATAAAGAACAGAAATCTAAAACCCTATTAGACTCCTAGTGATAAAGACATAGAGAACCCTTCTCTACTCTTTCCCTCTAGAGAAACCTACTCTAGAAAAAGCTTCAACAACCCTTTGCAATAGTTACAAACAACCAAGAATTCAAAAACAAATTTACAACAAGATTTAATGGAGAGAGACAACCTAATGATCCAATGAATATGATTTACCAATCAGAGTTGAAATGAAGAAATCAATTTTAGAACTTTCTCTCCAAAAGTTTCTTTGAAAATCTTGCCCAAGAAATCTTTCAATATACCATGAAGATTTAAAAGGTGGAACAAGAACTTTGAGAAGGCTTATGAAGGCTCTAAATTTTGAAGTCAAGAAGTGATAGTTTTAGAAAAACTCACAGTCTATTTATAACCAACTTTTATAACAGAATGTAATCAATTAAATTGTCATCATAATCGATTAAATTGTCATATGTAATCGTTTAATCTTCCAGATAATGATTAAAATGTTCTTAGTTCAATCTGGAAAAATATAATGAACAAAGTAATTGATTAATACAAGTCGTAATCGATTAAACCAGTAATGTTCAGTTTTGGTACAAGCCTATGTAATCAATTACAGAATGTGGTAATCGATTAAGGGAGTCATATGCAATTTCCAAATAAGCCTATGTAATCGATTACAAAATGTGGTAATCGATTAAGGCAGTCATGTGCAATTTTTAGAATAAGCCTAGGTAATCGATTACATAATGTGGTAATCAATTAAAGCAGTCATGCATGTTTTAGAGATACAACTATGTAATCGATTACGATTACCTTGTAATCGATTAAAGTGTTCTTCATGACTTTTCCAAAAACTAAGTAGATGGTAATCGATTATATCCTTGTGTAATAGATTAAATCAGTAATATTTTGCTTTTCCAAAATCTTAACCATGAGAAATTACTTTCTTTTAAAAAAATGAACAACTTTAATGCTTTAGTAAATTTATGTATGCATGTTAATGATCTTGTTCATGCAATGCAAGGATCATGAGATTAGCCTCTCAAACAAATAAAAAATTACAAATGTTTTGGCTTGTGAAAAGCTAAAATCCGTCTTCTTCAAGCTTCATCTGTGACTTGATCTTTTTCCTCCTCCCCCTATATCCAACACATTTGTGTAAAGCTTTGTAGCCACACTTGTGTGTAATTTTTGTAGCACCTATGAGCTGCACCTAGAAGCTGAAAATTGCACTTAAAGTTAGAAAATACTACACCATTTGGCACTAATTGGGTTAGCCAAAAGTCCTTAGGGAAGCTTGCACACAAGCTTCATTTAGCTTGCATTTAGGCTTCATTAGGTGCACAAAAAAGCTTTATTTCATTGTCGTTTACCTTACATTTACCTTGTAATTTTGTGGGCTATATAAGCTGCCCCAAAACTGATTGTAAAGGAACTTTGATGTCATTGAATACAATTCTGAAAATTGTTGTGAGAGTTTCTCTCAAGTTCTTGTGTAAGAACCTTTTGTTTCTTATCAATGGCTTTATGCTATTGTGGTGATTCTTCCTAGGCTTATTGGAAAGCTTTTCCATGGTTCTAACCACCTTCATCCCTTACCTTTCTCCCACCTTCCATTGCTGAATTTAAAACTCACAATAGCATGAAAAGCTTGAGGTTTGGGTTTCAAAGCAAGGTAGATTTGGGAAATTCATGGCTAATGGGTTCAGCCATACATCACTCAGTTTCATTAGTGAACCAGGTAGAAAGCTTGTTCACAGCAACATTTGAGGATTCTTCAGCCTTCCTCTTGCTGGTTTTGGTTCTTTGTGGTGCAGATGGATTGGACATGGTGTTTGGTTGAAGAAAAGAATGACAGAGTGTAGATCAGTGACAGAGAGGAGAAAACACAGCACAAGCAAGATTTTGTGTTGCTTGAGAGAGAAAGAAATCAGGTTTGAGCTAATTCAACTTTGAAGATTGTATTTATAGAGTGTTGTAGGTTAATTTTGAATTTCAAATACCTTGTAACAACTTATTTCGTTTTTCAAGGGGTTTAAATGATACTGACACAAATTCGAATTTGAATTTAAGATAAGATATGTCAGTTATCATTTTTGAAAATAGTGCAATTTTTGTTGAAACACCATAGATAATCGATTACATAAGCATGGTAATCGGTTATTTCACAACTAAGTTTATTTCTGAATAAAGCGTAATCAATTAATACGACAATGTAATCAATTACTCCAGTGGAATTTTAACATAGAAGCAGTTCTCAATCATTAAGTAATCAATTAAAATACAAGGTAATCGATTACTCCAGTAAATTTCTGTTTCAGAAATAGCTTTAAGCGACAGGTAATCGATTAATTCTATAGTGTAATCGATTACTCCAAATGATCTTTGTTTCTGGATTGCATTCAAACAACACAAAATTGATTAATTCGTTAGTGTAATTGATTACTCCAATGAAGTTTTGGCTCTAAATTAGTCTTTAAATTTCAAATAATCGATTAAATTGTAAACTAATCGATTAAGGCAGACAATTATGCAGACTAAATAGTATTTTTCATCAGGATTTCGAATTTTAAGCATATGTGGTGAATAGCGAATTTAGATGGTATATTATGTAGTCAGGCACATAATGAGCATGTTGGCATATATTAGATTCATCAAGAATACCTAGCATGTTTCTAAGATCATAGAATATATCTCTAGATAAGGGTTTGGTAAGGATATCAGCTAATTGATTATTAGTATCAATAAAATCAATTTTGATACGCTTTTGGATGTGATCCTTGAGAAAATGATGTTTGATCTCTATGTATTTTTCCTTGAGTGCATGACTGGATTCTTTGATAGGTTTATTGCGCTTGTGTTGTCACACAGCAAGGGAATTTCATTCATCTCCACACCAAAATCTTGGAGTTGTTGCTTAAGCCACAAACTTTGTGCACAACAACTTCCACCAGCTATGTATTCAACTTCTGCTATTGAAAGAGCAACACAGGATTGCTTCTTACAATGCCATGAGATTAGTGAGCTTACCAACAAGTGGCATGTTCCACTAGTGCTTTTCCTATCAAGTTTGCATCTTACAAAATCAGAATCTGAATAGCCAATTAAATTTAGTGATGCACCTTTTGGATACCAAAGAACAACTTTTATGGTTGATTTAAGGTATTAAATGATTCTCTTGAAAGCAGTGAGGTGTGATTCCTTAGGATTAGCTTGATATTTAGCACACAAGCACACACTCAGTAATATATTTGGTCTACTTGTTGTCAAGTACAGAAGAGATCCTATCATTTCTCTATACTTTGATTCAAAAACTTTCTTGCCCTTTTCATCTGAATCAAGATAAGTTGAGGTTGTCATAAGAGTAGCAATATCTTTGCTTTTCATTCTTCATTTGCTTCACTTGAAGTCCAAGAAAGAATGTCAATTCTCCTATCATAGACATTTCAAACTCATTATGCATAGAGATAGAAAATTCTTTGCACAAAGAATGATTAGTTGAACCAAATATTATATCATCAACATATACTTGAACCAATAAGATATCATTGCCATGCTTCTTGATAAGGTTGTTCCTAAAAACCCACTTGGTGCCAATAGGCTTGTGAGAATAAGGTCTGGGAACTAGTTCCCAAACTTCATTTCTCTTGAACCGATTCAGCTCATCATGCATGGCAAGCATCCAATGTTCATCAAGTAAAGCTTGGTCAATGCTCTTAGGTTCAATTTGAGAAACAAAAACAATATTACAGTAAAGATTTCTTATTGAAGATCTAGTAAATACTCCCTTAGTGACTTCACCAATTATGTTGTCAAGGGAAAGATATCTTGTAGTTCTCCAATCCTTTGTCTTTTGGATAGGTGTTGATTGTTCCATTTCTCCAATTGGTTCTTCCTTTTCTTTTTCATTTGATCCATTGAGTTGTATATACTCTTCTAAAGGACCTGCATCATTTTCACACTTCTTTTCCTCTTTAAAAGAGTTATATTCATCACAAATAACTTGAACTGATTCTTTCATGCATAAAGTTTTTTTTATTAAAGATTCTATATGCTTTGCTTTGTAATGAATATCCAAGAAATATGGCTTCATCAGCCTTAGAATCAAACTTGCCAAGAGATTTCTTACCATTATTTAAAACAAAACACTTGTAGCCAAATGCTCTTAAGTGAGAGATGTTTGGTTTTCTACCTTTATATAATTCATAAGGAGTTTTCTTTAACATAGGCCTTATAAGTAATCTATTCAAAGTGTAGCAAATGGTACTTACAGCATCAGCCCAAAAATGTTTAGGCAAATCTATCTCATTAAGAAGAGTTCTAACACCTTCTTCAAGGGATCTATTTTTCCTCTCCACAACACCATTTTGCTGAGGTGTTCTTAGAGCTAAAAAATTGTGGTTGATTCCATTTTCTTCACATAATTTTTCAAAATGCTCATTTTGGAATTTACCACCATGATCATTTCTTATTGAGATAATTTTGCTTCCGTTTTCATTTTGAACAAACTTGGCTAATTTTCTGAAGGCAATGAAAGCATCATTTAAGGATCTTAAAAACAAAGTCCACGTAAATCTAGAATAGTCATCAACTATTACAAGCCCATAGAAACTTACCTCCTAAGCTCATAGTTCTAGAAGGACCAAACAAATTCATATGAAGCAATTCAAGGGGTCCTGAGGTAGAAATAACATTTTTATTTTGAAAAGAAGTCTTGGTTTGTTTCCCCTTTTGACAAGCATCACATAGTTTGTCTTTTTCAAACTTTACTTTAGGTAAGCCAATGACTAAGTCTTTTCTAATAAGTTTGTTCATGTGATGCATGTTGATGTGACTAGCTCTCCTATGCCATAGTCATGATTCATCAACTTTACTTACTAGGCAATTAGTGTTGTGAAAGAATGCATGTTCTATAGAGAGTAAGTAAATATTACTTTTTCTTTTACCTATATGGATAACCTCACCATTTTGACCATCACATATCAAACAACAATTTTCATTGAAGGAAACCTTGAATCCTTTATCACATAGTCGGCTTATACTTAGGAGGTTGTGCTTTGTACCTTCCACATAGAGAACATTTCTGATCTTGGTTTTAAAGTTGTCTCCTATATTTCCTTCTCCAACTATCTTTCCTTTGTTGTTGTCGCCATAAGTGACAAATCCTCCATCTTTAAGAGTCAAATTTGTAAGCATGGACATATCACCTTTCATGTGTCTAGAGCATCCGCTGTCAAGATACCATAATGATGATTTTGCTCTTAGACACACCTGCAATATTCAAATTAAGTGGCAAAGGAAGGTGCCCAATTAAGGTTGGGTCCATAAGGGTTAGCTATTTTCTTTTTCTTTGGAACCCAAATGCAATTTCCATTAGGCACATAAAATCTTCTAGCATAGCACCTATGAGATGTATGACCTTTCTTCATGCAGTAATTGCAAGTTATAGATTTTGATGCTTTTCAAAATGAGTCATTTGATTATACTTTGTTTTTAAAAAAGCTATTTGATTCTTCTATTTTGGTGCTACAAACTTGGTTTTTTCAAAAGGTTTTGCTTGATATTTGTAACCCAAACCAGAAGTATCTCTAGCATATTTTGTACACTTAGCATTTGATCTAGATTACATTTTCCTTTATAGAGTCTTTTCAAAAGATCTACTAAGTAAGAATTTTCTGAAAGCAATAACATGTATTTTTCACCTTGACTCTTTTCGAAATCATCAAACTCTTTTTGTAAAGCTTTTACATTTGTCTACATTTGATAAAGAAGAGGCACATACACACCCATTAGTTTTGTAGCTTGAAACAACTTTTTCATTTTCTTCTTTGAAGTTATAGATTTTCGTTTGCATTGCTGCAAGTTTGGTGACATGCTATCTAAGATTTCCTTTTAGCCTATTGTTGGATTTTGCAAGCTTTTGAGCCTCTTCATGCATTTCATGGAAATCATCAGCAATTTGATCAAATTCAGGATTTACCTTTGTTACCGCACTTGAGAATTCTTCATCTTCACTTATTGTAGAAGTGAGGTGCTAGACTTTTGGCAAGCGTACCAATTATCGTTGTAAGTTACAAAATTTATAAAAGTTCATCTCCACAGGGACTTGATTTACTCAGTTAATTCAAATAAAGCTTAACAGTTTAATAGTTATGTACAATGAGTGTGAACAGAGTTTCATGTAGTTGTGGATTAACAGAAATTATGAAAATTTAGAAGAAACGGAAATAATAAATTTAGTGCCGAAGATTACGAATGATTACGGAGAATTACAGAAAATAATAAGACGAGTTTAATTAATTCAAGAACGTAGGATTGGATTTCATCGTTCTTACCCTTAGTATTCAATTAATATTACCATGCATAAGTTATTTTCTATTATTAATGATGCACACATAAAATCACCCCAAATCGATCCCTCGTATTTGAGAATCCTAAGAATATTTATCAAATATCGATCCCTCGCATATGAAATAAATACCCCAGCATTACGATCATATTCGCGTGCTATTTGCAATCTAAACGTTATGCTCTATTCCTAGCAACATAACATGAAGAGTAAATTATTCAGTTCAAGTTTAAGAGTACTTTCCAGTTAAACTTAGAACCTTATTTCATGAAACTATTGATCAAGTAGAATCATGCATTAAGTATGGAATAAATTTACCAATAATAAATAGAAAAGACATGCATAAATAAATATTAGAAGAGATACTTAAGGGTAAGAAGATTACATCCAATCCTTTTGAGAGAAGCTAGCCAAGCATGGAGAGAACCTCCTTAGAAGAATAGATGAAAGGACTCATCACCGCTTCTTTCTGGCAGAGTTTCCACACTATTCCTCACTTCTCTCACTATCCTAAACTACCTACTAACAAAGCTTTAAAGAGCACGAAGCTTAGGAACAAGCTTGGGAGCAAGGAGGAAGGAGAAATGAGTTTGCAAGAAGTGTCTTTGTCCTTGGGGGGTGCATGGCTATTTATAGGGGCTAGCTGCTCGAGTTCACTCACCCAAGCGAGTGTTTTTGCCTTTGTTTGCTCGCTTGGGCGAGCTTAAAACCCACTTGGCCCACTTGGAGACCCACTTGCAGAAGCCACTCGCCCAAGCGAGTGTTTTGTGCATGTTTCACTCGCTTGGGCGAGTTAAATGTACCATCCAGAAGAATCTTTTGGGCCTTGATGGATTTTGGGCCTGTTTTACTTGTTGTACCTCCCATATTTACTTTCTAATCCATTTTTGCTTGCTTTATGTGTTCGGAAGTTTCGTAAATCCTTTAACCTATCAAAAAGCAAGAAAGGATTGGATAAATCTTCAAGAATATGAACACAACATTTATCCTAAGCACTAAATACAAACTAACTATATTAGGACAAGTTTTTATAGATATTCTTAGTAAAAATAAAAGATAAATGCCTTTAATGTAACCCTAATTTCACTATGATATGACACTTATCATGAGGCATACATTAGCTTCTTCATTCTCACTTGATGATTCAGAAGTTGTTGAGTCATTGTCTTCCCATGCTATGTAGACTCTCTTTGGCTTTCCTTCTTTCTTTGCCTTCTTTTCACCTAATTGCTTCTTCAAGAAAATAGTCCAATTCAGATTTAATGTGGCCTTGCTTACCACATTCAAAGCAAGTGAAGTTGGTGTTGTTGTTGTTGTCACTCCTTTTGTTGTTGTTGTTGTTAAACTTTGTGAACTTTCTATTATTGTTCTTTCTCATGAACTTGCTGAATCTTATGACTATCAGGTTCATATTCTCATCACCATCTTCTTCACTTAAGTCTTCCTCTTTATCCACCTTAAAGGATGCATCTTTCAAGGCTATACTTTTGTGTTTCTTATCTGCATCTTTTGCATGCGTTAGTTGAGGCATTTCTAATTCATACTCAAGAAGCTTACCAAATAATGCAGCCGTGGACATTTTGGATAGATCTTTTGATTCCTTGATTGTTGTTGACATGGTCTTGTTAGACACTTCAAGATTTTGATGTTTAACTCTTCAGCATCAAATATCTTCCTAAGACCAAGAAGATGATTTACAATGTGAGTGAATCTTGTTTGGAGCTGAGATATGTTTTTTATGGTGTTCATCTTGAACATTTCATACTCATGAATCAAGGTATGTTTCCTTGATCTTTTGACTTCATTTGTCCCTTCATGAGTGACTTCCAACATCTCTCACATCTCTTTTGCACTTTTACACTTAACAGTTCTAAAGAATTCATCAGAAGAAAGTGAAGAAGTAATCATGTTCTTAGCTTTAATATCGTATTGAACAACTGTCTTTTCTGCATCTATCATCTCATCCTGTAACGCCCTGAAATTTCAATAACTAAAAATATATGGTTGAAATGTTGTGTGAATTAACCTTGTGCAACTACTTGATGTGAATGTTAGGTTATGTGAAGTTTATTTGGTTTATGTTTGAATTATTTGTGTAAAATGTTAATTAGAAACAAAAAGAGAAATTATAAAAATATTTGAAGGGAAATGACCATATTCCCTTTTCTCTTGATGTGAAAATTACCATAATACCATTGAAGTAAAATTACAATAATACCATTGAAGGAAAATTACCATAATGCCATTGAAGGAAAATTACAATAATGCCCTTAGATATTTTTGTTAGATATTTTGAAGTCAAATTACAAAAATACCCTTGGATTAAGTGACAAATTACAAATATACCCTTAGATATTTTGTGAAAACTTGATGAAATTACAAAAGTGCCCCTGGGATGGCAAATTATCAAAATACCCTTAGTAACAGACAAATATCACAAGAAAACTAGGAGTACCTAGACTGACTAAAAATTTATGATTAAGTAAGCCATAAGATAATTCTCTAAATTTTACTACTCAATATAATAAATACAAGAAAATAAACTTCACAGTAAAAATAAAGAAAAATTTCATGAATATCTAAAGCTATCATGAGCTATAATTTCAGACTATGAGATGATATGATGAGAAAAATTATCACATGAGAAATACCTGTGATGGTTGTACAAGAAGGATATGATAGAAGCAAATGGATCTAAGTGACAAGTTTGGAAGTGCTTAGAATATATTTAGTTATGATTAGTTAATTTATGAAAAGAAACCAATTCTGACTGTGTAGGATTTGGGGTAAAGGCTTAAGATTTTAGATGAATGAAACATTAGTAGCTATCAACTTAATTGAAAATTACATGGAGTACACTTGGTTTAAATTAAAAGAAACAAAAACATAAACCAAAGCATGCTTATACGTGAGAATTGGAACAAAATAATTGAAATGGAAGTGCAAAATCATGTGTATGTGTACGTAGAATTGGTACACTTAATCCAATTGTGTAGCCATGTATAAAACAAAGCAAAAATCTAGCATTTCAGCCAGCATAACACGTGCCCTTTCAGCCATATGAGGGAATCTTTGATTTTTTTTGCTTGGTAAGAATGCATTTAATGCAAGAGTAAAAAAATATCTTCTTGGAATCAAAAACTGCACCTATAAGTGAACTTGTTCCCTAACTCACGGTCACTTGCTTCTTTTCCTCTATTCACTTTTGTTTCATTTTCTCTTCTTCTCTTCTCACTCAAACTGCAGCTCCTTCCTCAAGCTCTTGAATCATTCCAGCCAAATACTTTGGTAAGTATAGCTGTTAAAATTCGTATGGTTTTTAAGCTGAAGTTTTGGACTGTTTTGAAATTTCCATATCTTCCTCTGTACTTCACCAAATGATGTGTGTGACCACTCATTTTAAAGCTTATGATGTCTTCTATGCTGTCATAAAATATGGGACCAAACTAAGTAGTTAATCATACCCAGAAATTATTTTAGCTCAAGCTGTCCGAAACTGTCCACACCAAACAGATTCTGCCATCCGTTTTGAAAAATTTATTTCTCTCTCATTTCTTATTCAAATTAGGTGTATGACATATTGAATTAAAGATCCGGATGTCAACTATAACATATAAAAATTTCAGATAAATATGGATTTTTTACTGCTTGCAGTCACGAAAACACTAAGGGATGTCAGTGTAGAAATTGGAACTCGCTGGCAACTTTGAAGTCTAGTTTTAAAAATGCTATAGCTAGAATTTTAGAAATCCAAATAAGGCATGTGATACCTTGTTAGAAAGCTTGAGAAGTCTAGTTTGACATACTAAAATATGGGAATTTAATGACGTGTAGATTAGTACGTGAACTTGAGAGATCTCAAAACGACGCTACAAGAAGCTAACAAAGGGACAAAGATAGGTAAGGAGAGTTTGTTATTTGTTTACAGCTTTTGATACCATAGTTGGAGGTCAGGGAGTCCAACTATGAGGATATCTATCTATCCCTGCTGTGTACTAGTTTTTATTTATTTATAGAAACACTGTGTTTTTAACTAATGGGATGCGATGAATTTGTTTGTTGATGGATAAAACTGTGAATGATGTTGTTGTGGTAATGATTGGATTTTTGGAAAAAGTCTTAATTACAGAGGAGATTCTGCCCAAAATTTTATGATATGTTTTCTTATTTAATTCTTTATTAAATTTTTAAATGGGTATAAGAGTGTGATTTCTATATTGTAGTCCTCCTCTTTAATTTAGAATTTTCCTAAAATACAAGTCTCGTGATAATATGGATTGTGGATGGATGAGGTAATATTGATGTCATTGATAATGTTGAAATGAAATGTTATTGATGTGTTGGTGATGATTGAATGAGATAACGATGATGTGATTGATGATGTATACATGATATAATGATGACGTGATTTATGATGAGATGATGATGAATTGATTGTTGATGTTGAAATGAGACAAGTTTAATATGTATGATATTGAAATTGAGATGATGTGATATTGATGTTAATAATGACATTGATGAGAGATAATGTTGATGTGAGCAATGTCATTGTGTGATGTGGATACACATGGATACCCATGGTTGTATGTTGTGTATGTCCACGTGGGGTACATTGACCGGTTGGATAACCTTGCGAGGGTGGGTTTACAAATTTTAAGCATCCTAAGAGAGAAAATGGTTGTTTAAAATTCCGGTCCCTATCTATCCATGGTCAGTGTATCGGTGATGTTGTGTATGTACATGGGGGTGCATGACTGGATAACCTTGCGAGGGAGGGTTTACGAATTTTAAGCATCCTAAGAGAGAAAAGGGTTGTTTAAAATTCCGGTCCCTAGCTATCCATGGTCAGTGCATTAATGATACCCATGTTTCATACTTCATATTTGCATGGATGGAAATAGAATGGTGGCAATAAGTACCGGGGGTACTAGGGGGCATCACTCTGTTTGGAACTCCCTTGAGACTCAGGGCTAATCACCATGAGGGGGGAGCGACCTGTGCACGACAGGGTGACCTCGACGAGCTACTGCATCATTTACCTAGAGAGGCTATTTCCATGAGAATGGTACCACATTGCATTCTGAGAATTGAGTTAGGTGCATACATCATTCTAATCATGATTGATTTGAGTTGTGAAAAAGTGAATGACTAGTTAGTTGCGTGGGTGAACTTAATTATTATTGAGAATGATTGTGATTGTTATTATTGTTTCTTTCTAATTATTGTTATCTGGTGCTTATTGATTTTGGTATAATAAACTCACCCTTGCAATTTTTGTATCGTGTGGCTGATACCTGTGATGATCGCGAACTTTTGTTCGTGGGAGCAGATGATCAACAATAGGTGATATTGAAGAGAGATTTCTTCTGTTGGAGCCGCCAAGCCAACGTGACAACCTTGGAATTTGCCATGAAGAGAGAGTTGTATTTGTTTTTAGTCGGTTCTTTGTTTCTCTTGATCAAACATGTAATCTTAAATCTATATATTTCTAAAAACTGAGTTATGTTCTGACATAGGAATAATATGTATATGTTGTATATATATTTATGTAATTATATATATATATATATATGTGTGTGTGTGTGTGTGTGCATTTTTAATGAATGTATTATCGCGGAAAAAAAAATTTACCTTAATTTTTCATAATTAAATTAATGAAGTTTTATTAAAATTTTAAAAAAATCACATTTAGAGTTATGATATCGTAGCGACGAGGCGGGTCGTTACACATCCCATTCTTTAGGAATCATATTATTACCAACAGTTTTCATAGAAACCAAATGACCTTTTTCTATTGCATTACATGCACCGGTGTCATTTGATTGAATGAAAATCTGCATTCTATTTTTCCAAAAACTGAAATGCTCTCCTTCAAACATCAGAGGACAATTGAGGGAGACACCCTCCTTAAAGGTAATTTGTGTGGTATTTATTTTCTTTTTAAAAAAGATAGTGATCTTGAATAACACTCAAGAACCTGTTCTTAATACCAATTGAAAAACAATATGAACACACACAATAACCAAGAGGGGGTGAATTGGTTTAAACTTGGCTTTTTAAAAACTTTAAAGAATCAGAGTCATAGGATCTTTATCACAAATAAACCAAGAAAGCTTCAATTAATCAAAATTACTCGGCTCAAGAAAACAATTACAAAAACTTTCACTTGTTAAGTAATAAAGATTTCACCAAAGAATCACAGATTAAGATAGCAAGAAGAGATTAAAGAAAGCAATCCACACAATAACTTATATTGGTTTACCTCTCAATAAGAGAACCTACATCCAGTTTCTTCTAATCAAAACTTTATTAGAGTTCCATTATTCACAAAATTCAGTTCTTACAAGCTTACAACCATCACCCTTAATCAACCCTAGATTAAGAACATAAATCTAAAACCCTTTTAGAATCCTAGTGACTAAGACAAAGAGAAACTCTTCTCTTCTCTTCTCTTCTCTTCTCTTCTCTCTAGAGAACCTTACTCTAGAAAAGTTTTAAGAAACTTTTGTAATAGTTACAAACAACCAGAAATTCTAAAACGAATTTACAAGCAAAGTTAATGGAGAGAGATAGTCTGATGATCCAATGAATATGAATGAATATGATTTACCAATCAGGTTTGGAAACAAGTTTCAGAGCTTTTTCTCCAAACACTTCTTTGATATCTTGCCCAAGAAAAATTCTTTCAATGCAACATGAAGATTTGGAATTTGTGGGACAAGAGTTTAAGAACTCAGAATATCCTTTCTCACTTTCAGAAGGCTTTTGGAAACAATGAAAATTTCGTAGAGTAATGTGTTGTAATTTTCAAAAGATCCAACAACTATTTATAACAAACTGTTGTAACTAAATATAATCGATTAAATCGCCAATGTAATCGATTAAAACCACCAATGTAATCGATTCAAAACAAATTCAATCGATTAAAATGTTCTTCAACTTTCTAGAAAAGATATATGAGTAAAGTAATCAATTAATTCGTCCTGTAATCGATTACTACAGGGATTCTCTTTTTCATAAACGTGCTTAGAAATTGATTACGGATAAATGGTAATCGATTAACACAGTCAAGTCGTGTTCTATGTTTACATAGTGTAATTGATTACTTAATGTTTGTAATCGATTGTTTTGTTCTTCATGGATCAAGTAATAGATTACCAAATTGTGGTAATCGATTAAAGCAGTGTAAAATTAGTTTTTCCAAAAACTTAAATCATGAGCACTTTGGCTTTTATGCAATCATGAATGATTTAAGCTTTTTCACAAGACATGTGCTTTTATAAAACCATGAATGCTAGCCAATTAATGATGTTTATGCAATGCAATGGATCATAGGATGAATACTCTCATACATCCAAGGATTACAAATGCCTTCAATTGAATGACATGTAAAAGCTAAAACTTATCCAAGCAAAGAGCTTCAACATACATCTTGATCCTCTTTAAGCTCCCCCTTTATCTAACAACAACTTTTTCACCTTGCCAACACCTTCAAGGGATGTCCTTAAAATCTCTCAAGCTTCTTTGAAGGTGGAGGCATTGGACACTATCTCCAACATGCCTTCATCTAAACCTTGATAGATGAAGGTAAGTGCTTGTTTGTCCTTCTTCTTCATCTTCAACAAAGTCTCCTTCTCGTTTTGTGGTAAAGAATCCTTATTTTTAGGTTGTGTATAACCTTTCTCTACAACCTCCCAAGCATCTTGGGAACATAGCAAAGCTTTCATGCGGTGAAACCAATTATCATAATTCCATTTTGTAAGATGAGGGAATTGAAGCAAGTTCAAGCCATTGCTTGTCATCTCTCACCTCACTAGTGTTTCACTCTCCTCACTAAGTGTTTCACTCACCTCACCAAGTGTTTCTCTCAATTCATAACCTAAACTTTGATGCCACTTTATTTGAAAAAGAGAAGAGAAAACTAAAGAGAATAGAGAAGATTCTCTTCATTTGGAACACTTGGCTACATGGTTTAATGCTTTATTTATAGTAGAGCAACCCATAGGTATTATTACATAATCATTCAATTAAGACACTAAATGGGCATAATGCCATACCCCTTTCAATACATAGTGGTTACTGTAACGCCTCTCGTGACTTTCTCGTGCTTGATTGATTTTAATTAAAAACTCGTGTACTTTTTGTATTAGAATGATCTTAGTTGTAAATTTTTCCAAAAATTCTTTTTGCCTTGCTTGCTAATGATTTGTTCGTAGTCTAAACGATTTTCCTCACCACGGTTCATATGATAGGAATACAGTCCATGATACAGTCCAAATACAGTATCCAAAATAATACACAGACAACTTATCACAAATTACATGCCACAGAAAATTAAAAATCACAGCATACAGCTTCTCATCAAACTTCTTCAACAATCTTCATCTACATCTCATGCTTTCCTGTTCTTCTGCTCGCCCAAATGAATTGGGGTCATCACAGGTGTCAACCACAGACACAACTCGGGTAAGTTTATGCCAAACATAGTTTGAATAATAAAAACACAGATAGATAAAATTCCACACAACTTATACAGTGTACCGATCATCATACATATACCCATTGTGCAATGTATAAGATGCATGCTCGTCTTTTTATATGATGCATGACTGAGATCTCAGGTTATTAAATTATCATCAGTGGCCACAGTCAAGATAGCCCCATCCCAGTGGCACACCTATCCATTCAGTCGGGGTAGGGCAGGGGCGCGTAGGAATGTCACCTCCACCTATGTGATCATCATGGTGGTGTGGTCCTCCCTGAAACACACTACCCCCCAGTTCAATCTCTGAACGCATGGACTCGGTTCAGCTATCTGACAAACAACTCCACGGATTAACCCCCACAAGGTATAACTCCACGGATTAACCCCCGCAAGGCATATGCGTATGAAATGCATGAATGTTTCATTTTATCAAGTTTTAAACATCTTTTTAGCACATAAGGCTTATCACATAAAACTTCTCACCATAGTCTCAGAATACAGCCATAATTCTCCACAACTTACGGAATCCATAACCGCTCAACCAATACAAGGATTCCAATTATCAACATAACATAATTCTTAATTTGTTTCTCATCCTCAAAATTTAATTTATTTTCCAATCATCAGAATCATAAACCCCCAAGCCACAAATTAATCTTTATCATAGTTTCATCTCACGTGATTAATAAAATATCATACAGCAACTTCAACAAATAAAATAGCATACAGCAACATCATGTTACAGCAACATTAAATTATAATATACAGTAACATACAGCAACATACAGTAACATATTATCATACAGTAACATTAAATACAGTAGTCTTTACAATATACAGCAACATAATAAAATATCTTACAGCCACATTAAATTACAGCAATATTAAGTTACAATATACAGTAACATCATAAAATAACATACAGCAACTTTAAGTTACAAATACAGCAATTTATAGCAACATAATAAAAACATACAGCAACAACATATAGCATCATTAAGTTACCAACACAGCAACGTAATAACATGACGTACAGCAACCTTAAATAATTAATTACAAATACTACAACATTAAGTAAGTAGTAAAGAAATACCACCAAGTACCCTATGGCCACAAAGTGAAATTAAATTATATTGGACAGCCACTTATTTAAATTTCAAGTTTATTCTTTGTTAAAAATTATTCTAGTTCATTGGGAATTTTAATCAAACACTTGGTATGCAATATAGAATACTTAAAAGAAAGCTATTTAATCATCATTCTTTATAGAGCTCCACATCATAGACATATTTCCAACCAATTTCTAGTACCAAATTTAACATAAATACTCAAGGAATCATAGCATAATTTTTCGGCCAACATCACATATGTCAACATATTTTATTTAATCACTATAGCTTTAAATGCTTGTTATCTTAAGGACAACTGAACTTCTTCTACTTTTCGGTTAATTCCTACTCTTCTTTATTAAATTTAATTCAAATTATTCATCCAACACTTAGTTATTTAATTTAGAATCAAGTTACTTAGTCAAATAGTCATTCAAGCTCTTTGGGACATTTTATCAAACACCTAGTCTACAAGCTTCATGAAATAAAGCAAGGAACATTATTCAAACTAAGCTTAACATAAACTCCCCATACCTTGTTTCCCTTGCTCTTTGGTCAGCCTTTCTTCCTTGAAATTAAATAGCCTTGCTCCTAGAATTATTGGGTCTTCATGTGGAACTTAAGGGTGAAAGGTTTTTGATTTTGTTTTGAATAAAAGGTGCTTTAGAAAAGGATTAAAATGGAAGGCTTTTGGTGTATGTTCTTGCACGGCTAAGCTCCTTAGGACAGCCCCAAAAATTCTGGTTTCCTTCACCTTTCATAGGCTAGGTGGATTAGCTTTCTTACAAATATCTTTAAAGCCTTATGATTACCTAGCTTTTTACTTGGCTTTCTTCCATTGGCTAGCCATTCTTTTGCTTCCAGGTAGCTTGTTTCTACATTCTTCTCCTTTTCTCTTCTTTATTTCACGTAGACTCCCTCTTGGGCTGAGCTTATTTCAGTTCTTGCTCCTTGGTTAGTGCAAATATCTTACTAAATTATCATTGTTAACTTTCCTTGTGGTTCCACCTTATTGGTTAACATTTCTCCACCTTCCAAGTGTCCCCATTTCTTGAAACTTCTCAATAATTCTCCTCCTTTCTTGGTTTGTACGTGGTCTAGCTTACTCAAGGTGCATTCCCTTTGATTTTTATTCAAAACCGTAGGTAGCTTAGACTTAGTCATAAAAAGTTCTGCCCAAAACTTGTGTTACACAAATATTCATTCTGAACTCGTTAACCGTTGGATCTTCTTAAAATTTTAAGGGTATACTTCTATCTCACATATCTAAGTTTTGACCGTTGGGATTTTGGAAATTTTGCCTTGAATGATTTAAAATTACTAAACTAACTCATTTAGGAACCCTATTCCTCTCATAATTAAGAGAAAATTCCATTGATTATGTTCATGCTTTCTTCATAATTTTCTAATACCTAGGATAGTCTAGATTAAGTTCTTTGTAACCTGTCTTCCAAAATTCATAGAAATTTTATTTTAAAGTTCTCTACCCTCAACCTAGCTGATAATTTATTGTCTAAAAGTATTTTATCCTATGCTCAGGTTCCCATTAATTTCTGAGGTCATCTTGGTCAGTTTTGTCCTAGGGGCATTTTGGTAATTTCACCCCTCACCCTAAGGGTATAATTGTCATTTCTAAAAATGTTCAGGGAAACTCTGTAATTGTTACCCGAAGGGTATTCTGATTATGTTTCAAGCATTCCAGAGTATTTATGGAGTTTCCTCCTTAAGATATTTTACTAAAATACCTAAGGGCAATTTGGTCATTTTCTAAAATGTCCAGGGGTATTTTTGTCATTTTTCCTAGATCCTTCTGTATTGCCTTTAATTATCATTCCCCCCTAGTCATTGACTGTGACTTCAAAATTTTGGGGTGTTACAGTTACAAAAAATAATGTCCCTTAATTCTTATTAACTCACACTCATTCATCTTATAACAGTAACTCAACCCTTTATTTTCTAATTATTATTATTATTTCTAACATGATCCACCACCACCCACACCCAAAATCATCATCACACACCACAAAAATAAATCCCAACAACAAGCAGGGATGGTTTCCATGGCAGTACAAACGTGAATCCATGCATCCCAACCACTAGATTAAAAAACATCATAGATCTGAATTGCAGGATCCTCCCGCACCATATCAAGTAGGCAACTAATGATGAATTTGGATGGAAAAAACAAAAATATTGGACGGAAAAAAGTTTGGGAATGAAGACTGGTCTCCAAAAATTTAAAGGACTAAAACCATAAAAGTCAAAAAGTTTGAGAACCAAAAGCATAATTTACTTTATTATAATTAGAGTTTACACACACACACATATATATATATATATATATATATATATATATATATATATAATTATCAATCAATCTATATATTATATAAAACACACTCACTGACTATGTCTATCAGCACACATGACACACATTGGTTCGACTAGGACCCACATAAAATCATAAAACAAAATTAAAAAAACAAACAAATCTAAATATTAATCAAATAAAAAATTTAATTAAGGCTATAAAAAATTATTAAATTACGACTATTTACATTTTTCCAGCAATTCAATTCAATTGTGAAATTTCCTCTACACACATTTCTTTGTATCATCCATTTATTCTCTTTTCCTCAGTCTCATTCATTCTCTAATTCTATCTTTGGTACACATTTATTTCTATCAAAACAAAAAGATCATAGATAACATCGGTATTCTTCTTAATTTCAACTATATTTTTTTTCATTTGCATAGTTTTTTTAAAATTTAACCTTATAAAAAAAATCTTCTCTAGGAAGGTCAATTTTAAAAGTTATGGAGTGATTGGAAGGACGAGTATGATCTCACAACTATGATTCCAATTGACAACAAAATTATTTATCGATGTATACTAAAAACTTGGTATTTTTTCAAGTATCTAGTTATCAATTTAAACTATAGTGACAAACAGTACAGAACTCAATTATGAAATTCGGTAAAAAAAAAAAAATATTGGCTCAAAATATGCACATGTAACATAATTCATTTACATATTTCAAATTATTTATGTTTTCTCTAACATAATCTAACTATTTTTTTAATTGGTAGCATGAAGCAGTTTCGAGTTATCAGCATTGTAATATATTATGCATTTATGAGGTTATAATTAATTATTATATTTATTTTTCCATTGTATTATAGGTATGAGCCGTAAGTCTAACTCATCATCTCGTGTATTTTTAGGAGTTCTTCCATGGAAGACAAAATATAGACGATGAATTTTATAAAGAATTGAGAAATATCCTACAAACATACAAATTTTTGGCGTAGATCGCATGAAGAATATTATTGAATAATATTTTTTGCATTTAAATACAAATTCTATTGTTTTTTTTTTACGGAAACTCCAAATCACCCTGAAATACAATCGTTGTTCGGTCTCACAAAGAATGAAGAATTTGATATTATTAATCCTTAGAAAATTTGTACCCATGTTATATTTCTTATCTTTTAATGTATTGACAAATAAGTTTTTGGCTTATTATTCGAGCACTGCATGGTATCTGATAATACAATAATTGTTTTTCATTAATTAAATTCCATGCATCCATGGTCAATTTCTTTTCATTTTTGTTATAATCAAATTACTGAAAATTGACATTGGAAACATGTGTTTAAATAATTTATCATATATGGATGTTAAAATATATAAAGTGAATAAATTAATTTAGTCACATTTAATTATCTTATTTATTTTTAATTGATATGTAATATAGTAGAAAGGATATGAATAGAAATGGATTTGAACATATTTTATTTAAACCTTACTGTTAAAAGGATATTGTCCTTCAACAAATTAAATAATTTCAAGTTTCCATTATTTTCAATAATAGAATAAATTAATAAAATTGTTAACATATTTTTGTATATAATTAAATAAATTATCTCCAAATTTATTCATGCATCACACGAGTAATGTTGATGCCTGAATACTTTACTCATTGTCGCGTCCTTCACTTCAGTTTGTTGTTTCCTAGTGCTGGACAAAACATGTAACACTTTAAATTCTTTTCTTAAAATATTATTTTAAAAACTCATTAAAAAATAAATTGTGCGGAATAGGCGTTATTAAATTTGTTTTTATTAAATTAATTGGTGTAGAATAAAATAATATAAAATTTTATTTGGAAATCATTAACTTTTCTCTCTTTTTTTCTTTCTTTATTGAAGATAAGAAGTAAATAATTGAACATAGATAAGTAGCAAAATAATTAACATATACATTGGCTTTACCAAAAGAAATGCATAATCATACGTACTAAGTCTCGATGGCCCTTAAGATACATAAAAGTGTACGAAAATAATCACAATTGTTTTGTCAAAAGATAGAGTGTTCACTATCCCACAAAATATATATATAGTACCACCAAGAGTATTAATACATCAAAATATCACGACAATGAGTATTGAAATCTTCCCACACCAAATACACATCAAAAAGGGAAAAATAATCCTACATTCATAGCATTCACTACCCAAGACCCAATATTACCTAGGGTGAAATCATATTCTCAGAAGGGTCGCTCTCGTTTTCCGAGAAATCGCACTCCTCATCAAATGAAATAATCTATTCCCCGAATATCTCTTAACCGCAAACCCCCCCCCCCCGATAGAACATGATCTTCGAGGGCGTGAAATCCTCATCATCAACAAAATGCACGCTGTCCTTGAAGACCTCAATGGACATATCCCGACAAAAGGTAAATCTAGTGGCCCATTCGTTAGCATAATGCCCAAAGAATTGCTGCAAGAATCGCAGTGGGTTGTCCGGTCGCTCAAATCCAACATAAGCATAATAGGAAATGATATAGTTAAAATCACGTTGAGGGGTACACTCGAACAGGAAGTGGTATATAGCATGTGCCTCTATTGTGATCAATGGAATCTAGGGCTCATCTAACAGCAAAACTTGGCGTCGGATGCCTCCAAAATACCCATGAAGGCTATAACAATCCATCTCGTCGCTACAATATCACTAATTCTTAATCGTGCATATCTCAATTTTAATAAAAACTTCATTAATTTGATTATGAAAATGGTAGTAAATTTTTTTCACGATAATACAATTATCATACACGTATTGTAGTTACATAATTAAATACCTATGTACATATATATTAAATCAGTACATGCCATCCACATGTTAGAACTGGATTAATCGATTACCAGGTTTTGTAATCGATTAAATAAGCTTTTTGAAAAATATGCTTTTACTGGAATAATCGATTACAGCTCTAGATAATTGATTATTTTGCTCATTATTCAAACCCAGAAAACACATGAACAGTTTAATCGACTAAAATGGCAATTTAATCGATTACCTTGTTAATTTAATCGATTATTTGGCGCGTCTTAATCGATTATTGGCGGTTACAAGCTTCTGTTATAAATAGAATCTTGGCTCAGCTGTTTTTCTAACTTTGTGGAATATTACCCATTTGAATTTTCTGAGCTTAAACAGTCTTGTGAGCATTCTTAATTGTTTTCTGAGGGTTTGATTGTGTCTAGCTCCATGATACATTGATCATGTCTATTTGAGTCACTCTTGGAGCTTGAAACCATTTCAAGATTAAGGAAAGTTGTGCTTCTTGTGTTTTAAACATTCAACCTGATCTGGTAACTTCATTTTACATTGCATACATTGGATCATCAGGTTGTTTCTCTCCTTAATCTGGTTGTAATTTTCGTTTTGGTTATTTTCTTGGATTTTGCTAATGTAATTGAGTTCTTGCTTGTAACTAGAGAAGGGTTCTCTAGGTGGAAGAACTGAGTAGTGTTCTCAGGTTCTTGTCTCTTAGAATCTAATAGGTTTTAGATTTCAGACTTTATCTAGGGTTGATAAAGGGAGACATTGTAATTGCTTGTAAGAACAGAAAATTAAATAGTGGAACTTCAACCTAGTGTTGGTTGAAAGAAACTGGATGTAGCTTCATGGTTTTGAAGTGAACCAATATAAATTGCTTGTGTATTGATTCTGAATCTACTCTCCTCATTTAAGTTGTTTCTTGATTCATTTGCTTATCTTATAAAGTCAGTTTTGATCCATTGAATTTTAAGGGGCTGAAGCTACTTGATTGAATAAGGTTTCTTGGTATTGAAAAGTGATAAAGATCCTACAAACTCTGATTTTGATTAAAGAATTTTTAATTTGCCAAGGTCTAACCAATTCACCCCCCCTCTTGGTTAAGTGTGAAGTATTCATATCATTTTCAAACCGGTCACTGCACCCCATGTGTATATACACAGCATACAACCATGGCACCATCAATGTATGACCATGGCCAGGAACAAATCTTTTCCCGCAAGGATGACCAGTCATACGCCCCCATAGGTATCCATGTATATCCACATCACATAATGACAACCATGAGCAGCATCAATGCATGATCATGGTCAGGAACAAATCCTTCCTCGCAAGGATGACCAATCATGCACCCTCTATGGGTATCAGTGTACATACACATCACCTCATATTGATATCATCATCATATATATCAAATTCATCTTATTTCAACATTATCCTCATAAACATGAACTTCATCTCATTTCAACATCAACATCTATTTCATCATCATCTCATTTAAACATTATAAACCACATCATCATTATATCATTTATACATCATCAAACACATCATCATTATTTCATTCAATCATCAACAACACATTAATAAAATCTCATTTCAACATTATCAATGACCTCAATATCACCTCATCCATCCACAATCCATATTACCATGAGACTGGTATTTTAGGAAAATTATAAATTAAAAAGGAGGACTACAATATAGAAAACACACTCTTATGCCCATTTAAATATTTAATAAAAAATTAAATAGGAAAACACATTATAAAATTTTGGACAGAGTCTCCTTTGTAATTAAGACTTTTCCAAAAATCCAATTAATTACAACAACAACATCATTCACAGTTTCATCCATCAATAACAAATTCATTGCATCTCATTAGTTAAAAACACAATTTTTCTTGAAAACGAGCACACAATAGGAACAAACATACATCAATGATAGATATATTGCATCCCATTAGTTTAAAACATAACTTTTCTTGAAAACCAGCACACAACATGGACAGGCAGATATCCTCATAGTTGGACTCCCTGGTCCCCAACTATGGTATCAAAACTATAACTAAATAATAAACTCCCCTTACCTAACCTGGAAGGGGCTAAATACTAAATATTAACATTTGGGGTCAAATACCCACTTAAATCGAAAAGGGGCTAAATGGTGTTTTGGGAGTTCACATCAAAAGATATCATTTTGAAATTCCGATCACACCAATGTGATCGGGGTTCAACAAGGATCACATAAATGACATCAATTTCATAAAAAGGAGACTTTTACAACATCTCATTTTTAAAGGGTTTTCAAAGGATGTGTAAAACTCCCAACAATGGTACCCAAAACACAAGAGACACTAAGAGAAGCTTAAACTAGCTAGAAGAAGACAAAGGAAACTAAGATTACCTCAAGGAAACCAAGAAAGGAGGATTGGTGTAACGACCCCGTATGCATCCGGTTCATTAACATTATAATATGGTCTTAAGCGTAGCAATACTTAATGTAATAAGTAAACACGGAAGCATTAAAATAATACAACTAAAACATTATGTATGAAATTTTGATATACATCCTGGCACCCGGGTTCTGTTCCATAAGATACATCATAGTACAACCCCATGTCGGCTTACAAAATATACAACAAAATTGAGCCAACAGGATCGCTTAAAACTGCCTTCCGATTTTCGCTCCCTTGAACCTAGCCTCAACCTCTTGTCTGGGATCCTCAATTAGTGGCCAACACGACCTCTCAATTGAGATCCACCAAACAAGCCCTACTCGGGTCTCTTACCCCGGACTTCATCCTCCACTCTTTGTGATATGATCCCCAATAGGATTAGAAATTAGGATCATACTAGGAATGGAATTTCACACCCAGAATTCAGCCAACAACACGTCCTGTTAAGAATAGAGCGTATCTCACGCTACAGAACTCGGATTCAAGCGTTATCAAAACGAGGTGAAAGATCGCTTTCTGAACTACGATTTTGGGTCAAGAAACACTGGAAACGGATGCATATAACGTGCGTTTTGGTATGAAGTTAACGAAGACAGAAACTGGAAAATTTGCGGGTTTGGAAAACGAATCAAGATTTGGAAGGCGCCACAATCAGAGATTGATAAGCCTAAGAACGCCACAAGGATTAACACCCTTGATAAGTTCTGAGATTCTCAAAAAGAACCCTAGAGAAATTAGCCTCTAACCAAAAGGTTATCTTTGTATTATCAAAATTCTGCCTCCAACAAGCTATGATGTTCCCTTATATAGTGGGCATCATCCATCTAGGTTTTAACCTAATGGGCTTACAAACAAATGTAAATAGACAAATCAATAATCCAGCCCAATAAGCCTTATAACAAAATTTTATCTAAATATGAGGAAATAAAATTAAGTGCTGAATTGGCCAAGTAAAATAAAGCCTTCATGCATATCCATTGAGGCTTATTCTTCAAATTGAATTAAGTGTATCATTTTGGGCTCTTCTTCCTTTACACTTGGGCTTGTCTCAAGTAAAGTGGTCACCATGAGATTTAGAGCCTCTTTAGCCTTTTTTAGCTTTTGATCTTGTCATTGGACCTCCAAGACCTTGTATGTCCTCCAAGTTTGTTGCCTTGGTCATGCCCCCTCCTATGTCCTCATCATGGCTATCACTTGCAATAAAATATAATCCCCAACTGGGGTGAGATACAATCTCAGTAAACTCAGGGTTCTTGGAGATTCACCTCCCCCTAGTTCACTTCCACAGTACATAGAATTTATATAGGCATTACAAATAACATAGTCAACCAGACCTTTTAATAAAACCACACATGCAAATAATCAACCCACGTGCCATTCCACCACGAATATGCAATTTAGCCAACCAATGCAGATATCATACACAATTGCATATCAGATATACAAGTTAGACAGCCAGTATACATATTGTGCACTCTTGTATATCTTTCAATGCACTCCGTGTACACATCACGTATCCCGGTCTGAGGTCCCAGACCACAGACTCCACGTGTTAATTCCACCAATGTGTCCTTCCAGTATAGACATGCACAAATGTATCTCCAGATATACAAATTAGACAACCAGTGCACTCCCCGTACATAAATGTATATCCAGTTATACAAACTAGACAACCAATGCACATTTCCATTACATGTATGTTTCCAAAAAGCAATAACACAATATGTAAATACACACACCATGATATCCAACAACCATCACTCCTTAAGAGTATGATAGAACACAATCAAGAGAACAAAGTCCTAAGAACAGAGAGCTTACCTTCTCTGATCACCGTACCGACTAACTCGGCCTCGTGTTCACGACCGCCAATATCTTCTTTATCAAGCCCTACACCAAGCAAGAAAGATATCAAGAATGATTTTCAACTGTTTCATGAAAAGAACTCAGTTCTTTTCCAGATCTCATACATATACCTCTAACGTTGACTTGTAAACCCCAAAAATATTTGGGCATAACAAAATACCTAAAACCCAAAAAAGTTAACTTTCAAGGTTGAACCTTCATCACAGCAACCTTCTAAGTATATTTTTCCAAAGAACCATCACCCAAAACCAAACCTAACTCATATGGGTCATTTTTCCTCTTAAAACCAAACTCAAAAGAAACGGTAAAACTCACGTGTCTTACCTTAAAAATGTCAAGGAAGGCTTGTGGACAACTTCTAAAAGCTTGAATGTCCTTAAAGTGCCTTATAACATTTAAAGGTTGAAACTTTGCACTTTCTTTGGAGAAATGATCTCCTCGTCTGATGGTTTTCATAACTAACAAAAGGTGGAAACTAGTTTATAAGGTGATTCCCTTCAATCCTCACGTTGGATGTGAAGATGTTTAGGTCAAGAAATGGTTATCTAAGAAGCTTTTCTCACTCTAACAATGGAGGAAAATATGGAATAAGAGAGAGAAAGTGTTTTAGCAAAGACAATGGAAATAAGCTTACTACTGAAATATCTCACTTGTGCATATCTTATATAGCCTGTAAGTTAAAATGCGTCATAAAATAATATGAGAACCTTCCCACGTCAAAACAACCAGCAGGGAGTCAACACGTGTAAGAAGGTTAGGTCCGGGTTAAACAACAAATACTGACTGTTTTAATCACTTGCAAGTACTTATGTAATCGATTGAATAAGAACCTGTCTGTGGTACTATAGTACATCTAAGGTTTCTCCCTCCTCCGACCTCATCCGACCTATTCCGTCCTCATCCGGGTTCCTACCTTGGTACTTCACAAATCCAACATTCCTTCCAACCACTTCCGGGATCACTAACCTGGTAACTCTATAAAAAGGGATTCTATGCTCTTCCGGTTTCTCTACCCGGTAGCTCTTACAAGTCAACTAAGTTTGAGCTCCTCCGAGCTCAACTGAGATCACAACTCGGACCTCAAAGAAAAGGAATATACGAGCTCTGCTGAGATAGCTACCCGGTCACTCTTCCCTTCCTTGTCCGAGTTCCTTTCTATACAGCAGCGCTTTTCCACACAAAAGTGCTACGTATATACACTACTTACGTGACAATAACCCGGTCATGCACTAACTCGGTCTTCCTATAAAAACTAACATACAACACGATCCTGGATTTGAAATGATGCTATCTACACCCCCTCTTATCCGAGTTCCAAAATACACCCCCCTGTTGTGACACTCGGTCATACGAACCCGGATTTATCACAGGGCCATTATAATTGGAGGCTCTGTTCTCTGCCAAAACTTTTAGAAGAGTTTCAAAGATTCCACTCCGATTAAAGGGTTCCTCTTCGTGCGGTGGTCTCGTGGCAAGCAACGACAACCACCACGCCAATCGCGCCAGATGCTGAAAACCAAACTGCCAACTCGAATTAACCACGCTATTAGCTTGGCCATCCACGCGAGTAGTGTGGGACTACCAAAGATTAACCTCTCAGCTCAAACAAGCCACGCCATCAGCGTGGCCATTCACGTGATTCGAGCTATGATATCAAACTCAAGCCTTCAGTTCGAATGACTCACGCGATCAGCGTGGTACCTCACGCCATCAGCGCCAGAGTTCCAGTACAGCTTAATCAATTCACACAACTCATGCGATCAGCGTGGGATTCCACGCTAGTCGTGCCACAAGCTCAATATTCCCTGAATTAAAAGATTTGACACTGATTTAGCTTTGGGCATAGTTCCTCATTACTGGAATTAAAACCTAGAACCTATGGGGGATAAAAGGAGACCTCTGGGTCACAAAGAGGTTTTTTTTGGACTGAACCTCTTGAAGAATTTATGCAGAAGAAGACATTGAAGACCCTTGGGAGAGGATTGGAAGCATTGAGGAATTGCAGCAATACAACTCTGTGTAATCTTTTCTTTTCCTCTGGTAATTTCTCTATAGGAACATGTTAGTTATGGAAGTAACACCAGTTCTGAGTATGCTTGGCTAAATTCTTGTATTGTGGTTGAGCCATGAACCTATGAAACCTACTCTATGTCTTGATTGGTTTTAATAAGAATTACCATAATTGCTTTGTTTTATTTTGTTCTTCACTGCATTATTCTTAATTGGGACTGGCCATTCTATTAAGATGTTTAGGGTTAGGATATTGGGATTCTAGTTTCTGAAATGAGTAGAACAATAATTTATACATTGCCTAGGGATAGGGATGTGTGGTTGCAGTAATTTCAGGATGTGTTTGCAAAATGCTTGGTTTAAGAAGGAATCACTAAGGGATTAGGGTTTTTAATTTCACCAAAGGGTTAAATTACTAAGGGATTAGGATTTAGCTACTTATATGAGAATACATCAGCTGAGTAATTAGAAATAATTCAAGTTAATAATCAATCAAAGCATAGAAGGAAGGAATCATAGGGGATTGCGCTTAACTACAATTATCTCTCACTACTACAGTAAAATCAAATTAACATTCGCTTGCAATCTTGTTAAATTTTTGTCATTTCAATTACGTTACTTAAATACAACTCAACAAATTCTTTCAATTTATTATTTGTCTTCCAATTTCTAAGACGTTAAGTTGACATAAAATTGCATTCAATCCCTGTGGAGATGATACTTGACTTACTCACTTTATTACTTGAAACGAACGGTACACTTGCCGAGTTCGCAACAAACGGTACCCAAAACACAAGAGACACTAAGAGAAGCTTAAACTAGCTAGAAGAAGACAAAGGAAATCAAGGTTACCTCAAGGAAACCAAGAAAGAAGTATTTGGAAGCTCCATTCTCTATCAAAACTTCAAGAAGATTTTTGAAGATTCCGCTCCGATTAAGTGGTTTTTCTCCGTGCCAGGGTCTCGTGGCAAGCTACCGCGGCTCGTGGTGGTCACCAGTGGTCTGGGGTGGTGGAGAACGGTGGTGGGAGGCTTAGGTGCTGGTTGAGGGAGGAATAAGACCCATTTTCATGGTCTTGACACTGTTGGACGTATTTAACGCCAGCTTCACTTGCCCAGGCTAGCAAAAATGCCTGCAAAATTCGCCTGGGCGAGCTGACCAAACTTTAAAATTTTTTCTTCTGTGAGAAAATTAATTTCTCACGATCTAGACTTTAGTTTGACAATGCGAACGGGTAAAGATTACATATGTGGGTTAGGAACCTACCTTTAAAATTTGAAAACGATCCAACGGTTAACCAATCCATCATGGTGATTTTACTAAAACAAGTTTTTGGGTCAACTCAAAATGACACATTTTCAACGCAACTCAAACAACTCCACATAACTTGACATCTACACCAAGCAATTGCGCATGGATAATTCACACAGCAATCATTCAACTAATCCAAACTTATCAAACAATCAAATAACGCAACAATCACATCAAACATCTATTTTCAATTTATCGAAATTTCAGGGCATTACAAAGGCAAGCCTCTTCCTCCACCATATAGTTGTAGTTGAATCTACTATTCCATGTAAACACCCTCCTCAAATGCTCCGTGATCTCCTCCTGAAATTGGTGGTTGCAAGGGTGAGCCTTTCACTCCTCAAACGTCAGAAACAACAGGCAATAACAAACAAAACCAAAATATTCAATCTACGTAACCACCGGGTGTGGTTATCTAAACAAACAACACTTGCGCATCCTAAGCGTGTAACTATCACACTTATTTCACAATAGGGCCCAATCACAGCCACCAAGTGATAGAGGGTTATTCAAAGAGCATGAAGATCTAGAAGAACTCCATGAATTAAAAGGTCCAATGACAAGGTCCAAAGCCAAGCTTCTACAAGAAGTGATGACCAAAAGAATCATGGTTAGACTATTTAACAAGTGCAACGATGGAGGAAGACATATGGATCTGAATTGGAGCACTTTTAAGATTATTGGAGATTTTGCATAGTGCAATTTACTGGTAGAGAGGTTTTAGGCTTAATGCGCGTGGCTCTCTTAGCGCAATGCCTTGGCTTTCTTAGCACGCATATCACGCTTAGCGCAATTCCTTGGCAGAGAGTTTTTGGGCTTAGCTCCTTTGTGGAAAATTCTCCTCAAACTTATCACTCTGTTATGGATCGTGGCATCATTCATTGTCATCTTCTTAATCTTCTCCATTTTCTGTTTTAAGTTTCCAAACAACTATCCATGGAGTCTTGAAATTTGCATCCGAAAATTATCCAACCCGAGTGTTCAGGTCTTGGTTGGCATCACCAAGCCTCCCAGGTCATGGAGGTCATGCATTTTCATATGGATTACAGTCAAGAGTGATCATCATGTATAGATACAATGTCCATTGATCCCCAACTCCCAATTCAAAAAGCATAGTCTTGGAGCTCGTAAGGAGTAGCAAAGTGAGGCCTGTGAGTTTCCCGCGCCAAATGAGTGCACCAAGTGCAGAATAGTCATCACTCTATAATTCCTCTATGTCCCGTGAACCTCTCATTCCCATTATACTGCACTGTATCTTTGTCCATCATTCACTTTCTCAATGCAATCTCACCATTTGCAAATGGCATAGAACCTTTGGTTCCTTATTCTTCATTTGGTCCTCATGCTCTTTGTAACACCTCGAAATCTCGATAACTTAAAATATATGTGTGATGAATTCCTTATATAATTTGATTAATTTATTAATTAGGATTAGTTGAAATGTTATGTGAATTATCCATGTGCAATTTCTTGGTGTAGAGGTCAAGTTATACGGAGTTTGTTTGAACTGCGTTGTAATTGAGTGATTTCGAGTTTGACCTGAAACCTATTTTAGTAAAATCATTATTTTAGATTGGATAACCGTTGGATCACCTTCAAATTTAAATGGTATATCTCTAACTCATGTATGTAACGTTTGACCGTTGGGATTGGTGAAATAAAATCTGAATCTTGAGATATTAATTATTCATAGAAGCATAAATTTTAAAATTGAGTCAGTTCGCCTAGGCGAATTTTGGAAGGCATTTTGGCTTGCTTGGTCGAGTCAAAGCGGTTTTAAAAGCAGATAGAACCCTCTAAATCACGAAAATGGTCTCCTTCACCCTTAAAACCAGCACCCAACCCTCTTCCCCTTCTCCTCCACCACCCACCACCACTGGTGACCACCACTAGCCACCGTCACTTGCCCTTGGACCATCGCACAAAGAGGAACACTTTAATCGGAGTGGAACCTTCAAAACTCAACTCGAGGATCAGTAGAGAATGGAGCCTCCAATTCTCCTTTCTTGGTTTCCTTGAGGTAATCTTGATTTCCTTTGTCTTCTTCCAGCTAGTTTAAGTTTCTCTTAGTGTCTCTTATGTTTTGGGTACCATTGTTAGAAGTTTTACACATCCTTTGAAAACCCTTTGAAAATGAGATGTTGTAAAAGCCTGTCCCTACTGTGTGCTGATTTTTCAGGAAAAACTAAGTTTTTAACTAATGGGATGCGGTGTTTATGAGTGATGTGTGTTTCTTCCTGTGTGTGCTCATTTTCAAGGCAAATGATGTTTTTAACTAATGAGATAAGATGAATTTGCTTGTTGATGGATAAAACTGTGAATGATGTTGTTGTTGTTGTAATGATTGGATTTTCAGGAAAAGTCTTAATTACAGAGGAGACTCTGCCCAAAATTTTATAATGCGTCCTTCTCTTTAATTCTTTATTAAAGTTTTAAATGGGAATAAGAGTGTGTTTTATGTATTGTAGTCCTCCTCTTTAATTTAGAATTTTCCTAAAAATATCAGTCTTATGGTATGATGAATTGTGAATGTATGAAATTTGGGTTGTCTGAGGACCTAGACAATGTGAATCCCAGGCATATGTATTATGAATAGATGTGAAATGCAATTGTTTGGGATGTCATTGATGATATAGAAATTGAGATATTATTGATGTGGTTGGTGATGTTTAAATGAGATAATCATGATGTGGTTGACGATGTTCAAATGAGATAATGTTGATGTAATTGATTATGTTGAAATGAGATGAGTTTGATATGTATGATGATGATATTGAGATGATGTAATGTGGATCTTGATAATGTCATTGTGTGATATGGATACACATGGATACCCATGGGGGGTGCATGACGGGTTACCCTTGCGAGGAAGGAAGTGTTCCTAGCCAGGTCATGCATTGATGGTGCCCATGGTTGTATGATGTGTACGTCCACCTGGGATACAGTGACCGGTTGGTTACCCTTGCGAGGAAGGATGTGTTCCTAGCCACAGTCAGTGCATCAGTGAGCCCACATTGGTGTGTTATGTATGTACATGGGGGGTGCATGACAGTTTACCCTTGCGAGGAAGGATGTGTTCCTAATCAGGTCATGCATTGATGGTGCCCATGTTTCATACTTCATATTGCATTGATGGAAATAGAATGCAGGCATGCGTGTAACTGTGGGTTTTTGTGGGCTGAAAATGCAAGTACTAAGGGGCCATCGAGTTTGGAATTCCCTAATGCCGCTGGATGATCACTAGAGGGGAATGGCCAGTGCATGACATGTTGACCCTGATAAGCGATGAATCATTTTTCCTGTGAGAGGCTATTTCCCTAGATATGGTACCACATTGCATGGTGGGAGTGAAATCAGGAGCATGCATCATTCCAATCATGATTGTTTGATTTGTGAAATGAATTGAATGATTGGTTTTGTCAAGTGTGCATTGGACTGATGGAAATCAAGTAATATTGTGTTTGTTATTGTTGTTTCCTTTCCAATTGTGGTTGCCTGATATTTGTTAGTTGTATATAATAAACTCACCCTTGCATTTGTTGTACCGTGTGGTTGGTGCCTATGATTATCGTAAACTTTCATTCGTGTGAGCAGATGAGCAGCAGTAGGTGACCTTAGAGGGATATCTTCTTTTTGTTGGAGCCGCCAAGCCGACGTGATGACGTTGGAATTCTTTTTTGAAAGAGTTGTGTTTTGTTAATCAACTTTTTCATAGTTAGTCCCTTAATTCTTTTTGTGGACATGTATATTTTGCATTGTAAATACATGTAAAACTAAATTAAATTCTAACATATGAATGATGAGTACTGATTTAGTATATGTATACAATGTATTCAATTATGTACATGTATCGTGTATTTGATAATTGTATTAGTGTAAAAAATTTACTACCATTTTCACAATCAAATTAATGGAGTTTTCATTAAAAATTGGAATTTCACGATCTAGAGTTAGTGATATCGTAGCGATGAGGCGGGTTATTACACTCTTGCCATCGTATCACGTGCGTAGCCCTTGTGCCACTTACAACAATCATATTTAAACATTCAAATGACAAGAAAAGAAGACGAGGTTCAAGCATACATACTACTCTCAGGAAAATCACTCTCAATCTCTCAAGTAATAAAATAACACATATTGTGTTGACTCACGAATGACATAAGGCTAAAAACACAATAAACTAATATTTATAGAAAACAATTTTTCGAAGGTCGAAGACCCACGAACTCAATCCCAAAGCGCGTAAAAAATATAAATATCAAAATATAATTTCACACGCCACATATATATTTTGCCAGAGTTCCCACTCTCACGGTCTTACTCATATTCAATGATTATCCTAAGGTTTCAGACCAGACACAATTTTCAAGAAACAAATAAATAATACCAGAAATCACACGCTCAGGTTTATTCATTGAAAAAAATAACAATTTAGTACACAAATTCCAGCATGTTCAATTACGTCATTCAGAATTACAAAACACAAAGCGTTTGATTTTTGCAATTTTATCGATTTAAGTCTATTGTCCTGTAATTTTGTTACTACTTTCCTAAGGTTTTTCTATGTTCTAAATTCATTTTTAAAGCTTAAAATTATTAAATTAGGTCATCTGATACTCGAAAATCAACACATAGTTCAGATTCGCAAAGTTTGTGCTCAAACTTTATTCTAACTGTTCAGGTGCTCCAAAAACCAATTTTTCTTAAACCTTACATGCTACCATACACTTTCATACCTAATAAACTCATTTTAAAGTAAAGAATTAAATAAAAGCAGCCTATACAAAAGTACAACCCAGTTCAAATTCACACCAGAAATTTGTTTTTTTCTAAAAGTTCCCTAAACTTGTTTTGCTTGTAACTTTCTCTAGAAATTCTGTTTTAGGTGAATCTTAAGTCAAACACTAGGTTTTAATACCCAAAGAACTTATTTGTGGGATAAAAATTGCAAGAAAAACAAGCCACCATATAGATTGAGTACGGGCAACAAGTATGAAAACTTGAAATAATATGTTCAAGAATAAGAATGGATTTAAGGTTTGGAACGACCCCTCTTACCTCTTGATGAAACTCTCAAAAATTTTAGAGAAAAAATGAGGGATGTTTAGCTTTCAAAAGGTTTCCCTCCATGAGTAAAAATGAAAATTTTAAATTACTAGAGAAGATAGAACATGAAAATGAAGGGAAAATCAAGTCTAGAATGGAGAATGGAAATTATTTAACTAAGCTTGATGGATCAATGACTCAATAACACTAGTAAGAGATTGGAATAAATTTCAAATGGAGTTCCCTAGCTCTCCCAACCAGCTCAATGAGAAATGAGGATGAATGGCCAAGTTTTAAGTTTTTACAAATCATGTTCATAAATGTTGATATAGAAGTATTGAAGCATTTTCTTGTATTTTATATTTATACTTCTATTCTTCATAGTTTTATTTCTTTACTTTGCTTGAGGACAAGCAAGATAGAGGTTAGGGGGAGTTGATAAGTGTCATATTTTAGTTATTTTTCGGGATTATAATGCATTTTATCTTTTGATTTCAACAGTTTTCTTATAAACTTCCCCTAATTCTAGTTGTTTTATATTTTATACATTTATAAATGTTATTGTTTAAATTTGGAAGATTCATCCAAGCAATTCTAATGTTTTGATAGGTATTTGTTAGATCAAGAAACAAAGCTAAGATTGAGGGCAAAAGAGTCAAATTTTGAAGATTCCAGAAGTGAAATTCACCCAGGCTAGCAATTAGCTCGCTTGGGCTAATCAGATTACCTCTCCATGAAGCAATCAACTCACCTGGGGGAGCTACCTTCCTTCAGCAATAAGAAACCAACTCACCTGGGCGCGTTGGTCTGGCACCTCTTGGACCAAAATTGTATAAAACCATCCAAAGGAGGGGGAGAATAAAGTTCCAGAAACCAAGCTAAGATGGAGGGCAAAAGAGTCAAATTTTCAAGATTCCAAAAGTGAAATTCGCCCAGGCTAGCAATCAGCTCGCCTGGGCTAATCAGATTACCTCTCCATGAAGCAATCAACTCGCCTGGACGAGCTACCTTCCTTCAGCAATAAGCAACCAACTCGCCTGGGCGAATTGGTCTGGGACCTCTTGGACCAAAATAACAACGTTCCAGAAACCAGAGAACGAAAACACCAATGGAAGAAGCAAAGCAAGATGAGAAAAGAGAGAAAAGCGGAGTTGGAGTTGCAGAGAAGTGATCAAGGATCGCATCCTTCATCATTTCTTCTGTTGATCTTGTTCTCTACATAATGATCGGCTAGTTTCTCCAAAGGATTGGATGTAATCTTCGTACCCTTATGTATCTCTTTTGATATTTGATATATATATATATATATATATATATAAGAATTTTTCTACTTATTACTGGTAATTTCATTCTATTCATAATGCTTGATTCTACTTGATCACTAGTTTCATGAAATTGAAGTATAAGTTTAATTGGAAACTGCTATTAGAATTTTAACTGAATGATTTTACTCTTTATGTTATATTGCTAGAAATAGAGCATAACATTTTGATTGCAAATAGCACGATATTTTGATTGCAATGCTAGATTATTTACTTCATATACGAGGGATCGATATTTGGTAAATATCCTTAGGATTCTTGAATGCGAGGGATCAATTTGAGGTGATTTAATGTGTGCATTAGTAATGTTAGAAAATGATTCGTATGTATTAATATTATTTGAATATTGAGGGTATGAACGATGAAATCCAATCCTACGTTCTCGTAAATTAACTAAATTCATTTCACTAGTTTCTTAATTTTCCGTATTTCCGACGCACTAATCTGTTATTTTCGTAAACGCATGAAATTTCGATTATATTTGTTGTACATAACTATTGAGTTGTTAACTTTCATTTGGTAAAATTAAGTAGCTCAAGTCCTTGTGGAGACGATCTCTTATAAATTCTATAACCTGTGACACCATTTGTAACACCCTGGATTTCAAGTGACATAAGCTGGACGTTTCTTTTGTGTGATATGGTGATTAATTATATGTTTTATTGTATGTTTTTATTTTATATTTGCTATTTTGTGCGCTTTTGCCTTGGGTTGTGCGTTTGGTGGATGAAAAGTCAACTTTGTTGGCTGAGGTTGTTGTGCATGCACGTAAAAAGGAGATGTCTCGTTAGCTATTCTTATAAGCAGCAGGCTGGCACAGCAGAAGCGTGCTCTTCCATTCTTCAACCTTTGCATTTTCTCTCTGTTCTTTCTCTAAAACTCACCCAGAAACCTCTCATTCTCAACCCCTCTGTGTTAGCTTCAACCCGTGAGAACCACCACGGAATCCCGACGTCGAGAAGGACCTTGTGGCTGAAGCAGAAGTTTAGGAAAACCCGTCGTGTAGCTGTAGAACGAACCCCTGGTTAGGTAAGGGGAATTCATTATGTTTGATAACAGCTTTAGATAACATGGTTGGGGGCCAAAGAGTCCAACCATGGCGATGACTGCATGTCCCTGTGTGTGTGTGGTTTCCAGAAAAGCTATGTTTATCTTTATTGAATGGGACAGGTTACGCTTTATGTTCGTTGGTTGGTGTTTTGTGTTGATGTTTAATGATGCTCTGGTGTGGTGTTTGATGGTGTTCTTGAAGAGGGAGTTGATGTTGTAAGAACTCCTCATGCATGTGTGTGAAGTTGGCATTTTGATGTTGAAAACTCCCAAGTCACATTGTAGTAAGTGTTCATGGAGGTGCCGGGTACCGGGATGGGTATGCCGAGCTGAGCGGGTTACGTAGCATGTATATGTGCATGCAAGATATGACTTAGTCCTCGTTGACGGACGTCGATATACCGGGTTCCTTAGCCAGGGTTGTTTCCTTAGAGCTGCTAGGGCTCGCTTCCTTTTCTTTAGATGTACCAGATCCTTACCCGGGGTGATACCTTAGAGCATGTTGAGCTCAAGTTTGCTTCGAGAGAGTGAGCTATCGGGTTCCCTAACTCGGATGAGCTCGTGCCTTCTCGGGAAAAGAGACACCGGGTCTTCTACTCGGTTAAGCTCATCTCCTTTCTTTATAGCTACCGGGTTCCTCACCCGAGACGGACTATTCTCTTTAGAATCGCTAAGTTCAAGCCTTATCTTTGTGAGCCACTAGGTTTCTTACTCGATAGAGCTCGTACCTTTTCTTTGTGAGCTACCGGGTTTCCTTACCCGGACAACCTTGTGTAGGTTGGTGATGTTAATACAATCCCGAGTCTTGCAAGCGCTATATGATATAATCGATTACTACGCTTATGTAACCGGTTGCATAGTGCTGAGTCCATACATGGCTTTTTATAGAAAACCCAAGGTCCCCTTGACCACCTTTGGCTAACCTTTACCGACCTTGTCCGACCTCGACTGATCTCTTCCGACCTCGTCCACTCTTGTCCACCTTTGTTTTCCCTTGTCCAACCTTGACCGCCCTTGATCGATCTCTACCAACCTTGACTGACCTTGTCCGCCCTCGTCCAACCTTGTTCGCATTTCTTACCTCAAGTTATTATGCCTAGGTGCCAACCCGGACACCTAATACTTCACACTAGCTCACTTGTTTGTGGTGTTTGTGAATGATGTGTAAGAGACATATGTACCTATATTGATAATAGTTGAGATCGGCCTATGTGATGGCTTGAGATGATGTTTGCATTGATAACATAGGGGGTGTATGATGAGTATCCTATCCAGGACGAGTTGTTCCTGACTGGGTCATACATTGATGGTGCCCATGATTATCGAATATGAAGTTGACATGCATTGATACCATGGGGGTGCATAGCAGTATCCTATCCAGGACGAGTGGTTCCTGACTGGGTCATGCATTGATGGTGTCCATGGTTATCTAAATGCGAGTGGATATACATAGATACCCACGGGGGTGTATAATGAGTATGCTATCCAGGACAAGTTGTTCTTGACTGGGTCATACATTAATGGTGTCGTGGTGGTAGGCTATGTATAGACACGTGGGATGCTGAGACCACCCGTGATTATGATGGTATGTACATGGGGGTGCATGACGTATTAACCTATCCAGGATGAGTTGTTCCTGACTAGGTCATGCATTGATGGTACCCATGGGACATACGTGTTAAAATAAGGAACACTTCACACTTAACCAAGAGGGGGGG
>CM023946.1:21961352-21974117 GCA_013407115.1 Glycine latifolia | reverse complement strand
TTTTTCTTTATTTCTTCTATCTTCTCTTTTCTCTTATTTTTCCTTTTTCAACAAATTGTGACAGAAAGAATGAAAAGATATATTTAGATCCACCAGCTGGTAATTCAAACTTGTTACTTCCCACTGGACTTTTCACTAGAATTAATTTTTCCAAATATTTTTTGTTGACACTTCAACCTCAAACAAGAATTGTCTTCTTGGGTAACATCTTTCTTCTTTCCCTTTTCTATGGACATTCATCTTTCTATATTTTTCATATCTAGTAGACTTGATTCTAACTCTCCTTCTTCCAATCTCACTCAAGGTGGTAAAGGATAAGTTTTAAGTTTCAGGTGAATGAATAGAAAAGGCATAAGCTCAAAGAGGTTTAACAATGGAAAATTATTAAGGTAAGGTCATTTGGCTCTAGCTTAAAGAATAAACTGCCTTTATCATATCAACCCTGCAATTATTGTAGAGAAACAAGTCAAGTTCTAGAGTATTATTCACAGTGGGGTCACTCTGAAAAAATATGTTGTATAGGCTCAATCCTCACAAGCTATGGTATCAAGCTAAGTTCATTTGATTTCCTATCAAGCATCTATTCTTTTCACAATGTACTTCAATTACACAAACTATAATAATTCTAATCAAGTAATATGCAATTCTATACTCTACCTATCTCATATATCATTCCAAAACAATCATCATTAATTCCACTTATCACTATATTGGCAATCCAATAATCTGAAAATTATTCAAAGCTCTCAACAATTTTATTAAATTCCTAACTTATTATCAAACAAATTTCTAAACTTAATCTCTAACATCATCTCATCCAAATTTCTTTTCTTTTTAATTTTCTAATTAATTCTGTGTAATCTAAGAATCTAAATACCATATTATTCTCTAAATTCTGTCAGATATTAACTATGATTTTTCAAAATAATGCAGAATGCGTTTCCCATTCCCAGATTTTAGACATTGCTATCCCCAACAATCACTTTTCCATCCAAGGGAAAACACATTTCTGCAAAAGAAAAAAAAATCATCTTCATGCATAACATTCATCCAACATAATTATTTAGTGAAAACCAATATAAGCAAATTCAACCATGTCCAACTTAGAAATATTTAAAAGCAAACTAAATTATGCCAAACAAAATGAAATTAAAGTACAGAACCATTAAACATAAAGCAAATAAAATGATTGTCCTTTAAACTGTAATGTTACTCCTAATCCTCCATAGTATCATCAGCAGCAGCTGATGGCTGTGAAGGTTCAGGAGAAACTCTTGGTGGTGCTGAATCATGCGGCTGGTAAGGGGTGAACTCAATGGAGAAGTGTCTGAATAGGTCTTCCATCATTTTGTTTTGATGCTCCAACAGTCTGTTTTGAGATCTCAAGTCAGACTGAATCTGCTGGTAGCTTTGAGAATCCTCATAGATCAGTTCATGACGCGGCCTTCTAGTAGCAGTAGAAGAAGATGCTCGTGGTGGTGGCACTGCTCTAACTTCAGGTTGAGGAATGTCCGCACGAGGACTCCTCTCAGCAATCTCCTCAGGTGATAATTTTGAGGCTCTAATCAACTGCTCCTGCCACTGAGTCTCTATCGCAGCTAGATATGTCTTGTGTGTCATGACGGATGCAGTTTTAACATCCGTGGGTTCCTCCTCAGGAATTTCTAAACCTACTTTCATACAAAGATGAGAAATCAGGGAAGAATGAGCAAGGAGAGACTTACTGCTACCATCATGTATCATGTGCAATATCCTATCAAACAGGATATTGGCTATATCCAAGTTGTCATCGCCTAGCAGCACATGTAGAAGGATTGCCCTCTCAACATTCACATCAGTTAGATTAGTTGATGGAATAATGGTGTGATTATTGAACTGGTGCCAAAATTCTGCCTCTCCAGTCAAGTCTTGCTTCCTTAACTTCTCAGGTACATAGTCCATTCCAGACTTGGTCTTCCATGCAGTATACAGCCCTGTAATGCCTCTTCTTATCTCATCTGCAATTTGAGGCATGTCATCTCTAAAGATATTTTTATTGCTAACAGGCTGCATCTTATAAAATTTATTCCTGAAGGCACAAGCTTGAAATGAATAATATGCAGTGGCTAAAAATTCCTCAATAGTATTATGATTAAATGGAACCTCTACTCCTCGAACCCAATTGACTCTGTCTTTGTCTACATTTTCTCTGTTAACATTAGCCAAGAATTCTTTTAAAATGCCACTAGAACTTGGTTCAGGAAAACTAACCAAAGTCTGCCACTCCCTCCTGTTTATTACCTCCAAAATTGGTGAATCGTCAGGAAGAAATTCCCAGTTTATCATCTTCTCCGGAATGACATTCTTTGGAGCATACCAGTTCTCGTACCTTTGCTGACATTCGATTGTTCTGAATCTGATTTCATCGAAGTCAATGGTTCTTGCTCTCTTGCTGCCAGATGCAGCACCCTTCCTCTTTTCCTTCTCCACTTGCTTACCCTAAAACTCAGAAAACATTCATAACTATATGCAATGAATTCCCAGATTGCTTGCAATCATATCTCAAACATTTCTTTATTTTAGATTAACAACAGAGATTATATCATATAGAATCATCATGTATAACTTGAATTAAGCATTTGACAATTAATATTCAAATAAATCCTTCACAATAATTCCCAGATTTATTTGGTTCTATATGAATCAATGATAAATTCAAAAGGTATACTAAACATCCTCTTATCATTCAATTAGAAATAAAATCTTTAACTCTAAAGAAACAGAATCTTTAGCATAATTAATGATCATTCCCAGATTTTATTTCTCAATTAGGTTTTGAATTTCAATTGTGTTAAGTCTCAGACACAACTCTAAGTTCACTAATGAAGGTTTTCAATTCCCTGTTATGCTTGAAAACCAGGGATTGAAGAAGTTTGTTGAGATGAAGAGTACCTTCTACCTTGAGTTAGTGAAGGTGTTTTACACCTGTTCTAAATTTTCCATGGATGGGACTATCTTGTCTCAAGTAAACGGAGTGGCCATGGAAATTACTCCTGAAGTTTGGCAAGAAGTGGTTGGCATTTCCTTTGAAGGAGAAAGGAAATTTGAGGAGGAGGCTGAAGGGTATAATAGAGTAGAAACCTATAGAGGGATGCTTCTTGACCCTCAAATGAGACTGAAGCTGAGGCTTAGCACTGGTCCTATGACTCATGAAGATAGACTTCTTCATTATATCATCACCTAGATTCTAACTCCTAGGTATACTAATCATGCACAAGCCACAAATGATGATATTCAGATTATGTATGGTATGAAGAATGGTATTCAGATGAACTGGATCCTTATCATTGAGGAGATTATGCTTAAGTCCAAAAGATTAATGAATTGTCCATTTCCATATGCTATGCTGGTTTCCAGATTTATTGATTACTTCAAGGTAGATGTCACTAATGAGGTTGTTGACCACACAAATTCAAGCAATAGCCTCATTAAGAAGAAACACCTTACCAAGCTTGGAATGGTTAAGACCCCTTATGGATGGCAAATGACTGGACAACAAATTTCTCCTGCTGGTGCTGAAGAGGAAGGTGAAGAAGAAGAAGAAGAGGCTGAAGGCTCTGCTCAACCATCCTACAGTCCTTTTGGATCTCTAATGATTCAAAAGATGGATGCTTTATTGTCTCTTCATCATGAGCACAGAGCTGAGACAAATTCATCTATGGAAGAGATGAAATCTAGATTGGAAAACATAGAGGCTAGGCTTGTCCATGATGATTTTGATAAATTAGTTTAGGTTGCTTATGTTTTTCTTTCTAGTTGCTGCTTCATTATGCTCTTGCTGTCTTCTGTCAATCATTGCTTTGTTTACTGTTTTTTTTGGTATTTTAAATTTCAGTTTGATTAATGTACTGCTTGCATTTCTATTAATACAAGTATTTTTTTTCTCTTCTTTTACTCTCCTTGTTCATACTATAATCATTTTTTTTGTCTTTGATAAGCCAAATAGGGGGAGAAATAATTGAAATAACTGTATGTTACATGTATTGTATGAATGCTTTAATTTTGCAAAATCTACCCAAGTCAGGGGGAGCATTTTTTTTTGAATGACTTATGCTTAAGCTTGTTCTGGCAAAAAAAAGCTGACTTAGATTTCAGGAATCATTCACCCCTCTAAAGCAATTAAAAGATTAGATGAATTGACAATTGATTTGGCATGCTCAAAACCAAAAAGGGGGAGATTGTTGACTTTAAGGGAAGCTGGTGTAAAAGATAGGAACACTTCACACTTAACCAAGAGGGGGGGTGAATTGGTTAGGCTTGGTAAATTAAAATTCTTTTGACAAAATCACAGTTTTCTTTTAGGATCTTTATCACTTTGAAACCAAAAATATTCTTATTCAATCTCAAGCTCAGCCCAATGTAACGACCTAAATATTTACTTATTTTTATTTTTACTTAAGGGTAAATTTCTAAGAAACGTATAATAGTAAAATTTTTAAAACGTAAAATTTGCAAAAGATTTGTTACTCATATACATAGCCAATGTCTCTGATACAAAAGTTTATATAATACAAGTACACTACTTTTCTCAAAAATCCAGCTTAGTTCATAACTTCTTTTATATATCTTCACTACTCCAAGGCCTCATGGAACCTGTCCATCATTGTCATCTAAAAAAAACATGAAACAGATCAGGTGAGAAATAAATTTCTCAGTAGGCAAAGCTAAATTCCGACCCTATTATTAGGTTAGTAAAATAATAAAAAAATCAAACACATGCACAAGCAATATGCAACTATATGAATGCATGAGATGAACTATCCCAGGGCAAATGGCCTCCACATATCGTACTGTATGTGGCCACACTGAGTGTGGACGCTGCTATAGTCTTACACAAACATGCATGAATTTTGCCATATATCCTTGCACCTGGGTACTACATATCGTACTGTATGTAGCATCAGATTTTGTTTCCCCAAAGCCTCGTACTGGACTTGGAACATGGAAACATGAATCCACCTATCTTAATCACATCAACATATCAACATCCATAAAAATCAAATTCATAAGCAAAATATATATCATATCATCATTTATATCATAAGTATGGTTACACCACCATATCTTATCCATTAAGCTTATGAGTATGGTTACACCACCATACCTTAATCAAGTAAGATTATTACTAACTTATGCATAACCAGAGAATAACCTTAACTACAGAAAAATTATGTTAGTAATCTAACTAATACTTCTCAATATAAATAATATCTAATTCCTTTAGACCTTTATAAACAAAGATTCTCACCTAGTATACATCTTAATTCTCCTTTCACCTACCACCTCACTAATTAATCCTCAAAATCAAATAATTAATCCTCAAAATCAAATCATCAAGTAGTTAAATCATTCAACTCTACACCATTCATCCTCTACTTCAAAAATTAAATCAAAATAGTTTCATAAAAATATCAACAGACAGCCTAAAGTATCATAAAAATCACCTTTAAAAGATCATCAAATGGGCTTCCATACATTACTAATATTGATGGATATAAATCATAGCCTATCTTATATCTTAAATCAACATATTCTCATCAAAGAATAACCTTTGAACATCACAAAATTCAAGCCTAAATATCAACCATAAATCAGCCTACTAAAGCATGTAAATTAATCCAAACCATTGATTAACTAGAGATTTAAGCTTAACCTACCTCAAGTGAGTTTGAATCTTGATATCCCTTCGAAATGCTCCTAGTTCCACGTGAGATTTCAAAGTAGCAAGGCTTAGGGTTTTTGTTTTTAGTCTACTTGAAAATGAAAGGTAAAAAAAATGAAAGGAAGGAAAGTATGCAAGAAAGAGAGGTTTGTTTTTTTTTTGTACGTGCACTAGGCTTAGAAAGGAACTTGAAATTTTCAGTTCCTACACCCTCTATAGTGTTGATGAACTTGTTTAACAAGCCTTTGCCATGAAAATATCCCTTAGGTCATTATGACCTTGCTTTACAAATGGTCCAATCATATGAGTTCTTGCTTTTTAACCATACAAGTGTCCCTTTTCTTGATTTTTCTCAACACTTCTTCATTCGTCTTGATGTGCACGTGGAGTAGCTTGGCTTGTAGAGCAATCTTCACCAATTTTCGTGGATTGGCTAAAATTTTTTTTTTTTTGGAAGATTTTGTGCTTTTCTTCATTCTTGATTTTACCCCAAAACCCGTTTTAGTAAAATATTGATTCTGAATTCATTAACCGTTGGATCTTATTAAAATTTTAAAGGTATACTAATATCCAACATATGTAACTTTGGACCGTTGGGATTGTTTAAATAATGCGTAGAGCTGTCCACGTGCAAGATGGAAGAGTATAGAGAAAGCTTGGCTACAAATATCTCTAGGGTTATGATGACTTAGCTTTCTATTTGGTTTAATCCTATTGGCTATTAGTTCTTCACCCTACAAGTGTCCATGTTCTTGAGAATTCTACATCATTCTCCTTCCTTCTTAATTTGCACGTGGAGTACTAAGCTTGTAGTGAAATTCTCATTTGTTTTCCTTTCCTACGTAGGATGGCTAGGCTTTAGTTATGTTTTTCTTCATTCTTTTACTTATTATAGTACCCTTGAAATTAAATTGTTTCTAGCTTTTAGAAGGATCTAATTACATTTTCCCACCTAAGAGTAATATAATTCTAGGTTAATCATAATCCTATTAAAATTTCTTACAAGTAATATATTTAGGGTATTATTTACCTACAATTTACATTTACCTTAATTCATTTACTTTTAATTATTAAATTGGTTCATCAAATGAGTTTATTCCTTTTATAATTGAGAGAAAAATCCTTAGATTATCTGTATCATTTTTCCATATTCTTCTGATGCTTGAGTTTTCTTAAATAAAGCCGCAAAGTTGTCATCTTATAAAATTCCTAGAAATTTTATTCTAAAATTTTCTGTCACAAAATATGTTGATACTTAGTTAGCTAAGTGTATTCTATAATTTCATCAAGTTACTACAAAATTTCTAAAGTTATTTGAGCATTTTTGGCCTAGGGGCATTTTGGTAATTATGCCATTCAATCGAGGGACATTTTGGTCATTTTCAAAAATGTCCAATGGCATTTTTGACATTTTTATCTTAAGGGTTTTCTAGTAATTTCTACTTCTTGGAAAGAGTGATATAGTTATTTTTTTCTCTAAACACACTTCTATCTAATTATCATCACATTTTTTTTATAATTTTGGGGATGTTACACCCAAGGTATGCAATTGTTCAAAGTTAAATTGATAAGCAAGACAATTCAATCAATATATATAGAAAATAAGCAAGCACAAATTTAATCACAAGACTTAAGAGATTTATACTGGTTCACTTCAAACACTATGAAGCTACATCTAGTTTTCTTCCATTCAACACTACAATGGAGTTCCACTATTGTAATTTTCTGTCTTACAAGTAATTACACAAATCTCTCTTTATCAACCCTAGATAAAGTTCAAAAACCTAACACACTATTAGGTTCTTAGAGATCAACCCACTGAGAATCCACTCAGCACACCCCTAGAGAAACCCTTCCTCTAGATTACATGCAAGAACCTTAATTACAATAGAAATTCAATTACAAATAAAAACAGAGTACACCTTCAAAGCTAAGGAAAGATATCACCTGATGATCCAATGAATAATGATCCATATGAATGAGTGAATCAAGTTTAAGAATCAACACAAGACTCAAAAAAGCACATTCCTTAAGCTTTGACAAGAACTTTCTTGCTTCAAGACACAATCAATAACCCATATGTATTTTGATGTAAGCAAGAACACCCAGAACCCAGAAAACCCCAAGAAAGTATTTAGAATGCTTTATGTTAGCTCAGAATTCGAAATTGACAAGTTACTGATCAAGCACAGAATGAGTTCTATTTATAACAAACATTTCTAACTGCCAGTAATCGATTAAACGCGCCTAATAATCGATTATTTATCATATGTAATCGATTATTTATCATATGTAATCGATTATTATGTTCTATAGGCTTCTGGGTTTTGGCAACGAACCAATTAATCGATTATTCCGTATCGTAATTGATTATCACAGTGAGCTTTAAAAAAACTTGAAGTTCAAAATGCAACTGAAAAGCACTGTGTAATCGATTACGGTTTTGTGTAATCGATTATGGCAGAGAGCTTTATAAATCAGGAGTCAGCCAAATGAACTATGTAATCGATTACTGATTTTGGTAATCGATTATTGTATAACAAATAGTAAAGAAGTAGTGTATAATGTAATCGATTACAAGTATTGGTAATCGATTAAGGCAGTGAGCTATGATTTTCTATTTGGCCTTTGTAATCGATTACAGTGACTTGGTAATTGATTAAAATGTTTCTCAATGTTGTTTTATAAGTAAGCTAAGGTCAAATAATCAATTAATCCGATATGTAATTGATTACATTGTTCTTGATAAGTTTTCCAGAAATAGCTAAGAACAAAGTAATCGATTATTATGCCTAAATAATCGATTAAATGGGGTAAAACAGTATTTTTCCAAAAACCTTAGTTTCAATTTAAACACTGAATCAAATTATCAAAGCCTTGTCAATTCTATGACTCTAATTAAAAATCTAAATGAATGATATGAATGCAATGCACTTGAATCACCATAGATGCTTCTTTCTTTACAATTAATTACAAGTTATTCTTCAAGTCTTCAAGGCATGTTGAAAGCTTCAAAACCAAGCTTGATCTCTTGTCCATTCTTCAAGTGCTTTCTTTGAAACCAACAGCTGGAAGAAGATAAAAGCAAGGATGAGGACTTGATGTTTTAGCTTTTTACATGCCCAATCATTTGAAGGCATTTGTAATTTGTCTAAATGGTTCAAGTGTATTGCCTTGTGTTCTTTCATTTGCATTTGTATTCTCATTCTCATGCATACAGAGTTTTTGATTAAAATCTCAAAGCAATCCAATGATTTCATAAGAAGTTAATTTCTCATGGCTAAGTCTTTGAAAAAATGAAAACTTACTGTTTTAATCGATTACACAAGCATTTTAATTGATTAAATACATTCATACTATTTCTGAAAAAAGCCTTGAAGAACAGTTTGATCAATTACTAGCTTTTTGTAATCGATTACATAGTAGTATATGAAAAACATGCATCACCGGAATAATCGATTATTCTATTATATAATCGATTATCTCAACTTGTTAGTCATGATGCATTTATGGTATAATCGATTATCATTTTCAGTAATCGATTACACAGGCCGGGTTCGTGTTTTGAGCTTTACTGGTTTAATCGATTACGTTTCGATTTAATTGATTATCTTGTTCATGAAAACATTTCCAGGAAGCTCAAGAATATTTTAATCGATTACATATGATTAAATAATCGATTACCTTTTCGTTTTAATCGATTATTGTCAGTTAAATCAGTTTTTTTAAAGCTTTGCTTAACTAGTCTTTATAAATAGACTTAGAGCGAATTGTTCTTAGTAACTTTGAGCATTTGTGTGAATCACTAAAAAGATAGAAAGCTTTTTCCAGAGCAAAAATACTGATTTGTTCGAAGAGTGAAAAACCTCTCATGAGATCAAGAATGTTGAGTCTTTGAGATGAGTTTTTAAAGAAAATAAGAGATTTCAAGAGTTCTTATTCTGAGCTTTGAATTGCATTCAACCTGATTGATTGGTAACATCATTCATTTATTCATTCATTCATTTATTTGAAGGATCACAGGTTGTATCTATTGAATCTTTCTTTAGAATTTTTCTGGTTATTAAAAATTCTGTTGGTTTATATCTTTGATTCTTTAAAGCTGTTTTCTAGAGTAGGGTTCTTGATGGAGTGCCTTTAGTTAAATATTTTTATATCATTCTTAGCTTATTTGACTTCTCTTGGACTTTTATTTTCCTATTCTAATTCAGTTTTTGTCTTAGGCAAGTAAGTGGGCTTAATTGTTAATTGTTGCGTATTTTCGGATTTTTGCTCACTTGACATATCTGACTTGTGCAGGGCCTATAGAGTGCTACAGAACTCCGAATGGAGCGTTCTAGGAGTCTCTGGAAAGATAACAAAAAGATCTACAAGTTTACTAGAAATAGCCCGAGGCCAATTCTGTCATTTGGAGGGTCATTTTAAGCTTCAAAATCAGAACCTCTGCACTTGTAATTTTGGGCTGCGAATTTGATTTTATGGTTGTAAATAGCAAATAATTAGAATTGATGGGTTTTGTTCATGGCCCATTCTTTTCTTCAAACTTAGTCACTATATATTAGTGACTTTAGTGAAACTTGGACAGCACTTTACAATTCAATAAACATTTTTATTTTTCTCTTTTTAAGTTTTTAGAATCAAAACCCTTGTTCTACATTTTCTCTCATTTGTTCTTCATTGTTCTTCATCTTCTTCATTTCCATTTTGCTATTCTTCCATTTTTCTGCACTTACTTCATGGGGCTTTCCTTGGTGATCATCATGGAAGGCTAAATAATCACTCAATCCAAGGATCCAATCCAAGCAAGAGGAGAATTTGAGTTCTGGTTTAGTATTTCGAATTCTGTGTGAATGTTCACTTTCTTCTTCAATTGCTATTCTGTTTTCATGATTATGAATGCGTTTAGAATTGAAAGCGGATTAGGTTATGGATTCATGTCCTAATTTCGAATATAAAGCACAGATTAATTGGATGATATTTCAATTAGGGTTTGTGGTTTCAATTAATTTAGGGGTTAATTCGATTGAGCTGCTCCTAATGAAATTGAATGAACTTTCACAATAGGATAAATTTCTGAGAATGATGATGATTCGAATAGCTTGGTTTGGTGAATTGGATTGATGCTCTTTAATCTGTTTTATATTACTTGTTATCAATTCTATTAGTTTCTGCGTTAATCTTTAATTGTAGTTTGTGTTTTTGCAATTTTCATTTAGCACCTATAAACTGTTCGACAAAATTCCCCCCATTATTTACTAGTGAATTGAAGTTGGAACCATATTGATTGTGTCTCTGAGTCGACCTAGGTTAATCCTGTGCTACAGAATTAGCGTAGTTTAATTGTTTTGAAGCCACATGACAAACGCATATCAGTTCTCTAGAAGTAAGAACAGAGTAGGGTTCTCTGGGTCTTGATCATTTGAAGTCTATAGGGTTTAGATTTATGCTTCTCTGTCTAGTATGGATAAAGGTGATCGTTGTAAACTGCTTATAAAGATTCTTTGATATATTGAAAACTCTAACCTAGTGTGGGTTGGAAGTAACTGGATGTAGCCTCCAAGGTTGTGAGGTGAACCAGTATAAATTGCCTTGTCTCTTGTCTTGAATTTTGTATATTTCATTGTTTATCTTTGTGAAATCAAAATATTATCATCAAAGAAACTATTTCTGTCATTACATGCATATCATGGATTTATCTTGATTGAAGAAAGAGTTCTGGATTTTCAAAAGGTGAACAAGTGATACAATCCAAGATTTTAATTCCGCAATTTGTTTTAGAAAATTTTGTTGGATTCAGGGAGAGCTACTTAAAGAATGCAAAGGAACTTTGATTCAAGCATTGGTTTTGAGCTTTCCACATGCAATGCATGCCTTGAAGATACTTTAGTATGAATGTGTAAGAGAAAAGCAATTCTGGTGATTCAAGTGCATTGCATTCATTTAATCCATATTTAACTTAATTGGTTTAACAAAAATCACAAGGCTTTGGCAATTTGACTAAGGTTTTAAATTGATTCAAAGGTTTTAAAAGAAAAAAGCATTTTACACTACAATAATCGATTACATTAATCGCTTAATCGATTACTTTGTTCTTCGTCAAATCTGGAAAACTTTCAAGAACAATATAATCGATTACCTATCGAATTAATTGATTATTTGACCTTTGTTTTCATATAAACTGCCTTGTTGAACTTTTTAATTGATTATTATCAAGTCGTAATCGATTACATGGCTATATATGATTTTAAGATTGCACTACCATAATCGATTACCATTTCTCGTAATCGATTACATAGCCTTTGAGAAAAGCAAGTTTTACTGGAATAATCGATTACTAGAGTTTGTAATCGATTACTCAATGTTTTAAGAAAATCATGCTGAACTGGCATAATCAATTACCGTGATTTGTAATCGATTATATAAGCTTTTAGAAAACACATTGTCTCTGGCATAATCGATTACAGCTCGAAATAATCGATTAATTTGCTCGTTGCTCAAACCCAGAAAACTTATGAACACTTTAATCGATTAAAGTGGTGACTTAATCAATTACATAAGTATTTTAATCGATTATAATGGCGATTTAATCGATTAAAGGTAGTTACGAAAATCTGTTATAAATAGAACCATGGCTCAGTTGCTTTTCTAAGTTTGTGGAACATTACCCATTTGTATTTTCTGAGCTTAAACAGTCTTGTGAGCATTCTTAAGTATTTTCTAAGGGATAAAATTCATTCTTGCTCTATTGTGCATTGATCATGTGTGTTTGAGTCATTCTTGGAGTTTGAACTGAATTCAAGATTAAGGAAAGCTGTGCTTATTGATTTGTAATCATTCAACCTGAGCTGGTAACTTCATTTTGCATTGCATCATTGGATCATCAGGTTGTTTGTCTCCTTAATCTGGTTGTAATTTTTATTTTACATTTTTTTTTGTAAATTGGCTATTGTAATTGGGTTCTTACATGTATCTAGAGTAGGGTTCTCTAGGTGGAAGAACTGAGTAGTGTTCTCAAGTTCTTGTCTCTTAGAATCTAATAGGGTTTTAGATTTCTGCACTTTATC
>CM023946.1:21930719-21961252 GCA_013407115.1 Glycine latifolia | reverse complement strand
CAACCTGAGCTGGTAACTTCATTTTGCATTGCATCATTGGATCATCAGGTTGTTTGTCTCCTTAATCTGGTTGTAATTTTTATTTTACATTTTTTTTGTAAATTGGCTATTGTAATTGGGTTCTTACATGTATCTAGAGTAGGGTTCTCTAGGTGGAAGAACTGAGTAGTGTTCTCAAGTTCTTGTCTCTTAGAATCTAATAGGGTTTTAGATTTCTGCACTTTATCTAGGGTTGATAATGGGAGACATTGTAATTGATTGTAAGAACAGAAAATTATAATAGTGGAACTCTAACCTAGTGTTGGTTGGAAGAAAACTAGATGTAGCTTCTAGTGTTGAAGTGAACCAGTATAAATCTGATTTTGTCTTGCTTCTTTATCCCTTAACTCATTATATTCATTGTGTTCTTGATTAAATAAATTGACCAATTATATAAGTTTTGATTCATTGAATTCCTTGGGCTGAGCTACTTGATTAAATAAAGTTTCTTGGTTTTGAAAAGTGATAAAGATCCTAGGAACTCTATTTTTTATTAAAGAAATTTTTTAATTTACCAAGGTCTAACCAATTCACCCCCCTCTTGGTTAAGTATGAGATATTCATATCATTTTCAAATTTTAAATATCAGATTTGAACCAATTCACCCTCCCTCTTGGTTTATTTGCAGTATATTCATTGTGTTTTCAAATCCCAACAAATGCAAGGCGTAGCTAGCCTGTGAAAGCCTGCCATTGTACCATGGTGAGGGTGTACTCCTGACAGTCATCCAAAAGAAAATGTTGTAAAACCACTAAGTTCTAGGAGTTCTAGCGGTAGCTTACCAGTGTCTTATATATGTTGAGAAAGTAAGATGTGATGCTTTCAGATGCGTGTGAGATCTAGTAGATAACTACAACACGTTGGCTAACAAAGTGGAAAATTCACCCTTATGTTTTTTATTTTAGGATCATACGACGTGTGAAGAGCCAACACTCCATCTCAAGGATGTGTGCACTTGAAGGCGGTGGATACCCGACATGACCAGATGTGTGGATCACTTACTTGGGTATCCCAATTATGTGTGAACACCTACTGACTTATGCTTGGGTGTAGTTTCAACATTGGGTTGGGTGTTAGAGATTACTGCTCTGAGTCTAGGACCTTTACTTCTATATGTACTTGTTCTGGGTATTCCTAGGGATCAAACTTTTACTTGTATGTTCACTCATTAGTTTCCATTATATGCATTTTGGCGCACTCGTGCACTCTTTACATATATTTCAGCAATTTAAAGTTTATTTCATTTGTTTTTTCTTTCGTCTTAAAAGGGTGTATGGTATATCCAAAAAATGATTTTTTGCACTCATCAAAGTATATTGATAGATGCATTTTTTTACCAAGAATTTTATCTTCTATCATGATTTGCAAGTAATAAAGAAATAAAAAGAAAAATAAGAGAAAAGGAAAAAAATTACTCACATTTTCCTAAAGTAAAATGCTTCCTTGACTATATTAAATAACACAACGATCTAAATAGAGTTTAAATAAAGGAAAAGTGCATGATTATTCATACTAGAGTTTATGGTGTTTGTAATGACCTCGTATGCATCCGGTTCATTAACATTATACTATGGTCCTAAGCGCAGCAATACTTAACGTAAATTAAGTAAACACGGAAACATAAAAAAAAAGACGTCATCATATGTCATATAACAAAAACTAACATTATGTATGGAATTTAATATACATCCCGGCACCCGGGTTCTGTTTCAAAAGATACCTCATATACAAACCCATATCGAGTTACAAAAGTACAATAAAATCGAGTCAACTGACTCCTAAAAGACCACTTTCCAAAATCCACTTCCTCGAACCCGGCCTTGGTCTCTAGTCCAAGATCCTCAATTAATAGCCAACTCGGCCTCGACCTACCCGGCCTATCAATTGAGATCCACCAAACAACCCCTACTCGGGTCTCTTACCTTGGACCTCGTCCTCCACTCTTTGGCTATCACCTGCAATATAAATGTAATCCCCAATCGGGGTGAGATACAATCTCAGTAAACTCAAGGTTCTTGGAGACTCACCTCCCCCTGGTTCACTTCCACAGTACATAGCATTTATATTGGCATTACAAATAACATAGCCAACCTGGCCTTTAATAAAATAATAAATGTAAATAACCACACCACATACCATTCCAATTCCAATATGCAATTTAGCCAGCCAGTGCAGATATCATACACAATTGCATATAAGATATACAAGTTAGACAGCCAGTACACATAAAGTGCACTCTTGTATATCTTCTAGTGTACTCCGCGTACACATCACGTATCTCCGCCTGAGGTCTCAGACCCTAGACTCCACATGAATTCCACCAAAGACATGCACAAATGTATAACCAGATATACAACTTAGCCAACCAGTGCACTCCACGTACACAATTGTATATCCAGTTATACAAATTAGACAACCATTGCATATCTCCATTACATGTATGTTTTCAACCAAAAAGCAATAACACACAATGTAAATACACGCACCATGATATCCAACAACCATCACTCCCTAGGAGTATGGTGGAACACAATCAAGGGAACCAACTCCCAAGAACAGAGAGCTTACCTTCTCTTGTTCCAGCACCTATCCTCTCAGTCGCGTGTTTACCACCACAGATACCTTCTTTATCTAGCCCTACACTAGGCAAGAAAGATATCAAAATGGTTCTCAACCATCTCATGAAAAGAACCCAGTTCTTTTCCCATATCTCGAATAAATAACACCAACAAGTGACTTGTAACCCCACAAATATCTATCTGGCATCACAAAATACCCAAAACCCAGAAAAACTAGCTTTCAAGGTTGGACTTTCATCACAACAACCTTCTAAGCATATTTGTCCAAAGAAACACCACCCAAAACCAACCCTAACTCATATGGGTCATTTTTCCTCTAAAACCCCAAACTCAAAAGATACGGTGAAATTAACATATCTTACCTTAAAAACAACAAGGAAGACTAAAGGACAACTTTTCCAAGCTTAGATGTCCTTAACGTGCCTTTTATCTCTTAAAGGTTGAAACTTTAACTTCCTTTGAAGAATTGATCTCCTCGCCTGATGGTTTTCACCATTAACAGACGTTGGAAACTAGTTTATATGGTACTACTCTTCAATCCTTACATTGGATGTGAAGTTTTTTAGGTTAAGGAAAGGTTATCTAGGAAGCTTTTCTCACTTTAACAATGGAGGAAATAAGATAAGAGAAAGAAAGTGTTTTTAGCAGAGGCGGTGGAGATTAGATTACTACAAAATATCTCACTCATGCCTACCTCATATAGTCTAAAAGTTGACACGTGTCATATAGTAATATAAGAACATTCCCGCGTCAAAACATAAGCAAAGAGTCAACATGTGTCACTTGTATAAAGTGAATACGTAGAGATATTTGACTGCCGGGTTGGGTCTATTGTTTGTCAAGTCAATGAGTTATATCTCATGCAAGTTACGTGTGACTACCCGGGTTCTCTAAATCGTACTGAGGTTGTCGGGTTCCCATCATATTACGAACGCTGCCAGGTTGTATTTTAAATATAAATATTGAGTGCAACCTTACTACCATATCCCGGGTTCCTGTGCACTCATTCCAACCACTAGGCTAAGTCCGGGTTAAACAGCAAGTACTGTTTTAATCATTTAAAAACACTTATGTAATCGATTGCATAAGAACCCGTCCTTGGTACTATAGTACGTCCAATGCCCCTCCTCCTCCGACCTTATCTGACCTAATCCAACCTATTCCGACCTCATCCGACCTAATCTGAGTTCCTACCTTGGTACTTCACAAGTCCAAGGTTTCTCCCCAACTACTCCCGGGATCATTAGCCCGGTAATTCTATAAAAAGGGTTGTGAGCTTTTCCAATTTCTCTACCCGGTAGCTCTTACAAGTCAACCACATACGAGCTCACCCGAGCTTAACTGAGATAACTACCCGATTGCTCATTCGAGATTACAAATCGGTAATACATCCAAGATCACCCAAGCTTATTCGAGACCACAACTCAGACCTCAAAGAAAAGGAAGACACGAGCTCTACAAGCTTTGCTGAGATCACTACTCGGTCTCTCAAGGAGAAGGAATATACGAGCTCAGTTGAGTTCTCTACCCGGTCGCTCTTTCCCTCCTTGTCCGGGTTCCTTTTTATACAACAATGTTTTTCTCAAGAGTGCTATGTATATGTATATACCACTTACGTGGCAATAACACGGTCATGCACCAAGCCGGTCTTCCTATAATACTACCATACTACACAACCCCAGATTTGAAAAGGTGCTATCTACACCCCTTTTTATCGGAGTTCCGATATACACCCCCCCTTCTGTGACAACCCGGTCACATGAACTCAGTTTTATAGAGATGCTATCCACACCCCCTTCATGTCCGAGTTCCAAAATACACCCCTTTATATGACGACCCGATTAAACGAACCCGAATTATCTTAGGGTCAATATAGTGTTACAACCTTTGCCACAAGAAAACAAGGCCAAAGACCGATGCAGACATAAAGTGAACTAGACAAGGAAAGGACGAACCACTTAGAGAGTATGTCAGGAGATTCAATAAAGAAGTCGGGGAGATCGTCGAGTTCTTTCTGGGATCGTCTTAATGTTAGTCAAAGATGGGGTAGGGTTGTAGCACTCCGATATTTGTTTTTCTATATTAAATAAAATTTATTTTATATATTTATTTAATAAATGAATATATTATGTATTGAGAAAATGTTTTCTAGTAATTAAATAAATGAATATTATTTTAAGTTATTATTGTAGAAAAATAAAATGGGTTTATGTTAAAAATAAAATAAAAGAGCTTTATTAGCACCTGTTTTATGAGTTAAGTTTTGTCTTTGTCTCATGACTCATATGTTTTCTTTGATCCTTAGTTTATGCTTACGTTTTGTACGAATCATATGTGACAATAGCTTTGTTTTGGATTTATTTATATAATGTACCTTTAACTTTAAGTTTCTACATAGCAAACTATCATGTTGTGTGTTGTTTTTCAGAAAAACTAAGCCTCGTAATGAGTGGGATATGAAATGTTTATGTTGATGGTGTTTTGTGTGAAGAGTTTGATGTCGAAAGAACTCACTGTTTATGAAGTAGTGTGCTGTAGAGGTGCCAGTTACCCGGTTTGGGTATGCCGAGAAGAACCTGTATATAGTATACATATATGTAAGACATGACTCTTAGTCCCTTGCTAGCGGATGTCGATATTCCGGGTTCCCTACCCGGGTTGTCTTTTAGAGCTGCTGAGCTCATCGCTTCTTCTTTTCTATGAGATACCGGGTTCCTTACCCTGGATTGTTTGTTTTCCTTTCTTTGAGAGAGAGCTACCGAGTTCCCTTACTCGAATGAGCTTGTTTCCTTTCTGAGAGGGCTACTGAGTTCCCTTACTCGGATGAGCTCGCCTCTTTTCCTTGAGAAAGAGCTATCGAGTTTCCTTCTCGGCTGAGCTTGTGTTCTTTCTCGAGAACACCTACCTGGTGCTACTCGGCATTCATAAACCTTGTCTGCCCTTGTCCGCCTTTGTCCAACCATGTCCGACCTAGTTCAGGTTAGTACCCCGTAATCATGTAGTATCTAGGCACTAACCCGGATGCCCAATACTTCACACCGACTTCCTTGTCTATGTTGTGTTATTATTGATGTGTAATGAACATGTATGATTATGTTGAAATAGTAAAGGCTGGTTTCTGAGATGATGACTTGTGCATTGATACCATGGGGGTGCATGAAGAGTTACCCCAGCCAAGAAGGGTTTGTTCTTGGGTTCGGGTCATGCATTGATGGTGCCCATGGTTATCGAATGCGGGTGGATATACATAGATGCCCACGGGGGTGTATGAAGAGTTACCCCAGCTAGGAAGGGTTTGTTCTTGGGACCGGGTCATACATTGATGGTGTCGTGGTGATCTGCTATGTATAGACACGTGAGATGCCGGGACCGGGTGGTTAACCTTGCAAGGACCACAGTCAGTGCATAGATGAACTCATGTTGGGGCGGCTCGTGATTGGGGCGATATGTATGTGCATGGGGGGTGCATGACAGGTCACCCTTGTGAGGAAGGATTTGGCTGGGTCATGCATTGATGGTGCCCATGGGACATACTACATTTGCATGACGAAAATAGGATGATTGGCTGTAGGGTACGGGGATACTGGGGGGCCACGTCTGTTTGGAACTCCTTCTGACACCCATGGTTGATCACCACTGGGGGGAGCGACCTGTGCCCGACAGAGTGACCCTAACAAGCTACTGCATCATCTGACCATAGGGATGAACTATTTCTGGGATGGTACCACATTGCATGCTGAGAGTTGAGTTAGGAGCATGCATCATGCTAGACATTATAAGCTGACTTGTGGAATGTGTGTAGATGACTATTCATGTGAGTTGCGTGATGAAATGCTTGGATATGGTGTTGATATTGTGATGTATGGATTGCCTTCCTTAACTATTGATATCTGTTGCTTGTTTTTTTACATGATAAACTCACCCTTGCTTTGTTGTACCGTGTGGTTTGGTACCTGTGATGATCACGAACCGTGTTCGTGTGAACAGACGGGCAGCATTAGGTGACTTGGAGGGAGGTATCATTTTTGGGTGGAGCCGCCAAGTTGTCGGGATGGCGATGGATTAGATCCCGGACAGTAGTTACGTTTTGATGGTTTCTCGTTGTTGACCCCTTGCTTTCTTTTGAAAAATTTATACATTCAGACATGGATAATTGTAATTACACTAAATTGTGCCTTTCATATGTACTTGTATCAAGATGTATAAACCTTCACAGCTCACTTCGCTAGTCCATAATCCTTCTCCAGCTTAGCATATTGTAGGTAAAGTGGTTCCACTTGATTAGCTAGGGCTTGTTTGGCTAGCATGATCTAGAAGAAGGATTATGTTGGCATTGTAATGCATTGAAAGAATTCAAATTTAATAGTTGACACAAGAATAACATTTATCCTTAATGACACACTTTGAACACAATCTTGCTATAGGTTCATCAATGAAAAATTTGTAAAGAAATTATACATAAAGAACATTTAGATTTTGGTAATAAATAAATAAAATGTGCATACTGATTCAACTGCATTTTCAAATTGTTCTGCTTTTTGATTGAGTGTTTTTAGTTTAATATTTTTTTATTCTTCTTAGCTTATTTGAATTCTCTTAGACTTTTATTTTCTCACTTTAACTCAGTTTTTTTCTTAGGCAAACAATTGGGCTTAATTGATAATTGTTGCTTATTTTTAGATTTTTTTGCTCACTTGACCTATCTTCCTCGTGTAGGACCTAGATGATTCTACAGAACTCCAAATGGAGCATATGAGTAGTCCTTGAAAAGATAAGGAAAGGAGCCTCAATTTTTCCAGAGATAAGTCGAGGTCAATTCTTTCATTTTGAGGGTCATTTTAGGCTTGGAAGTCTGAACCTCTGCACTTGAGCTTTGGGTTGCGAGTTGGACTTTGATTGGTGTAATTAGCATAATTAGTTAGATTACATGAGCATAATCAGGGCTCATCCTTTCCTACTGACTCAGTAACTATATATTAGTGTAATTAGTTAGTTAGAGAGAGTTACTTCATTTGGTACAAACATAATTTTTAATTTTTTTTACAAGTTTTCAGAATTAAATTTTTTCTCTTTTTCTCTCAAATATTCTTCATTGTTCTTTAGTTTTCTTTTTCATTTCATTTCTGTTCTTCTATTTTCTTGCACAAATCTCATGGATCTTCCACTGATGATGATCATGGAAATCTAAACAATCAATCAATTAAAGGATCCAGTCCAAGCAAAAAGAATTTGAGTTTTGGTTTGTTATTTCAATTTCTGTATGAATGTTCATTTTCTTTTTCAACCATCTCTTTGATTTTCATGATTATGAATGTGTTTAGGATTGGAAATGAATTAGGTTATGGATTCATTTCCTATTCTCAAATTTTAATCACAGATTGTTTGGATGATGTTTCAATCTGGTTTGTGATTTTAATTAATTTAGGAGTTAATTCGATTGAACTGCTTCTAATGACATTAAATGAACTTTCATAATAAGATCATTATCTGAGAACTACGATAATTCGCATCGCTAGGTTTGGTGAATTGGATTGATATTCTTAAATCTGTTTTACAATATATTTTATCAATTCTATCAGTTTCTACATTTTTCTTCAATTTTAGTTTGTGTTTTCACAATTTTTGTTCATTGTCTACAAACTATTTAATTAAAATCTCCCCCTGTTGTTTATCAGTTAATTCAAGTTGGAACCTAATTGATCCTATCTCTGTGTTGACCTAGGATAATCTTGTGCTACAAAATTAGCGTAGTTTTATTTGTTTTAAAGCGATGCAACATTAGTTATCACTTTCTCCAATTTATTCTTTCCATATCTCTTCAAAAATTCAGAGATATATGCAACCCATATGTATTTAACATGTGAGTACTTAACTATCTTTACACCTCTTTTCATAAACTTTAAAAACATCTTCAAAGTATTTTATGTTCCTGCACAAATCATTGTAAGGAATTGTCAATCAACCAAAACCAGTTGAAGAAAAATTCAAAAGTTGTAGTGTGCCAAAACAGTACACCGTACCTCCAGGAAGTATGCATAATTGATGATTATTTGTGGTGTGGCTATTTGTAAATCCAAGATCCACTCATAAACAACACATGTTGACTCCAAAGTACCTAGGCTTTCCTCCAAATCAACATAAAATTCCACAATCTCAAGGATTTATGCAGCTTCATTTGGACTGGTTCATTCCCATCAACAACCACTATAAGTAAAGCATAAGGCAAATTTAAAAGTTAGTTCACTCTCTAAACATGAAAATCAAAGCACAACTTAAAGCCGAGCATGTTAAGATGAGTAGAAGAGAAAGGAATGCAAGAGAATTGAGAATAAATATTTGAATTAAAGTATAGAGGAAAAAGTGTGGGACCCACACTAATTTTTGAAAATTTACTCCCATTTCTTCTCAATTTGAACTCAACAAACACACACTAAGGGTGGGCATTTTTGAAACGACCGCTCTTGATTCACTTTTATTACGTATTTATTTTATTTGCTAAAATTTTTCGAAAACCATGACTACTCAAAACTTGGTGGATTCTTTAAAACAGATTTTTAAAATACAGGTTCAAATGGAAATTCTGTTGATTTAAGAAAACGAATTTAGAAAATATAAGAGCCTTACACGTTATTTAGGTTAGCAACTCATAACATCAACACATATCATATTGTCCATAAATTATTGCATAGCCATAAATCCATATATAAACAGTCCATGTTACATCACAAATTCAGATCATCCAAAAGAAGACACATAGCACACAATCTTCATTCTCCTCGCAGGGCATCTTTAACACTGCTTTTCTGCTCGCCCAAATAATTTGGGGTCATCACAGGTGTCAACCACACGACACAAACAGGGTTAGTCTTGATAAACAAAATTTAAATATCAGCGAATCAAATTATAAATCAAGTGAATATACTTAATTAATTATCAAACATAATTAAACCACTTCCACATATAGGATCATCATGCAATGCATGCTCATTTTATTATATGATGCATGACTGAGATCTCAGCAACATCTAAATAATTGTGGCCACTGTCAGATAACCCCACCCTCATCTTAGTGGAACGAACTTATCTAGACAGTCAGGGTAGCCCAGGGGCGCATAGGAATGTCACCTCCACCTATGTGATCATCATGGTGGTGTGGTCCTCCCTGTCTCAACTCCCCCCAAGTTCAGAAGACATCACAACTGAACGCCTAGACTCAGTTTAGTTATCTGACACCTCTCTTCATGAGGTTTAACATCATCAGCAACTTGTACCCCACCGGGTACATGCACATGGAATGCATAAATGATTTATTTTCATCTTTTAATTATTTTCATCATAACATCACAGATCATTACCACAGCCTCATCTCAACATCACAGATCATCGTCACAGTCTCATCTCAATCATCACAGAGTTATCACAACTCAAGATTATCAATCACAATCTCATCTCAAATTCACATCATCACATGATACACTTTTCAGCTCATTTTCATCATCTTGAATCATGTATGAATACTCTTTTCATCTCTTTTCTCAAATCAACATCATCACATGATTTTCAAATCAACATCATCACATAATTCTCAAATCAACATCATCACATGATTACCCCTTAAATCACATCTCATCATCTTAATTTGTTCAACATCACATATCATCATCACAATCTTATTTTAGCATCACAAGGTTACAGTTTTATCATCATATTATATCTCCATTGTTTACTACAACGTCATTATTTGTACTCTTTACATCAAGTTGTGAACTTTAGTTTTTTCAAGCCTATATCAAGGATCACACAAGTATATCACACTAATTAATACTTCTTTCCTTAAATCTTGGTTACGTACTTAGAAATTATTATACCTACGTACTCATGTCACCATAACCATTTAAATACAGCAACAGCAAACAATGATTTAAATACAGCAACAGCAAACAATGATTTAAATACAGCAACAGCATGCAACAATTTGAATACAGTAACAGCATGCATACAGCACTAACTAAGTACGTTTTCGGCTTTAATAAATACGTCAACAGCATTCAGCTTTACTGGATTAACTTACAGCAACCAATGAAATTATCCTACAACAATATTTTTAATTCCAGAGGTGCCCAAATAATTTATCATACAACAACCATATAAACTTTAAATATACAGCAGCATACAGATTCAATACAGATTCAATTATTTACAGCAACGTACAGTCAAAAATATACAGCAGCATACAGATTTAATTATTTACAGCAGCATACAGAATTATTATTTTCAGCAACTAGCAACAACAGCAACAACATTATACAGAATTATTAATTTTACATTAGTGAATTGATTCTTCTCTTTCTTTTCTATATCTTTAACTTAATAAATTAGTAAGCTTAATTACAAATAAGCTAATATTTAAATTCTATTTATCAAAACTACCCTTACCTTAATTATTTCCTCAATTTGAACAAGCTAGCCTCCTTTGGTTCCTACTCCACGTGAGCTTGCTCAAAGCTTGGAAAGATTTCTTTTGGTGCAAATGATAGCTCAAGATGGGTACACGGTTAGAACTTTGTAATTCCTAAAAGCTAAAAACAAAAGGCAAGTAGTAGGGCTTAAGGAAGTGCACGGTTTGATGCCTTAAAAATTTTTTTGAAGAGTGAAGGAGCTGCATGGTTTGCTTTGTTATTTGGATTCAATAAGAATTAAATAAAACTAAGGCAAGCAAGTGGGACCATTTGGAGATGCACGGCTGGTCCTTGTAATTTGGTTTCAAGAAAACAAAAACAAAAGGCAAGGGAAGGAGCTGCACGGTTTTTTCTCTATTTGGTGGCTGACCCAAAATTGTTCCCATTCCCTTATATAGCTAAATCAAAAGATCAAAGCTTGCTTGCACGGATGGGAAACTTAGGGATAAGTCCATGTGACTTTTATTCCTTGCCATTTAATGTTGATTCCTCTTGTCTAAAAAAAATCTGCACCATGCTTTCCTTTCCTTTGGCCAACCGAAAATTCTTTCTCCAATTCCTTATATATTGTGAGCTTTCTTCTCATTGGTGATTGGCTTTTCTATTCTTCCTTCCTTCAATTATTCCCACGGTTTGGTGGCTAAGGATGGGTGGATTTTTTCTTCTCCTAGCATTTATGACACATTCCCTATGTTCCCTTGACTTATCCTACCATATATTCCTTTGGTCTACCCTCAATAATGCTATTTGCCATTGACTTGCACTTGACTTGGCCTTCCACTCTTGCAATTCACGTTGGATTCATTGAAGCAAGGCTATCCATGATTGAATTTTCCTTCTCTTGGCCGTGGGAAGCAATTGGCTTCACTTGGTTGCTTTCTTTTGTTTTATTTTAGGTTTCTAGTTATTCTAATTATTATTTTAACACCTAGACTTATAAATACTCCTTATCTTTTCTTGATTTGTTTTCCAATTTCTCCCCTCTTAATCTCATGGTTCATAGTGCTTTCAAGACTAAATTTAATTGCTTTGTATCCTATTATTTGGATATCTTTAGTTTCTAATAATTTCCTTTTACATGTCTTCATTCAATAATCCAATTTTGCTTTTAATTATAAAAATTATCAAACTAACTCCTTTAGAACACTTGTCCCTTCCATAATTAAGAGAAAAATTTCTCTAAACCAATTTCATACTTGACTGATAATTTTCTGACGCCTGAAGTAGTCTAGATTAAATTCTTTCCATCATATCTCTCAAAATTCGTAGAAATTCTATTTTAAGGTTTTCTACCCTCAATCTTGCTGATAATCTATTGTCTACAGGTATTTTATCTTATGCTTAGGTTCCCATGAATTTCTGAAACCATTTTGATCAACTTTTTGACCTAGGGGCATTTTGTAACTTTCTACTGACCCTAGGGGCAAAATCGTCATTTCCTAAAATGTTCAAGATATTTCTGTATGTATCGCCCTACGGGTATTCTGATCATTTTTCAATCATCCAATAGTATTTACAGAATTTTTTTTCCTTAATATATCTTGCTAGCATTCCTAGGGGTATTTTGGTCTTTTTCTCAAAATGTCCAGGGGCATGTCCATCATTTTCCTAAATTCTTCTGTACTATCTCCACTTAATATTATACCCCTGTAATCGGCTGTGATTCAGATTTTTGGGGTGTTACAATTTTTACGATTTTTACAAATCTAATTCATATCCAAACAAACCATTTAAAGTAAGTGGTTTGGATTAAAATCAAATCCATTTTTTAAAACCAGGTTTATACAGGTTATTTTAGGCCGAATACATTAAAATAATTACATAATCTCAGCAACAATTGAAGAATTTATTGGAAGGAAAAAGGCCAAAAGTAATTCCATATATAATTTTTATCATGTAAGAGAATGTAATTGCGCTACTAGACCATCAACATTCTAACTCAAAGGATGCGATATGAAACTAGTTAATCAAGTTGATCATCATTCAAAAAAATAAACCTCTTGATCTTGTTTCCTTAACTTCTTAAAGTTCAACTAAAAATAAACCTATGTAAACACTACCTAATGACATGACCACACTACAATTAATAAATCCTACCCATACACTAAATTCCAAACCCTACACTTTTCTAAGCTAGCTAGAGTAACATGTCGTGTCAATAAGCAAATAATAACCATCATTACAACAACTATTAAAAAGTCAGTTACGATGACAGTTTAAACGACTGTGCATATATGAATACATAATAATAGGACTAACAAGCATCTAAGGTGTAAACAATAGAGGCCCAATAAGTAGCTTGGCCCATTTACATATCAGAATCCAAATAAGCAAAGCAATTAAATCTTTCATGCACTCAACAAGCTTATCAACACTAACAACAACCCATCTAGAAAAGCAAGAAAGGATCACAATTCACACCAACAAGTCCTTCAAAGCCTTGCATTTGGCACATTAATACCATTCATACAATGCATTAATAAACACAAAACACAATAATTCTTTTACATCACCATCATTAAATAAAGGAAAACAACATCAAAACCAAGCATTATACTATCTTATTACATCATCTAAAAGTAGGATTCATGCTAGGACACATAACAAACTACTGCTCCAGATGCAAGCCAACTATTTACGCACCAAAGATAGAAAAGGTTTTGATAAACTCTCAACCAGGATTACCAAAGCCATTAAAGTGGACTAAAAATAGACAGGACTGGTCCAGTAAAAGTTAAGTTTGGCTCAAATGGATATTTTACCATTATTCAAAAAATAAATAACAACTAATTGTCTGAACTAAAGTAGCATATACCATCAGTCAAAGTATTTAATAGTCTATCATGAGAAGTATATTATAAATTGTCTTCTAGATTTTTGAGCAAAACTAGTACCAATTAATCTTCATAGTCAAACCATTTAATAGTCTATCATGAGAAGCATATTATAAATTGTCTTCTAAAATTTTGAGCAAAACTAGTACCAACTAATCTTCATACTTCAATTAATGAAACTTTATAAAATTCCAAGATAAATAGTGCAGGTAATGTAACTTAAATAATTCAATGTTAGCAAGAATACCCAAAAATGAAGTATATGAGTAAAAGCAGACAAATGTCTTCTTGCAAGACTTTTAAGTATGTGACTCAGAGAGGCAATCGCATACCAAATGTTGCAGATCATTCCATTTAATTATTCTATTGGTTAAAATATGAAGGCACTTCAAGAACATTTGGTAATCATTAGAATTACTCAACTTCTCCTTAACTTTCTCATAGAAATTAAATGCTTGACTATACATGCATGGCATGAATAAAAAACAAACAAATAAATAATCAACAGGTTAGGAAACTATACAGGTCAATATGATCATCCAGTCTCCCCGTTATTTATTTAAAAATGAAGGGAAGAAAAACTTGTAATCAAGAAAGATACTATCAAAACATATTTTTCAGAAGTCAGTGATCCTATAGTTGATACAATGTGTACAACAATAAGAAGGAAATGAACAGAAAGAACAATGCACTCGACTAACCAAGAAGATTATTATTTCTGATATGAAAAAGAACAAGCATCTTATGTTACCCACCATTGACTCTTGCTATCCCATTCAATCTTTAAACACCCCAATCTATTGTCCGCACCATCTCTCACTTCCCTCCTCTATTTATTTCATTTCTTAATCAATCCCTTCCCACTGGCTCAACTCAACCATGGTGAGAACCAAAGATTATATATGCATAACCGTTCACAGCTTCTTCAAGTGCCTTATGTCCCTCAACGTCATGAAATCCACTGTCAGCCTCTACACTGGAGTCACCTACGACCGCTCCAACATCCAACGCTGGCTTGACACAGACAACAATACCTGCCGCGTGCAACTCCTCCAAACCAAAGACTTTGTCCCCAACCGCACTCTCCAAAGCCTCATCCAGATCTGCTCTAATTCAACTCGCCACCAAACAGCTTCCGAACCGGGCCTTTCTGGGGACCAAGTCATCTGAACTATCACTGACTTGAAAACCAACTCAGACTCCCTTTAGTTCACTTCGCTCACGAAACTACTCCACTTCACAAAAGATTCTCACTGGAATGAATTCTTCCTCACCAAAATATAAGGCTTCATGGATCAACTTGTTCGCTTCCTCGAAAATCTCGACGACAAAGTAACCGCGGGAACTAGTGTTTAATTTTTTGAACATGTCTTTATCATGTTAGGTTTGTGATAAACATCAAATTTACCTGATTTTCATATGTATTTTGTAACATTTATTTGGTGTTTTAGTTAACTTGAGACCTTATTTTGAATCAAATTAGCTTTAAATCCAGTTTTATAGAATTTTATGTTTTAATTATTTTTAATGGATTTTTGATAGTTTTTCAGCAAAAATCTTGCTTAAGTGTTAGAGCTCTAGAGTCCCAAAATCAAAAGAAAGTTCTAGAAGAAGAAATTGTGAAAATCGAAGATAAATGCTAGAAATATCAACAACGAAATATTTTTCAAGGATAAATCAACTGAAGAAGAATATAATTACTTGAATTAATTAGAGATATTATTTGTTTGTAATTTCTTGTGATTATCTCTTTAATTAAACCCAACTACAATTCTATAAATAGGAGGCTAGACATTCATTGTAAGAAAGTAGAAGTCCTGAGTAGTTCTTAGAATTATATTTAAAAATTCCACCTACTAGACGCCTTCATTATTTCATTAGACACTCTAGGTTTCATTGTATTATTTTTATGAGTGCAATTTCTTCCACCTAGGAGAGGAAAGAATGAACCTTATTTATCTTTAATTCTATCGATTCAATACTTCATCCTGAGTGCTTTATTTATTTTTGTACTTAATGTTTTTATTTGATTGGTCATCTTATAGATGAATTCAGGAATTGACTTGCACTTTGGCGAACTTTGTTGAAACGCAAACATGAATCAAGTACTTGATTATGATTATGTCTAGGGATAGAATAATCTTGGTTAAGCCTCGCTCATTCTCCACCATTAATGTTGATTGTTGGTGTCAATATGTCTAAGGGATTAAGTATTGAGCAAGTAGTTTAGAATATGTGACTATGCAGAAACTAAGGTAGAATACATTAGTGAATTGGAAATGAGCAAGAGAGATGAGTAGAGCATTGTTAATTTATAATTAATCAAGTGAATTCCAAGTCCAAACCGAAACATTTATTCATCAAGATAGATGTCACCATCCAAGTCTAGTATTTCTATCTGAATTATTTTATTGTCATTTAAATTTTATTGTTTTGCAATTTATTTTATGTTATTTATTTCATGACTATCACAAAACAAAAATACAAAAATCTAGTTCCTAGTTAAATAATTACATGAAATCCCTCATTTATTCCTATGGGAGATGACCTGGATGATAGTTCAATTACAACATCATGATTGGATTACAATTGGCCTATGAATTGAATCTAATGTGAAATAAAACTCTAACAGTTTGATTCTCGAGGATCGCGAGGGATCAAAAACTCTAGTTTGAAAGGAAAGAAACCAAGCATAGATTCTCTGCTTTCAATTCTCCAATGAGGAACCTTCGATTCAAAAATTACATCTGCTATGGTTTTGCAGTTTAGCTGATGGAGCATAGTAGGCCACCGTTGGGGAAAATACAGATGAATTGGGAGACTTGTTCAAGGAAAGAGGTGGAGGTGGAGGAGAGGGAGCCAACGTAGACGTGTTTGGGGAGGTCGAAGGTGGGAGTGAGGAGGGGGATTGTAAGGGAGATAGGGAGGATGCAAGATTGGCGGATAAAGGAGAGGTCGGTGAAGCAGAAGGGTTCATCGCAATGGGAGGACCATGGAGTGGAGAAAAGGTATTGGGAGGAGGTGAGGCGAAGGTTCTAGGGAGGGGGTGGGGTCAAGGGAGAGGAGAAGACAAGTCTTCAAGGGTTTCAGTGAGCAAGAGAAGGAACAAAGTTTTTTAGGGAGGGAAAACTAATGTCACTATTGTATGCAAAATTGGGTATTCGACAACATAAATTTTTAAGAAAGCTGGTGTTGTGTGTGTGAAGTTACAATCGGTTATCCTAAAAACCAATGTTAACTTCACACACACAACATCAATTTTAAAGCAATCGATGTCAAGGTACAGGCGTAACATCAGTTTCCTGATAATCGATGTTAACAATTATACTTTATTTACAAAAATGTCATCGCACTTTTGGTTAAAATCAGTTTTCCTACAACCAATGTTAAATGGCCATCGTTTAATCCATATTTTGTAGTAATGGGTGTAACCATTTTAATATATTAGTTGAATCAATTCACTAGTGGAAAAGGTCCACTAAACCTTGTACTATTAATAGTTATATTGCAATTCATTAATAAAAAAAATAAAGTCATTGTGTTTTCATGTTTTACAGTTATATCTTATATCATTCCATGACACTTTCTAAATTTTAAACTTGGGTATGAATTTGGGACATATTACAAGCTTGTTAATAATATAAATAAAGAAGACGTCCTTTGTTATTGAAGAAACATTACATATATGATCATTGTTCTACCATAGCCACGTTGAAGTATTTATTCACAAGCGAATACAATTACTAGACATCTCCTCTTTTAATTGGGATGGCTTGCTTACTCAAGAAAGGAAAAAACCATAAAAATATGGTTTAAAAAATGGGCATTATTGTAGTTGCTCATTCTGGGCTGCACAAGTAGGAGCTTTTCCTGTTATTACGGGCTTGACGTTAGCACATTTAGCTATTGTTGCAGCTCCATTGAATGTGAGATCAACATTAGCCATCTCTACACCCTCACATGGTGCACCACTACTACAAATAAGAACCACTCCTTCTTTAGTTCCTGAAGTTCCCCTAATGTTCTTGAAAGAAACCTTGCTTATCTTGATTTTTGATGGACTCTATGTCATCATAAGAAAAAGAAATGGAACAAAAATCAATCTTTTAAATCAATTTAGTGTATGAACTATTCACTCGCTAAAATAATATCATTAGCCTATACATTAATGGATGAGGAATTAAATACCTTTTTGGAGCATTGGTTCCATGGGCAATACTCTTGGTCTATGATGATAGGGTTCAAAACATTTTTCATGGTAATATCTTCAAAATGAATATTAGTAACTGTAATTGTTAATGGCGTGCTAGGCCAAGTCTTAATCCTCACACCGTTATTTGTATTGGTCAAAGTACAATTCTTAACTAGAAGACCTTCAACGGGCTCTTCATTATCGTACCTCCCAAGGCTTCCAACACTAATGCCATGACCAGGTCCACAGTTAACATTTTGGACAGTTATATTTTTGCAACCATCACCCAAAGAGACACAGTCATCTCCAGTAGCAATGTTTGTATTAAGAACCTTCACACCTATTGATCTTCCAATGTGGATCCCATCGGTGTTGGGACTATCTTTTGGGGCACTAACTTTAAACCCATCAAATGTGAAATTGTTGCACGCCAAAACATTCACATGAAAGTTTTTGCTATCCTTGGAAGTAAGGTCACGGACAATTGAATTATTGAGGAAATGAAAACCGAAATTCTGTTGAGATTTGTAAAATAAAACATAAAAGGAATTAAATTTTTGTTGGATAAAGGCACAAGTTATGTTATACGTTTTAATTTCAATATGAATATTTAGTTACCATGCAAAGCATCTTGCAGTTCTTGTTTGTTGTACAATCATTTTGTTTCCAAGCAGTTGGACCTTGACCATCAAAAACTCCTTTACCTGACAGGGTGAAAGAGTTAACATGTTGAACCTTAAACCATTGGTGAGCCCCCTTAAGGTCAGCTACGTTTGTAAGTGCTTGAATTGTTCCATCAACTTGAACCTCAATAGGAGCCTTGCAAGGACCTTTTACATCAACGGCACCCATATGATATGTGCCAACTGGAATCACAATTTTGACAGAAGTTGTTGATGCACACGCTTGAGTCCAGGCACCTAGGAAAGCCTTTAGAATGTGCAAATCACAAACCAATTAAAAAAAAGTGATAACAATTAAAAAGATCCTACCTTAACGACTACACTTATTTTTTTATATCAAATGGTTAAATCAATTTCTTTTGTTGCATGTTGATACCTGGGTTATATCTGCATTTGGTTTTCCTCCAAATCTTGATATGTCAAGATTCCCTTGTTGTGCAAAACCAAAGTTGACTAGAGTTAAAGAAAAACATATTGTGATTATAGTGAACTTCATATTGTTTTTGTTTTTGTTCCTGGCACACTATTTTTACACTTCTCTTAAATCAATTGATTCTGGAGTATAATTGGAATATATTTATATTAGAGTAGCGAGGCTTGAACACCATAAATGTTATAAACAACTATTATCTAAATATATCTTTCTTGTTTTAGTTGTTTGGTTGATTTTTTATTGTTTTATTTTTAACAATTAATTTTACATCACTCGTTCATAACCTATTTTTATAATTTCCTAAAAATTAATTATTTATAAAAAGTAGATTTCAGGTGATATAATTTGATTAAGACAAATACCATGTTTAGAAACCATTATATAAATTATGGATAAAAGATATACAAACCTACCTTTTACAATTGGAATCCATTAAAAATAATTTATTTATTTTAATTTATGTTCTTGCTTTTTACCCAAAACTATAAAATATCAACATTTAGAATGTGTAATGATAAATTATAGAAAATTTCAGCATATTAAATTTAAAATTTAAAATTATTAAATTTTATAAATAACTCATTTTTTCAACACTACAATACATATTTTTCATATAACGTAAATGTCAAATCTTACATATTCCTATGTTATAAATACAAAAACCTTGTTTTTTTTAATTATAAATGATAACTTAAATGTGTGTACTATTTTTATGGTTCCGTCTTTCTAATCTATTAGTAGGGTATCTAGGGCTCAAACATGAGATATGCCATCTCGATATCTAGAGAGTCATGGAATACTGACATTCTTGCCCCACCCAACATAGTGGCTCTACCCTTGTAACAGTGGCACCCTCAACAGATTCTTCCAACAAGAGCTTCCCATATAAAAGCCCCAGGGATGAAAGACATGGACAACTTGAACTTATTCTGGATCTGAACCAAAAAGAAATCTTAAGATTCCTCTCTCTCTCTCTCTTAGTTTCTCTTGGTCCTCCACCATACGCAATTGAAGCGAAGCCTACTCTGTCAGGCCAGAGGCCATTCCACCAACCTTACTAAACATTGGTGTCGTCTGTGGGAAATAACTACGCAAAAACATTAAACACTCCAACATTGACTTGCTAACTCAAGTCAAATTGAAAATTTGTACAGTAAAATGGTGGAAACACGCAATCACAAGTCTTCAACAATTAACGAAATACTCTTGAAGCAAAAAGGAAAAGAAGGAGTGGCACCCGCCACATATGAACACAAGCGTATGCAACTGGAGAAATTCTCTGGCAATGTCCGAATTTGGTCTCATGGTCATGAAAATGATGAATAAGGAGAATCCATCTGTCCAAACCCTAGCTTCAATCATACAACAACAACAACAATGAGTCTCTTTGGAAGCACAAAAATTATCATCAACAAGCCGCAATGGAAGAATTGATAACGAAATAACCAGCTGAAAGCATATCATGGCTTGGATTTGGGATCCTTCAGCGAAGAAGTCACATCAGAATCGATGAAGGACAAAATGAAAGGAGATTGGGTCTTGACTATCAATGTGATAGACAACAAGATAATTCCTTTCACCATGAGTTTCTCAGAGAGTCATGAATGTCGAAGTCCCAAAACATCTGCAACATCTCCCAATGATGGATCCATAAGATGGATCCAAACAATCTCATAGGTGTCGCCTTGTCATATCGCAGAGCCTCTACCATGCTGAGCTAACCCTTTATCATTTTACTAAACTGCACTCCTTGGCACCTCAGTCAATAGACTGATGGACGTAATTATTAGAAGTATTCAAGGCCATGTTTTTAACACCCTAAAATTTACAACCTTGTAAATTGTTACATGAGAAATTTAATTAGGATTTAATTAAGATTTATATAATTATTTCTAACAAGAAAATATGAGTTACAAAGGTGATTATATCTTAGTTTTTCTTGTTGTGATTGAACTGCTTTTTGTGTTTAGTTTAATTAAAACTCAGTGTTAATTTATATAATGGATTGTGATAGAATTAGTTATGGAATGTGATTTGATTAGACATCAAAGTGTTAATTTATTTATTTGTGAGTGGAATGTTTTCTTAAGAACTAGGTTTTCTGTGATTAATTGTCGGTAAGTGTTTGTCCACAGATTATTTTGCGGGGGATATTTAATTGTGATTTAATTCTTTTATTAAAAAGAATAAATAATAGATTGTTGGAATTTGTTTAATGTCTCAAGTATTGCGTTTTATAAAAAAAATTATTTGATTAGATTTAATTATTAAAGTTAGTAGAATAATATTTTATGTATGAGAAAGGGGCTGAGCAAAACTTCTTCCCCAATCCCTCTTTAGTCAATTTAATACTCAACCTTCACACCTTGTCATACCCTAATCCTGTCTGGGTACCAAAAAACAAAAAAAAGAAGAACAACAAAAAAGAAAAGAAGAAAAAGAAGAACAAAAAAAGAAGAAAAAAGAAGAGAACAATTTTTTATTAAAAAAATAAAGAGTAGTAAAAAAGAAAAAAAAGAGAAAGGAAAAAAAATTAACAGTTGAAAACCAAAAAAACAGAAAGAAAAAAAATCTCATTAGGTCAAGCAACACCAATATAAAAGCACAAGTGTAGGCACATTGAAAGGAATTTTTTGACACAGACAGGAATGAATCCCTAAGAGAGAACGAACCAACAAACGGGCGACATTTGGCATCACCGTCAGAGAGGGGAGAGGGGTCTCCCAAGTTCCGTCTCATTCTCTCATTGTCTCATCTTCTTCCCTCCTTTATTCTTCTCTTTCATTTCTTTTTCTTTGCTTTTTTTTTTTGCATTTTACTTCATTTTGTGTTGTGGTCTTTTGTTTGATTTCATCTCGAGGAAAGAGCTTGGGGTTTGTTGTGGTCTTTTGTGTGATTTCATCTCGTTGTAGCTTCGCGTTCCTCCTTCAACTTCAATGTGCTTGCATTTTTTCTTTCTTTTTTGGGCTAACTCTGGCCACCACCGTGACCACCTCCGCAACGGCCTCGCACCACCAGGCCCCTCACCGGTGGTGGCAGGGGGCCACTCCTCTTACATGGAGACTCATCATCTTCTTCCCCACACTGACCCGATTCCAACCCTAGCCCTAAAAAAAACTTTACTTTTACTATTTTCAGTTATAAGTTAATAAATACAACCCCATTACCTGTTGGGTCTATCCCATTCTGATACAAAATAAGTAATGTTGTTTATAGTCCTCGAATTGATAACCACACGCCTGCAACCTTTTGGGCCTGACCCATTTGAAAACAAAATACATAATATTGTTTACACCCATGTGTTCATAACTACACCTGCTAATTGTTGGGTTTGTCCCATTTTGACACAAAATATATAATACTGTTTACACTCACGTGTTAATTGTTGGGTCTGACCCATTTTGAAACAAAATACATAATACTGTTTGTATCCACGTGTTCATAACTGGAGCCCTTAGTTGTTAGGCTTGACCTTTTTTGAAACAAAACATGTAATGCTATTTGACACACCCATTTTCATATCTACACCTCCTCACCTTTAGGGCAAGGCCCATTCTGAAATGAAATAAGCACTGCTAATTGCACTTCTTTTCTTAATGTATTCACCCCTAATTACTAAGCGTACTCCCCACTTCTATTCTATCTTTTTCTATTACCATTTGATTTATTTGATTACTTAATGTTATGTCAATTATTTATTTATATTTTTAATTTCACTTTAGTTTTCTTTAGTACACGCTTCCGTTTCTTACACTCCATTCTGGGTCTCTAACTTGCTTGGTGGTGTTTCAATAACATATAGATAGATTTTGTGAATATTCATTTAGGATCCCCGACTTGCTTGACTTCACAAAGTTTACCATAAATCTAAAATCTTTTCCAAAAAAATCTAAAAATACTCAAATAAATGATCAATCAATTATCCTTTTTCTCCACAATATTACATATTACTTGAGGTTGCTTTAAGGTCCAATGCCTTAAGTGATTCTCTCCGCTTATTCTTCAAATTCAACGTCGTTTCAAGGTCCAATGCCTTAACAACTATTTTTCACGCAATTGAAACAAATCTTTCAAAACAAGATCAAATCAACGCAACACACAAGTTGTTTTCTACCAAAGAACTACGTAAGTCTGATTTCCTCATTACACTTAGGGATACGTAAGAGCGAGGACAAACCCCTTGTCGACCTAAAAAACTAAGAAAAATATAAAATCTTCTCTTTTCTAAAAATAAAAATTTGATTTCTTCTTTTGAATAAACAAAAATAAAAATAGTTATAATTAATGTTCTTAATGGAAGATAAATAATTAAAAAAGTGACTTTATTTTTAACACACTCGATTAAAGACTGTCGTCTTCATGACAGATGCGTGGGGTGCTGACACCTTCACGTGCGTAAACCATGCCTTATCTTTTTGGTTTTCTAGACATTTTCCTTAAATAAATGTTGGTGGCGACTTCCCCCTCAAGTTTTCCTTTTTAGGAAAACTCTTTATCTCCTTTTTTTCATCATCATCCCGTCGTGGCCAGTTATGTTACAACACACCACACCCTCCTAACCAATCAAAATTCAAGCAAACCCCTCATACTCCACTCACTTACTCACTTCATTTATTTCATTCTAGCTTTGGGCACAAATTTAGGTCTCATTTTTTCCCCTCTTCTTTAGATGAACCAAACCCAAAGCACAAAACTCACATCTTCCCCTTTCAATTTCTTGAAACACCAAGGAACAAGGAGGAATCTCCCAAAAAAGTTTAAGCACAAGCTTGCAAGGCCTAATGCTTGCACCCTCACCCTCTCATCATTTTTGTGTGAACTAAATTGCAGTGGTAAAAGGATCTTTATGGTGAACTCAGCCCCCATGGGTGCCTTTGGGAGGAGGAAACCATGGTGATTTGATCCTCTATTGTGTTGCATGCATCGAAAAATGTCTTTTTTAAGTTTTTTTTAAACTATTTTGAAAAGCTAAAAATTTTCTCTTTGCATGCATATTCACTCTTCTTTTTTTCATTTTCGTGATTTGGAAGAGTTCCTAGTACAAAAGAGAATCTATCCAATTTTTTTAGATTTTATGAAGCAATTTTGGATTTTTGAAAATGGGCAATAAGAAATGAAAGGTTGGCTAGAAGGTTTTGTCCTTTTGACCAATCTCAAGGTTTTGAGCATAGAATGAAATCTAGTTGTTGGATTTTCATGAAACTTATTTTGGTTTACTCTAGAGACAATTTTCAACAACTTTTGTGTTGAGGCCCTTGAGAGATGAGACCCGTCAATGTCATACAAGGTGACTAACTTGTTGTGCAATGAGTGTTTGGTAGTGCTAGGTTTTTTGTAGCTTTTGGCTTCTATGGTTGTTATATGAATAAAAGGTTTATTGTTTGTAAAACAAGAGAATAAATTCAGAAATTTAAATTATAAAAAATATGGATTTCATCTTCAATTTATAAAGGCACAAGCAAAACAAGGTTGTTGCAGGAAAGTCAGTTTTTAGGCCTGAGAAAAGGGTTAAATAGAAAACTTTACTAGGAGCAATGTAGTAAAAATTTGTGTAATTTTTACCTTTCTGAAAATATGATTTTGTTAACTTCACATTGTAAAATATAGAAGTCTTTTTGATTTTGGGAAGAGGTAGAAATGCGTAAAATCTTTGAATTCTGTCCAAACTGAAGTGCTCTCCATCTTGCATGCTTGTAGAATTTTTATGTTTTTTTTGTTGGATATAGGTGGAGCAACTTGAAGCTTGAAGATTAGGCAATGGAAGATTGTTTTGAGCTTTTCACATGCCTTGAAGAAAGTAATGAAATGTATAAAAGAGGCCAATCTGTTGGTCCTTGCATTGCATGCACTTAATCATTTTTAAGCTTGAATGTTTTCATCAAAGAGTTAAACCAATTTTTTGAAAAAAAAACTCATAGGCAATGTTTTTGGAAAAATGCAAATATCACTGGTTTAATTGATTACACTGCGGTTTAATTGATTATTTGCTTTGTTTTTAAATTTGGAAAAGCTTTGAAGAACAATATAATCGATTACAATTGCTTGTAATCGATTACATAGTGTTAAAAGAAAATCATGCTTCACTGCTTTAATCGATTACCATTTCTTGTAATCGATTACATAAGTTTCTGAGAAAAGCTTGTTACACTGGTTAAATCGATTACACAAGGCTTTTCAGGAATACATGTATCACTGTTTTAATCGATTACAGCTCGTTTTAATTGATTATTTTGCTCGTTGTTCAAACCCAGAAATCCTATGAACACTTTAATCGATTAAGTTACAATTTAATCGATTACACAAGGCTTTTTAATCGATTATTTGGCATGTTTAATCGATTACAGTTAGTTGGAAAAGTCTGTTATAAATAGAAGTGAGGCTTGGCTTGGTTTTCAATCTGAACACTTCAAATTTTCTGAATACATACAAGCCATCACAAAGTTAGAAAGTGATTTTCTAGGTTAAGCTACTTCTTGTCCCACTCTTTAATCTTCATGGGTATTGAATGATTTTTTGGGCAAGAGTTTTCAAAGAAGAATAGGAGAGCATGTTCTGAAATTCATTTGATCATTCAACTCTGATTGGTAACTCACATGCATTCATATTCATTGGATCATCAGGTTGTTTCTCTCCATTCTCTTTAGGTGTAAAACTTGTTTTGCAATCTTGTAATTTTTTATGCTATTGTAATTTGTTCTTTGAAGCTTGTCTAGAGTAGTGTTCTCTAGGAAAGAACAGAGTAGTGTTCTCAGGTTCTTGTTCTATAGAAGTCTAATAGGGTTTTAAATTTCTTGTCTTTATCTAGAGTTGATAAAGAGGGTTTTGTAATAAAGCTTGTAAGAGCTAAAATTGATAATAGTGGAATTCTAATCTAGTGTTGATTAGAAGAAACTGGATGTAGCTTCTTTTGAGAAGTGAACCAATATAAATTCTTGAGTTGATTTTCTATTCCTTAATCTCTATTAGTCATCTGGCTTATTTGTTCTTGGTATTTTTATCATTACTCACAAGTTCTGTTTTTGAGCTATTGATTTCTTGAGCTGAGTGGTTTGATTGATTAAAAGCGTTCTTGGTTTCAAAAGTGATTAAGATCCTTACTCTGATTTGAAAAAGAAATTTTTAAAAGACCAAGTATTAACCAATTCACCCCCCCTCTTAGTTATTGTGGGTATTCCTATTGTTTTCATTTTTTTTTTTTTGTAGATTTTTTCTAAAGAAGTATTTTACGTTGTTGGAAAGATAAGAAAATTTCCTTTAAGTTTGTATGAAAAGCTTTCGATAATAATGTTTTTGTGAAATTTTATAGAGGTTTGAATCTGCCCTTTTTTGAAAGCTAAGTTTTTTGAATGCATGTTGATGTATTGAATTGTTAAAATTTCACTAAGTGTTGATGTGTTGCCTTGTTAATTTTTGTCTAAGTATTGTGTGTTAGTTTGATGATTTCCATATGAGTTAGGATCTATTTGTTTATGATTGAAAGACTAAGGGAGTGTGAATCTTAGGCAACTATAACTATGGAGTGTGATGTTTTAAATGAGGTTGGAAGGTGTGACCTTTGTTAACTATTGCATGTGATGTGTTATTGATAAGTGCCATATTTTAGTTATTTTTGGGATTATAGCACTTATCTTTTGATTTTAGTAGTTTTCTTATAAACTTCCCTTAATTCTAGTTGTTTTATATATTGTACATTTATAAATGTTTTTATTTAAATATGGAAGATTCATCCATGCATTTCTTATGTTTTGATAATTATTTGTCAGATTCAAAAACCAAGCCAAATGAAGAGCTAAAGGGTCATTTTTGAAGAATTTCATAGTGCCACTCACCCAAGCTAGTAATCAACTAGCCTAGGCTAGTGATATTCCTTTAGCACGAAGTTGTCAACTTGCTTGGGCTAGTTATCACTTGCCTAGGCAAGTGACATAACTTCAGCTTGAAGGAACCAACTCGCCTGGGTGAGCATCACTAGCCTTTACGAGTTGTTCTGGAACCTCTTGGACCATTTCATTTAAAATTCATGTAAAAGGTGAAGAAAACCAGTGATAGCTAAAATCCAGAGCAAGAACAACAAGAACCAAGGAGAGAGAAGAGAGAAAAATGGAGTTGGAGCTGCAGAGAAGTGGTCGTGGATCGCATTCTTCATCATTTCTTCTGTTGATCTTATGCTCTATGTAACGACCCGGATTATAAGTTGACTAGTGAATGCTTGATCTGTGTTTTACCTTAATTAAATTACATGTGTTATGTTGATTAATTATTTGTTTTATTGATAACTTGTTGTTTGGGTGCTTTTGTCTTAGTATACGTGCTTGATGGGTATTGGACGTAAGTCAGCTCTGCTGTGCTGTGGTTGTTGGCTGAGCACGTTAAGAGGACATGTTGTGTCAGTCGTGTTTATAAGCAGCAGGCTAGCACAGCAACAAGCTTACTCTTCCTTCTTCTACCTTTGTGTTTCCTCTGTTTTCTCTCTAAAACTCACCCAGAAACCTCTCATTCCCAACCTCTTCTTTGTTATCTGCAACATACAAGGACCACCGTAGCTACTGCAGAATCCCGACACCAAAGAGAACTTTGTGGTCATAGAAAAAGTAGGGAATGAACCGTCGTGAAGCGTGGACGAACTCCTGGTTAGGTAAGCGGAGTTTATTGTGTTTCTTAACAACTTTAGGTACCACACTTTGGGGGCTATGGAGTCCAGCCGTGACGATAACTGCATGTACCTGGTATGTGTGATGTTCTTCCCAGAAAAGCTACGTCTTTTATGAAGGGGATGTGGTATGCCTTGAATCTGTTGAATGTTGTTTAGTGTTGATGTTTGGTGTTCTTGAGGGGGGGAGTAGATGTTTTAATAACTCCGTGCATGTGTGTGAAGTTGGCATTTTGATGCTGAAAGGCTTCTAAGACCCTTGCTGAAGTGTTCGTGAAGGTGATGAGTACCAGGATGGGTTGGTCATGTTGCACATAGGTATCGACCCTTGTGTTTTGATGTCGGCTACCGGGATGTGTAGGCTGAGTTGAGCGGGTTACATAGCATGCATGCAGGACGTAACTTAGCCCTTGTTGGCGAACTTCAGTAGACCGGGTTCCCTACCTGTGGTTGCTTCCTCAGAGTCGATAAGACTTGCTTCCCTTTTTATAAGGTACACCAGGTTCCTTACCTGGGCAATACATTAGAGTTGTTGAGCTCAAGTTTCACCACCAAAGAGAGAGCTACCGGGTTGCCAACTCGGATGAGCTCGTGCCTTCTCGGGAAAAGAGCCATCGGGTTCCCCTACTTGGTTGAGCTTATGTTCCTTCTTCTAGGACGATCGGGTTCCATACACGTGTCTTCTTTAGAAGCTTATTCTTCCCTCTTCCTTAGAGAGGTCGGGTTCCTTACCCGGGGTGGGCTGTTTCCTTTAGAATTACCAAGTCCAAAACCCTTTTTTCCTTGAGAACTGTCGGGTTCCTTACTCGACAGAGCTTGTCTACTCTTGGGAAACGAGCTACCGGGTTCCCTTACACCCTTGTGTAGGTTGGTGAAATACAAACCCGGGGTCTCACCAGCTCTATCTATTGCAATCGATTACATAGTGTAGAACCCGTTCTTAGAACTTCACAAGAAACCTAAGGGCCTCTTGACCGCCTTTGGAAAATCCTTACCAAACCCAATTGACCTCGACCGAGTTCCTCCGACCTCGTCCATTTTGCTGCCCTTGCCTTCTCTTGCCCAAACTTTACCCCTTTGACCGACCCATACCGACCTTGTCCGAGTTCTATTGGCCTTGACCGACCTTGTCTGCCTTCATCTGACTTCGTTTGGATTCTTACCTTGAGATAGTATGTCTAAGTGCCAACTCGGACACCTCGTACTTCACACCGGTTCACCTGTTTGTACGTGTTTGTGATGACATATATGACTATATTGATGGCACTTGAACTCAGCCTATGTGATGGCTTGAGATGAGGAATGCATTTGGATATAGATAAATACCCACGGGGGTGTATGCCGTATCCTGGCCAGGTCCGATTGAGCCTAGTTTCATACATTGATGGTACCGTGGTGATATTCTATGTATAGCCGTGAGATGCCGGGACTGGGTGGTGATAAACCTTGCGAGGACCACGGTCAGTGCATCGATGGGCCCTTGTGTGGGCGTTAGCCGTGAGATGCCGAGACTGGGTGGTGGTAAACCTTGCGAGGACCACGGCCAGTGCATCGATGGGCCCTCGTGTGGGCGGTAGGTTACATAGGGGGTGTATGGCATTATCCTGGCCAGGTCGGCTTGGCCTGGTTCTGGGTCATACATTGATGGTGCCTATGTAACATACGACATTTGCATGGCGAAAATGGGGATGATGATTGGCTGTGGGGTACGGAGGTACTGGGGGGCCACGTCTGTTGGGAACTCCTTTTGACACTCATTGGCTGATCACCATGGGGCGCTGATTCCTGTGCACGACAGAGTGACCCTGACAAGCTACTGCATCATCTGACCACAGGGATGGCCCATTTTCGGGAAGGTACCACATTGCATCATGAGAATTGAGTTAGGAGCATGCATCATGCCAGGTTTCATAAGTTGATTTATGATATGGTTGTGGATGTCTGTATATGTTAGTGTTTGATGGATGCTTGGAATGTTTGCATTGATATGTTGATGACCATGTTACTGCTTGATCGGGTTGTTCCCTTTTCTGTTGTATTTATTGTTGTTATTTAATATGATGAACTTACCTTTGTTTTGTTGTACCTTGTGGTTTGGTACCTATGATGATCGCAAACCGGGTTCGTGTGAGCAGATGGGCAGCCATAGGTGCTTTTGGGAGAGGATCGGGTTGATTGGAGCCGCCGTGTTTTGCCGGGATGTCATGGACATGATCCCGGGCAGGAGTTGCTTTTTGTTAGATGCACCCCTTGTTTTAATGGATGCACTCCTTGTTTTTCTATTTACACCCCTAACTTTCATTCTCTTTTTAAATGTAAAACATTTGATATACATATATATATATATATACACATATATTTTGAGACATAATCTCTTCTACTTGTAATTAAACTATGTCTTGTATGTGTTTACATGTATTCGAAGTATCTTATGTGTACCTACTTTTACGTGTATTTTCTATAATGATGGTTGCTAGATGTTCGTGAAAAATTTATCATCGTTTTCACAAGTGACAAAAAGGGTGCTCTTTTATTAAAAATGAATTTATATCATGATTATGAGTTAGTGATCCAGTAGCGATGTGGTGGGTCGTTACACTCTACACAATGACCAACTCGTTTCTCTAAAGGATTGGATGTAATCTTCGTGTCCTTATGTATCTT
>CM023946.1:21919187-21930709 GCA_013407115.1 Glycine latifolia | reverse complement strand
TATATATATATATATATATATATATATATATATATATATATATATATATATATAGATATATATATCTTTTCTACTTATTATTGGTGATTCCATTCTAATCGTAATGCTTGATTCTATTTGATCACTAGTTTCATGAAATTGGATTTTAAGTTTGACTAGAAAGTACTATTAGAATTTGAATTGAATGAATTTACTTTTTACATTATGTTGCTAGGAATAAAGCATAACATTTTGATTTCAAATAGCACAAGATTATGATTGTAATGCTAGGATATTTATTTCATATGCGAGGAACCGATATTCGATAAATATTCTTAGGATTCTCGAATGCGAGGGATCGAATTAGGGTGATTTAACATGTAAATTAGTGATGTTAGAAAATTATCCATATGTATTAATATTATTTGGATATTAAGGGTATGAACGATGAAATCCCATCATACGTTTCTCTTGAATTAATTAAATTCATTCTATTTGTTTTCGTAATTTTAAGTATTTACGCCCACTAATTCCATTATTTCCGTTATTTCTGCTATTTTCGTTAAACCCATGAGATTTTGATTGAATTTGTTGTACATAACTATTGAACTATTTACTTTTATCTAGAGAAAATTAGTAACTCATGTCCTTGTGGAAATGATCTCTTGCATAAAATCTATAACCTACAACAACATTGGTATGGTTGCTAATAGCTAACAAGTTTCTGGCGTCATTGCGGGGACTTGAGTCGCTCACTTAGTTCTTTCGGATTTAATTTTTCAGTTGAATATGCCTTTTTCCTTACTGTAGTTATTTATTTTATTTTGATTTTGTGTACATTTTCTCTTGTTATATTTTATTCTCACTAAACTTGGTACTTACGGTTTATTGTTTTTTGTTATTTTTCCTTTATGCGAGGTAAATTTCCTACAAATAAATCGCTATGTGACCCAAAAATTTCCAAGACTGAAAGGGAGAACAAGAAGAAAAAGAAATAAGCAACCACTAAGGCACTAGGTGAATCTTTTTCTATTGATTTTGCTTCACTAGAGAAGCACTTGTAATTATTGTGGCTAATAGAGGAGGAGAAGCAAAAAGAACACCAAGGAGGACTCTTGGTCACCATGCTTATCAACAAGGACCAAAGCATTACAACAACATAGTCATTCCTCCTTTTAGTAACAAGGTTGTGGAATTGAGCCAACATTGCTCAGTCTAATTGGTTCACACCCTTTTGCTGGAATGGATCATGAAGATCCATACACACATTTGTCTACCTTCATGGAGTTATGTAGTATCATGGGAGCTTCTGATGAAGATGTTGAAGCTGTCTACCTCAGAGCTTTCTCGTTAACCTTGACAGGTAAAGTAAAGACATGGTTCCAATCACATCCAAACAAAAGTCTCAACACTTAGGAAGAAGTGGAGGAAAAATCAGATTAATTAGTGCAAAATCAGCCATTGCTACTTTTTCCAAAGTGTGATGAACCTCTCTGTGAGACATGGGAGATATTCAAATCTTTACAGCAGAGGTGCCCAAACCATAATTTTGATGATGCTGCACAACTACATATTTTCTACAGTGGTTTGAGACCTCCGACAAAGATGATTCTTGATGCCTTAGCTGGAGGTACTATGATGTCTAAGAGCCCTGAGGAAGCAATTGTAATCATTGACTCCATAGCAACCCGTGATTATCAAAGTCACCATGATAGAGCTTTGGTTCAAAGGAAAAGTATAATGGAGCTGGATACTCAAAATGCAATTCTAGCTCAAAATAAATTCTTGACCCAACAAATAGAGGCCTTAACAAAATAAATAGGCCAACTTCCTCAACAATTTCAGCAAAGTGGATCACAAAATATGCATGAAGCTCATCAAGTTCAACAAGTTCTAAGATGCAATTTCTATGGTGGTGGCCATCAGAATGACCACTATTCAACACTTGGTAATTGCCAACAGGAAGAGGAGGCCCATTATTTGCATAATCAAACCAGACCTTAACAAAATTTTCAAGGAAATTACCAAGGCTACAGAGGTAGCTCGGGTTCAAATCCACCTTATGGCTAGAGGCAACAAAATAATAATGCATGTTTTGGTCTGACTAACTCTTCTTATGTAGGTCCTTCTAACAACTCTTATGCAAGTCCTTCAAATGGGGGTCCACAACAACAACAAGCTCAGCCTGATAAAATGTCAAAAATGGATGATACTCTAAGTCAGTTTATGCAGATGTACATCACAAATCAGAAGAACACTGATGCTTCCATTAAAAATCTTTGCAAAATAACTGTCTAAACATGGAAGTGAATCTTTTTCAACAAACACACAGGTTAACCCAAAGGTTGGTTTGAGGAGGGGGACTATTGTTGGTTTGAAGGATGATGCTGAGAAAAAGAAAAATGAAAGAGTTGTAGAAAACAAAATGAAAAGGAAAGAGTTGAAAAAGAAAAAGAGAGAAATGATGAAGTGGTGACTAATGAAGAAATGGAAGAGAAAGTGATAAGTGAAGAGGAGAAGCAGGAATCAAAGAAACAAGCAATTGACAAAGGAAAAGTTGTACTAAACCATCCACTGGTTCAACATCTTCCTTATCCACATGTTTTGTCAAAAAAAGATAAGGAAAGGTAGTATAATATTTCTTAGACATTTTTAAACTGCTGCAGATTAACATTCCTTTTTTGGAGATGTTGGAGCAGATGCCAACATATCCTAAATTCACGAAGGATTTGTTTACAAAGAAGAAAAGAATTATGGATAATGAAACAGCAAAGCTAGAGGCAGGTTGCAGTGCAATTATTCAAAATTCATTCCAGAGAAATCCAGAGATCTCGATAGTTTCACCATTCCTATGACTGAGATTATTAATGGGAAAGACATTTCTTGATTTAGGTGCAAGCATCAACATAATTCCCTTGTCCATGATCAAGCGGATAGGAGAAGTCGAAATCAGACCAACTAGGATGGCTTTGCAGTTAGCTGACAAAACTATCAAGCATCCTTATGACATTATTGAAGATGTATTGGTGAAAGTTGACAATTTTCTCTTTCCAGACGACTTTGTAGTGATGGCTATAGATGAGGATAGTGAAGTTCCCTTGATTCTTGGTAGACCTTTCATGAATACTGCTAAAGGTTTAATTGATGTTGATCAGTGTTATTAAACCCAGTTCAGCCCAGCCGGTCGGACCGGGAACCGCTCCACTATCCGGGCTGGGTTGGGGATTGAAACAAACGTGCATATGACCCGGTGGAACCTGACCGGTTTTATATGGACACAGGAACCCGACCGATATTTAGAACTCGGACCGAGTTGTGCTTGAAAAAAAATGGACTCCAAAACGGCATCATTTTGGTTGGAGCCCTAATCTACTTTCGCGTTTCAGACTCAGTTATCACGCCTCTCAGTCGTGGCTCACGCATTCCTTCTCCAGTCCTCAACCGCGCAGCTCATTTGGTTGTTCTCCTTTAAGTCGCCGTCCTCATACCATCGTCGGGCCTTCACACATCCGCCATCATCGCACCTTCAAGCCACCATCATCATTCTCTTCTTCGTTCTCTCCTTCACGCAGAAGCTCATCGTAGCCATGCAGCACAGAAAGCTGAGAAGATGAGGTCGCAACTGTGCAACACAAAAAGATGAGAAGATGAGATTGCAGCCACGCAACATAGAAAGCTAAGAAGATGAGGAGGTGCAGTCGCACAAAGAAAATAAAGACAACGCACAAGACTATAAGAGAGACTATATATATTATGAGGATTAGGTTTAACGCTTTGGGCCTCCAGATCTATATATTCCTTTGCTTCCTATACCTCTTTTATTGCTTTCTGTAGTCCTTCTGGCTCATTTTTTTATATTAAAAATTGGGTTTGTTTTAATTTAAGTAATTGTTATTTACACATTCTTTTATTATTAATACACTTTACTTGTATTATCAACTTTAATACTTTAATTGTTATTTTGAATTTTTGAGTATATTTTTTTAATCAAATAATGTTAGTTATATACTTATATATAATATAATTTTAAAATTTTTAATATAGACTGGGTCAAACCAGGATAATTACTGACCCATCGGTTAGACCACTGACCCATTGACCCATTACCTTGACCGGGTCAATAATCGGACCGAGTTTTATAACACTAATGTTGATGATGGAAAACTCACTGTTAGGGTGCAAGATGACAAAGTGCAATTCAATGTATTTGAAGCCATGAAGCACCCTAAAGATAAAAGGGAGTGTTTTAGAGTGGATGCCTTGGATGAAGTGATTTTTGACTCCAAGATGTTTATTCAAAGAAAAGATGGTTTAGATAAAACATTGACTGAATCATTTGAGGATATGAGAGAATGTTAAGAAAATGAGAATTCAAATTATCTCCAACAGCTAGATGTTTTCAAGGAAATTCCTTACCACCAATCACTCTTTGAAGAATTGAAAGAAGAGAAGCAGAATGAAGAATCAAAGATGGAGCTGAAAGCATTACCTCCACATTTGAAATATGTTTTTATTGTAGGTGATTCACACAAACCAATTTTCATTAATTCAAGTCTTTTTGAAGAAGAAGAAAAGAGACTGGTGAAAATTTTGCAACAGAACAAAGAAGTCATTGGCTGGACCTTATCAGACCTCATAGGTACCAGTCCTTCTTATTGTATGCATAGAATTTTAATGGAAGAAGAATATAAACTTGTAGCTTAGCCATAGATGTTAGACTCAGGGGGAGCTAGAGAGGATCAAGAAGCTGAGGTTCTTAGACTATGAAATGTTTTAGGCTTTTACATGCCAATTCAATTGAATGATGTTTGTATATTATGTATGTCTAAGTAGATGCCTCTTATGATCCGTTACATAAAACTCATTCATGTTTTTGCATTCATGTTTTCACAAAAGCAAAAGTTTCATAAAAATCTTTTTTGAAACACAAGGTTTCCATGAATGCATAAAAAGCCAAGTGTTCAATGTTTCAAGTTTTGGAAAAATATTTTTTCACTGTTTAATCGATTTCCAGTCAGTGGTAATCTATTACTTGAGAGCTAAGAACATTTTAATCGATTACCAGATTGTAATAATCGATTACATAATTCATAATCGCATAATGAACTTCATGTGATAAATGATTACAGCATGGTGGTAATCGATTACATGGCAATGATTTTGAGTAAGGCTTCCTGTGATAATCGATTACATTATGATTTAATCGATTACATTGTTCATAAATATTTTCCAAAAAGATCAAGAATACTTTAATCGATTACATAGGTGATTTAATCGATTACATAGGTAAGTTAATCGATTACATAAGTGATTTAATCGATTATTGACAGTTAAAATAGTTTTCTATAAATAGATGTTGCTTGTTTTAACCAAATACAACAATGAAATACCAACAAAATTCATAACCTTTCTGAAGAGAGAAAAGATACTACGAGCTATTATGTATTTGACCCTCAAATCCTCAAGCTTCAAGATTCCTTGAGAGGATTTCTTTTTTGGGCAACTTTCTAAAGAAGAACTTAGAGAGAATGTTCTGAGATTTGTCTTTCAACCTTGATTCAAGTTTGTTGGTAATCATTTGCATTCATCTGTAGTGGATCATCAGGTTGTTTCTCTCCTACTACTTTGGTTGTAATTCTTTTTAGAATTTCTGGTTTGTGTAACTAGAACAATAGTATTTCTAAAAGCTTGTCTAGAATAGGTGTTTCTAGAGGGAAGAACAGATAAGGTTTTTCTCTATGTCTTGATCACAGAGAGTCTAAGGGAATTAGATTTCTTGTTCGTAATCTATGTTTGATTGAGAGTGATTGTATAAGCTTGTAAGAAACAGATTGCTAATAGTTGAACTCTAACTAGTTGGTTAGAATAACTAGATGTAGCTTTTCTAGGTTGAGAAGTGAACCAATATAAATCTTGGTGTTGATTACCTCTTCTTTATCTTTTCTTGTGGTTATTAATTGTCATTCGTTGGTATAACTTTTTATAATCAATAGAAACCTTTTTATTGTTATTGCATTCTTTAAAGATTAGAGTTTGATTAATTGAAAGTGTTCAACGGTTGTTTTGTGATATGATCCCTTTTAACTTTGATTGTTTAAGAAATTTTAATTGGCCAAGAACCACCAATTCACCCCCCCTCTTGGTTATTGTGTGTTGTTCATATTGTTTTCAATAGAGACACCTCAATCCAACCATGAAGGAAGTTGTCAGAAAAAAGGTAGTCAAGCTATTGGATGTTGGAATGATATATCCTATTTCAGATAGTCAGTGGTAAGCCCTTTACAGGTAGTTCCAAAGAAAGGTGGTATGATTGTTGTAAAGAATAAAAAAAATGAGCTTATTCCAACTAGTACCGTTACAGGCTGAAGAATGTATATTAATTATAAGAAGCTCAATAAAGCCACCATAAAGGATCATTTTCCATTGCCATTTATGGACCAAATGCTGGAGAGACTAGCAAGACAACAATCCTATTGTTTTCTTGATGGGTACTCAGGATATAATAGAATCAATGTTGATTCTCGAGATCAAGATAAGACAACTTTTACATGTCTCTTCAGTGTTTTTGCTTACAGGAAGATGTCTTTCGGTCTTTGTAATGCTCGTTGAGAAAAGTATTGAAGTTTCCACTCTAGGGATAGCACCCATCCAAAAAGCAGAAAAGTGAAGAAGTGATGTCCAACCCTCAAATGGATGAATGACTTCTCTATGTTTGGCTCTTCTTTTGATTTATGTCTTTCTAATCTTGACACAGTACTGAAGCGATGTGGAAACAAATCTTGTGCTCAATTAGGAGAAATGCCACTTTCTGGTTATTGAAGGCATTGTATTGGGCTACAAAATCTTTATTCATGGCATTGAAGTTGACAAAGCCAAGGTGGAAGTCATTGAAAAATTGCCTCTGCCAACAAATGTCAAAGGCATCAAAAGCTTTCTAGGACATGTTGGGTTTTATAGGCGTTTTATCAAGGACTTTTCTAAGATTGCCAAGCCTTTGAGCAATCTCTTGAATAGAGAAGCTTCGTTTGATTTTGATTAATTATGTTTAGAAGCTTTTGATACTTTGAAACAAAAACTGATTTTTGCACCTATAATCATTGCCCCAAACTGGACACTTGATTTTGAAATAATGTGTAATGCTAGTGATTATGTTGTAGGAGCAGTTTTGGGTCAAAGGAAAAATAAAATTTTTCCATGTCATACATTATGCAAGCAAGGTGTTAAATGAAGCTCAAATTAATTATGCAACAACCGAGAAAGAATTGCTTGCGGTAGTGTATACTTTGGAAAAATTTAGATATTATTTAATAGGATCTAAGGTTGTGGTTTTTATTGATTATGCTGCTATAAAATATTTGTTGGTCAAAGTTAATTCTAAACCCAGACTTATCTGTCAGATTCTACTTTTGTAGGAATTTGATTTGGAAATCAAGGATAAAAAGGGGAGTGAAAATCATGTAGCTGATCATCTTTCTAGAGTTACAATTGATGAGGTGACCACATAAGGTCCTGAAATTCAAGAAGAGTTTCTTGATGAAAAGTTGTTCAACATTGCAAAAAGGTGCCATGCTTTGCTAAGATAGCAAATTTCAAAGCAACTGGTGCACTTCCTGATAATCTCACTTGGCACTAGAAAAAGAAGTTTCTCAGGGACTTTAAATACTTTGTGTGGGATGATCCTTATCTTTTTAAGGTTGGAGCAGATAATCTCCTGAGGAGATGTATAACTTAAGGGGAGGCAAGAAGAATACTGTGGCATTGCCACAGTTCATCTTATGGAGGCCATTACAATGGAGAAAAGACTGCTACCAAGGTCTTTTTCAATCTGGTTTCTATTGGACTACATTGTGCAAGAATGCTTCTGAATATGTTTAAAGGTGTGATAACTGTCAAAGAATAGGTGGAATCTCTAGAAGGAATGAAATGCCACTACAGAACATTCTAGAGATTGAAGCTTTTGACTTCTGGGGATAGATTTCATTAGTCCATTCCTATCATCTTACTCAAATGAATACATTCTATTGGTTGTGGACTATGTAACCAAATGTGTGGAAGCAATAATTGTTCAACATGTAGATGCAAAGACCATTATTCGCTTCATAAAGAAAAACATATTTTCAAGGTTTGGCACACCAAGGGTTCTGATAAGTGATGGAGGACCTCATTTCTGTAACATCCAACTCAAGAAAGTTCTCCAACACTATAGTGTCAGACACAAGGTAGCCTCACCTTACCATCCTCAGATCAATGGGCAAGTTGAAGTTTCTAATAGGGAAGTCAAAAAGATCCTGCAAAAAAATAGTTGCTCAGTCAAGGAAGGATTGGTCTAAAAAATTAAATGAAGCTCTATGGGCATAGAGAACGACATACAAAGCTCATACATGACTCACACCCTTCCAATTGGTCTATGACAAATCTTGTAACTTACATGTTGAGTTGGAGTACAAAGCTTACTGGGCATTGAAATTTTTGAATTTTGATCTGAATGCAGCTGGTGAACACAAGAAGCTCCAACTTCTTGAATTAGAGGAATTGTGTAACATCCTCAAATTTTTATCTTGAGCTTATATTTATGTTTGAATTAATTATGGATATGTGATGATAGTTTGATACCAGAAGGATAGGATAGAAGCCAATGAATTCAAGTGACAAATTTAAAAGTGCTTGAAATATACTTAGTTAGGATTAAGTGAATTTAAGAAAGAAACATACCCTAGCACATGTAGGATGTGGACTAGGAGCTTAAGATCACCTAAGAAACTACCTTAGTAACACAAAACTACATGAAGTACACTTGGAATAAATTAAAAGAAGCAAAAGTATAAGAGAAAGCAAGCTTTATGTGAGATTTTTAAGCTATATGGAAGTGAAAATGCTTGTGTTGGAAACGTGTAAGCCTTAGGAATTGTGCACAAGATGATAATTTTTCAGCCAAGCCTATAACAAATCAGATTTGGCTTGTTGAAGACTCCATTCCACGTGCATAGGCCAGCCAAGCTCAAAGGAATCTTGCTTTAATTGAAAATAACATGGCATTTAATGAATAAGGACAAAGCTTTTAGACATTTACCTTAGGTAATAATTATTTGGTTAACTTAGGACTAAACTAACTCCTAACTAAGTTAAATCTTAACTAATTCACTTAATATAAATAGATTATGACACCTCAAAAATTCTGCACATAGAACCTAGCACCCAACACCCACGGCCAATTGCTTTCTCCCTTGTACCTTGCTATCATTTTCACACTTTCTCTTTGTCTCCTAAAACCCGTGACCTATATTCCTCTTGTCCTAGACTTATATTCCTTTCTTTCTCTATTCTACACTATCTTAAGATCTATATCTTTCAAAGAATTAAAGTATACAGCCACTACTTGGAAGATTTGGACACAAGTTTACATAAGGTAGGCTAGGCTTCAATCTTTAATTAAGGGTTTATTTGGACTAATCTTTATGTGCAATGGTGCAGATTTATGGCTGACCCTAGTAGGCTGAATTTTCAATTCATTGAAGGGTATTTTATGATGTGGTTATGTTGATTTAAGAATAGGATAGGTTGATGATTGAAATGCTGAAATATTAGTAATGTTTGGACTTGATTTTGGTGATCCTTGGAATTGATTTTGATGGTATCTGGACTGTTTGCTTATATATATATATATATATATATATATATATATATATATATGTTTTGAATTAATTTTAAGAAGTAGAAGCTGAAATGTATGTGGATAAAAGGTTTAATTACTTAAGTGGTTCAGTTTTGAGGATTAAGTATTAGGATGGTAAGTTGAAAAGAACATAAGGTCTAGGCTAAGTTCTAATCTTTTCTTGTGAAAGTGTAAAGGAATTAGAAATTATTTGGAATGTATATTATGGTTTAATAGCTAGATTACTAACATGTTGTCTTTAAATTGAGGATATTAATTTGTCATGCACAAGTTTGCATGATTTTGATTGAATAAGTTACGGTAGCCAAGCCATACATTTCGTATATTGTGATGTCTGTGATGAAATTTTTCCATGAGGTTGTTTGAATTTACCCATGGATTGTATTACTAATGAAAATGATGGATTTTATGTGATGATATATATTGATTCGTGTTTCCTAGTCCAGTATGAGATTTGCAAAACAAAATCCAATACTAAATTCAATACAAGAAGTAGAGACCAAGTGCAAAATCATGGAATTGATCATGCATTGTTTATGTAAGACGGCTGCAATGATACTACATACAGTATGATATGTAGAGACCAGGTGCACTCTAGAATTTCATCATGCATACAATGATCATTTTCCTTGATGCCTTGGACTAGTGGTGGTACAAAAATGAAGATAGAAATTGCTATATTTTCACCATGCATCATGTTATCCGCGTTTATGTATATTTTGGAACCCATTTTCCTGTATCAGTTCTTAATGACCTGTTTAATCCTAACGATCCTTTCCTTCAATTTGCTCACGTTTACCCCAATCCACCTATGGAACCTATCAACATCTCTTCTAGTAACCATAATCTGTATCCTCCCTTCCTACCAGGTTATGTAGGAAACATGAATTTGAATAATGAGTCTAATGCTGAAGAGAGTGTTGGTGAAATTTTCTAAACAAGTGTTACCTTGGTGTATTAAATCTCAATAAGGATTGTATCTAGGAAATGGATGAGTAAGGTGTTCATAGTTGTAACGGCTTAATTTTTTTTTTTTTAGAAATTAAATTTTTGTTTATTGCTTATATTAAACAAGAGTATATTTGTATAGGTTCAAGGTTAATACTCACATGTATAGATAACATAATACACCTACTTGTTTCATTGCACTCCATTTTGTTCTTTTACACATTCTTACTTAGGCAACAAAATATAAAGTTACTACAAACCATAAATTCTAGCAACCCTATATATACAAAAGTACTAAGCAAACATGAAATTATCCATTTTTAATAGTATGGCTAACTCTAGTAGAGTTCATGGACGAAGAGAAACATATGTTCAGATTCAGAAGTTATCCGCAAAACTTTCCTCAGGCTTTGGTTCATTATTAAGATTCACATTTCCTCCTGGGATAGGTAAAAAATGAGGATACATCTGATTGCTGCTAGAGGAAATGTTTATGGGCTCCATAGAAGGATCATGATATCCATGAGGAAATTGCATAAAAGGATCGTTAGGATTAAACATATTATTTAGTACCAACACCGGAAAGTGTGCACCAAAATACACATACGCACATATCACAAGATGCATGGTAAGTACATAGCAATTTCTAACTTCATTGTGGTCCCACCACCAATCTAGGGCATCAAGGAATATTATCACCGAGGTCATCTATACATACATATATATAAATGAAACAAATCTAGTGAGAAATAAAATTTCTCAGTAGGCAAAACTAAACCATCAAATAAGTTAGTAGGTTAGTAATTCATCAAATAATTCCAATAACATCAATAAACAACCATTCAACAATATGCATGATGAAATCATAGAGTGCACATGGTCAATACATATCATACTGTATGTAGCTAACCTCGTCCAAGAC
>CM023946.1:21858159-21919177 GCA_013407115.1 Glycine latifolia | reverse complement strand
ATATATATATATATATATATATATATATATATATATATATATATATATATTTATAAGCAAATAGTCCAAATTCCATCAAAATCAAGTCTAAACATTATTAATATTTAAACATTTCAATCATCAACCTATCATATTCTTAAATCAACATAACCATATCATAAAGTACCCTTTTATGATTTGAAAGTTCAGCCTACTAGGGTCAGCCATAAATCTGCACCATTGCACATAAATATTAGTCAAAATAAACTCTTAATTAAGGATTGAAGCCTAGCCTAACTCAAGTAAATTGGGTTGCAAATGTCCAAGTAAGTGGCTACACTTCTTTAAAGTCTTCAAGGGAGGAAGTCTTAGGATGATTTATATGAAAGAAAAGAAGACAATGGACATATAGGATACTATAGGAGTGGGCTACGGTTACAAGTAAATAAGAAAGTGAGAATTGAAAGCAAGGTAGTAGGAGGAAAGCAAATGGGCCGTGAGAGTGAGCTTTGATGCTAGAAGTGTACGTGCAACTTTTCTGTGATATCATGAGCTATTTATATTAAGTTAGTTAGTTAGGTATTAAGTGGATTGGTTAGGTTTTAATTTGATTAGTAGTTAGTTCAATTTTAAAGTAACTAACTAATTATAACTAAATCTATTCTAAGCACTTCTAAACTTGTCACTTGGATCCATTTGTTTCTATCCTATCCTTCTTGTATCACACTACCATCCTAGGTGTTTCTCATGTGATAAATTTCATCATCATATCATCATTATAGCTCATGATAGCTTTAGATATTCATGCAATTTTCTTTCATTTTTACTGTAAGGTTTATTTGCTTTCATTTATTATATTGAGTAGTAAAATTTAGAGACTTATCTTCTGACTTACTTAATCATAAATTTTCAGTCAGTCTAGGTACTCCTAGTTTTCTTGTGATGTTTGTCTGTTCCTAAGGATAATTTGGTAATTTGTCATTCCAGAGGTATTTTTTAATTCCTTCTTCAAGGGTGACATCATGCTTACCTCACTTTCTTCTTCGCCAAGTTTCTCCAAAATATCTAAGGGTATTATTGTAATTTTTACTCCAAGGGTAATATGATTATTCTCCTTCAAACATTTTTGTAATTTCTCTTTTTATCTCTAATTAACATTTTTAAATTTTTGGGATGTTACAATAGTACTCTTATGTTTTAGGGCATGTGGTTGGTACTACGTGAATCTCATAACTTGTCTAACAAGAAGTGATGTATAATGTAACAGTGATCAATCCTTAATTAAGAGGTTATAACTTATAAAAATTATATGTATCCAAAAAATTTACTAATATATGCTCCTTAAAAATAAACACTAATAAAAATTATCTAGAAATATATTAGGACATTACAAATTGAGGTTTCAAGCTTATGAGAATTCCAAGCTTTATAAGCAAAGAGTTAAAGTTTATCATGATAAAAAAGCCTTTGAAAAGAAATTTTCAGCCTGGTCAACAAGTTTTGTTATTTAATTCTAGATTGAGATTATTTCTAGGTAAGCTGAAATCTAAGTGGTCTAGACCATTCATCATCAATGAAATCATGTCACATGGAGCTGTGATATTGGAGGATCCAACCACAAAAAGGACATGGACTATGAATGACAACATAATCAAACACTACTTGGGTGGTGATGTTGAGAGGCTCACCACTGTTGTACAATTGCAAAAATGTCTTAGCCATAACAAGGGCATCCAGCTTAAAAGATAGTATTTCTAAACTTTGTCTTAATTTGTGTTACCTAAATCTTATGACTTATGTTTCTGAATTATATTTATGAACTTTACTTTTGAGTCTTTATTGGAGAATTATGTTTTTGAATGTATATGTTTCAATTTGTAGGTTGAGTTGTAGTTTTAAATATGTCTATGTTTAGTGTGAAACTATGTTTTAAATATTCTAGTGTTTGTGTCATGTTTTTACATGTTATCTATTTTTTTAATGTGTTTATGGTTTTGTATTTTTCATATGTATAATTGGTTTTTGATGAAACTTAAGTGTTTTTAATACCCTTGGCCCACCCCAGAGCAATTTAGGGCTATCATTGCATGGCCTGGAGACAAACATAATTTTCAGGAGGAGGCAGGTTCTGTAGGTGACCAAGGCGCTACAAATGACCAAGGAGGAGGAAGAGCAGATGAGGATGAAGACATAATAGATCCTATTGATTATTTCATTCGAGACTAAGCTCATCAGCCATGATCGTAAAAAATTTGTGAACTTGTCTTTATGTTCCTTTATCACTTTGTATTAAACTTCAGTACTTTATTTCCTTATTTCCTATTTTGGATTTTTTCTTTGATATTTACGCGCTTTTGTAATTTTGACTTGTTTTGCCGTGCACTTAGATATGTGTACACAGAGGTTTCCCTCTTTTTGGTAGTACACATTATTGAATAATTTTGTTTTGTTAGCATAGTTGTAGAATATATATAACTCTTTTTGGGACTTAAACATAAAATTTATCTTGGACATAACATGTTTTGGAAAGAATTAGCAGCGGGTGATTTTGAAACTTGCTTTTGAATTGGATCAGAACACAATAAAATGATTATCGGAAACATTGAGAATGAAAAACAATGAATGGCTTTCCCAAATACCAAATGAATTTAGATGTTTTTACATGGACTTGAGAAAGAAAAGCTTTCAAAACACTGATTTGGTTTGAACATGGAAACATGCCTTAAGCTTTAGTGATTGTGTGCAACCACAAATTTTACATTGAGTGTCCTGACTGATATGTTCTACAATTGATTTTGCATGAATTTCTAATTGTCATAACATATGATGCATGGATATGATTTAGGCATTCTTTCTTTCTTTCTTCTACATTTTAAGCCACTAGCGAAAAAGCTATCCCAATGTATAGTGTTTAACCATTTGCAAGCCCTTTGAGTCAAACACTTGATATTTTGTTGGAACACTAACCTAGGATAAAATTTTCCTACCTTACCTTAGGTTAGGAGAGCAAAGGTATTTTGTTAGGGATTTCTATCATTTGGTGGCTAATGTGATGTAAATACTTTGTGTTTTAAATGTGGTTATTCATGTAAATTAAATATTGTATAGAAAAGAAAGAAAAAAAAAGGAAGAAAAGAAAAATGAAAAGGGAAACAAGTTCTTTGTGAATAAATAAATGTATGAATTATGTACATTATGTTATAAACTGTTCAAAGTTATTGTAATTTTATATGTTGGGATGTTGGTAAAGGAAGTATTGATGATGTCTTGGTTGAAAAGGGAAGAGATAGGAAGCGAGAACCAAAAACCAGAGGAAGAACAACATGAACAAAGGAGAGAGAAGAGATAAAAGTGGAGTTGGAGCTGCAAAGAAGTAGTCATCGATCACATCCTTCATCATTTTTTTTGTTGATCTTGTGCTCTACACAATGATCAGCTCGTTTCTCTGAAGGATTGGATGTGATCTTCGTACCCTTTTGTATCTCTTTTGATATTTTATATATATGTGAATCTCTTTTCTACTCATTACTAGTGATTTCATTCTAATCGTAATGCTTGATTCTATTTGATCACTAGTTTCATGAAATTGGATTTTAGGTTTGACTAGAAAGTACTCTTAGAATTTGAACTAAATGAATTTACTCTTTACATTACATTGCTAGCATTAGAGCATAACATTTTGATTGCAAATAGCAAAAGATTATGATTGTAATGCTGGGATATTTATTTCATATGCAAGGAATCGATATTCGATAAATATTCTTAGGATTCTCGAATGCGATGGATCGATTTGGGGTGATTTAACATGTAAATTAGTGATATTAGAAAATGATTAATATGTATTAATATTATTTGGATACTGAGGGTATGAATGACGAAATCTAATCCCAAGTTTCTCTTGAATTAATTAAATTCATTGTACTTGTTTTCATAACTTTACATATTTTCGACACACTAATTCCTATTTACATATTGAACTGTTTACTTTTATCTGGAGAAATTGAGTAACTTAAGTCCCTGCGGAGACAATCACTTTTACAAAATCTATAACCTGTGATGACATTGGTACGCTTACCAATAGTCTAACAGTTTTGGGCGATAATGATTTGTGGGTTAAGGTCTGTGTGGGTGGATATAGGGACTTGAGAATGAGTCCTAATGTTAACCAGGACCCCATTCTAGTGGGAACATGGTGTCTCAAAAGATGTGCACCTTTTTGTGATCATTGTAGGGACTAAAGCACGAGTCCCAATATGGACTATAACCCTATTCTAATGGACATTGTGTGTGTCGAACCACATGCCATGCTTTTTGTTAGTTCATAGGGACTCAAGAATGAGTGCCCCATGTGAGTAACATGTTTTCTCTAAGAGAATAATGCGCTTAAGAGGCGTGTAAGCGAAAGCAAACTCATAGCAGAATGCATAGATTTTCTTCAAGAGAGTCACATGAGGGTCGTGCTGGATGTTGTGAGAGCTGGCTAGAAGGCGATCGATTGGTGGTTTTCAACATGAGGTATGGATGGAATCCCTATTTTGTGATGATGTTATGTCTGAATGATTCTTGAACTTGCTTCACCTTATGATGTCATTTTGTACCTGTGTAGCCAGGCCCCATGGTGACAATAAAGTGAACACTCAATGAGGTATTTGTTGAGGAGTAAGTCCTCAAAGTTTGGGATGACCTTATAGAGTGGTTACTTAGGGTATGCTCTCTAACTTATTGTTTCTTGGGGATGTGGCACTTAGTTTGTGGTCATATTTTCCACAATGTGGAGTTGGCAATCCCGACAAATGCAGCAAAAACTTGTTAGACTTTTGGCAAACATACCAATGTTGTTGCAGGATACAAATTTTATAAAAGAGACCGTCTCCACATGGACTTAAGCTACTCAGTTTCTCCAAATAAAAGTAAACAGTTCAATAGTTATGTACAACAAATTTAATCGAAATCTCATGGATTTAAAGGAAATAACAGAAATAACGAAAGTAGCAAAAATAAGGGAAATAGTGTACACATCGAAAATACATAAAATTACGAAAACAAGGAAAATGGATTTAATTAATTCAATAGAAATGTAGGATTGGATTTCATCGTTCATACCCTTAGTATCTAAATAATATTAATCCATATGGATCATTTTCTAACATCACTGGTGCACACATTAAATCACCCTGAATCGATCCCTCGCTTTCGAGATTTCTAAGAATATTTATCGAATATCGATTCTTTGCATACGAAATAAATATTCCAGCATTACAATTATAATCTCATGTTATTCACAATCAAAACTTTATGCTTTATTCCTAGCAACGTAATGTAAAGAGTAAATTCATTTAGTTCAAATTCTAAGAGTACTTTCCAGTCAAATTTAAAATCCAATTTCATGAAGCTAGTGATCTAATAGAATCAAGCATTACAAACATAATGAAATCACCAGTAACGAGTAGAAAAGATTCACACCCACACACACACACATAATATCAAAAGAGACACATAAGGGTATGAAGATTACATCCAATCATGCGGAGAAACTAGTCAATCATTGTATAGAGCACAAGATCAACAGAAGAAATGATGAAGGATACCATCCACGATCACTTCTCTGCAAATCCAAATCCAATTTTTCTTTCTTCTCTCTCCTGACTTGATGGTTCTTCCTCTTGTTCTTTTCTCCCCCTAGCTTTTTGCTGTTGTGCATAGCTTTTAAATGAAATGACCCAAGAGGTGCCAGACCAACTCGCCCAGGAAAGTTGATTTCTTCATGCTGAAGGAATGTCGCTAGCCCAAGCGATTTGATTGCTAGCCCAGGAAAGTGACACTCTGAAATTCTTCATAATAACCCTTGGTGCTCTTCATCTTGGCTTGGTTTCTGGATCCAACAAATAACCATCAAAACATAAGAAATACATGGATGAATCTTACATATTTAAACAAAAACATTTATAAATGTACAATATATAAAACAACTAGAATTAAGGAAAGTTTATAAGAAAACTACCAAAATCAAAAGATAAGTTCTAGCATTCTAATCTTAAAAATAACTAAAATATGGCACTTATCAAGGCATAGCCGACTTGAGAAAGCCCACCATTTTACCGTGGTGAGGGTTTACTCCTGACAGTCATCCAAACTAAAATGTTGTAAGACCACTGAGTTTTGGAAGTTCCAATGGCAGTTGACTAGTGTGTTATATATGTTGAGAAAGTAAGATGTGACGCCTTAAGATGCATGTGAGATCTGGTAGATAACCAAAACACAATATTTGTTAGTCTTGTGTGTATTGACTTGTGTTAGGCCTTTCTATATCTTGGTTGATGAAGTGAAAAGACTCACCCTTACATTTTTATTTTAGGATCATACGACGGGTAAAGAGTTTACTCTCTATCTCGAGGATGAGTGCACTTAAAGGTGGTGGATACCCAACATGAGAGATGTGGATCACTTCATTGGGTATCCCAGTTATGTGCAGACACCTGCTGACTTATGCTTGGGTGTAGTTTCCACATTAGGTTGGGTGTTAAAGATGACTGCTCTGAGTCTAGGACCTTTACTTCTATATGTACTTGTTTTAGGTAGGCTGAGGCATCAAACTTTTCCTTGTATGTTCAGTCATAAGTTTCAATTATATGCATTTTGGCTGACTCATGCACTTTTTGAAAACACAATGAATATACTGCAAATAAAATAAGAGGGGGGCTGAATTGGTTCAAAACTGATATTTAAAATTTTCTAAAATAATTTGCGGAATTAAAATCTTGGATCGTATCACTTGTTCACCTTTTGAAAATCTAGAACTCTTTCTTCAATCAAGATCAATCCTTGATATGCATGTAATGACAGAAATAGTTTCTTTGATGATAATATTTTGATTTCACAATAATAAGTGATGAAATATATAGAATTCAAGACAAGAGACAAGGCAATTTATATTGGTTCACCTCTCAACTTTGGAGGTTACATCCAGTTACTTCCAACCCACACTAGGTTAGAGTTTTCACTATATCAAAGAATCTTTACAAGTAGTTTACAATGATCACCTTTATCCATACTAGACAAAGAAACAGAAATCTAAACCCTATAGAATTCAAATGATCACGACCCAGAGAACTCTACTCTGTTCTTACTTCTAGAGAACCCTACTCTAGAAAATAATTTTAAAGAAACTAAGATATAAACCAACAGAATTTTTAATAACCAGAAAAATAAAATTCTAAAGAAAGATTCAAGAGATACAACCTGTGATCCTTCAAATGAATGAATGAATGATGTTACCAATCAGTCAGGTTGAATGCAATTCAAAGCACAGAATAAAAACTCTTGAAATCTATTCTTTTCTTTAAAAACTCATCTCAAGGACTCAACATTCTTGACCTCATGAGAGGTTTTTCACTCTTAGAACAAATCAGTATTTTTGCTTTGGGAAAAACTTTCTATCTTTTTAGTGATTCACACAAATGCTCAAAGTTACTCAGAACAATTCGCTCTAAGTCTATTTATAAAGACAAGTTAAGCAAAGCTTTAAAAAAACTGATTTAACTGACAATAATCGATTAAAATGAAAAGGTAATCGATTATTTAATCATATGTAATCGATTAAAATATAACATAATCGATTAATATGTTCTTGAGCTTCCTGGAAATATTTTCATAAATAAAATAATCGATTAAACCGAAACGTAATCGATTAAAACAGTCTTAGTATATTTGAAGTATGAAGAAATAATCGATTACATAAGACTGGTACTCGATTAAACCAGTAAAGCTCAAAACACGAACCCGGCCTGTGTAATTGATTACTGAAAATGGTAATCGATTATACCAAAAATGCATCATGACTAACAAGTTGAGATAATCGATTATATAATAGAATAATCGATTATTCCAGTGATGCATGTTTTTCATATGCTACTATGTAATCAATTACAAAAAGCTAGTAATCGATTAGGACACTTTGACTGTCATAAATCAAACAGCAATTGTTACTGAAGGACACTTTGAACCCTTTGTCACATAGTTGGCTTATGCTTAGGAGATTATGTTTCAAGCCATCAACATACAAAACATTTCTGATCATAGTTTTGAGATTGTCTCCTATGTTTCCTTCTCCAATTATTTTCCCTTTGTTATTATCGCCATAGGTGACAAATCCTCCATCTTTTAGTATGACATTTGTAAGCATGAATATGTCGCCTGTCATGAGCCTAGAGCAGCCACTATCAAGATACCATAGTGATGATCTTGCTCTTAGACACACCTGCAAAATTCAAATCAAGTAACAAGAAAGGTACCCAATTAAGTTTTGGTCCATAGGGGTTAGCAATTTTCTTTTTCTTTTGCACCCATACACATTCTTCATTAGGCACATAATATTTCCTAGCATAGCATTTAAAAGATGTATGTCCTTTCTTCATGCAATAGTTACAAGTTACAACTCTTAATGATCTTTCAAAGTAAGCATTTTGATTAAACTTTGATTTATTAAAACTCTTTTGATTCTTCTGTTTTGGTGGTACAAATTTGGTTTTTCCACTATATTTTGAACCATGTTTGTATCCCAAACCAGAAGTATCTCCAGCATATTTTTGCACGCTTAACATTTCAGCTAAGTTTCACTTTCCTCTATAAAGTCTTCTCAAAAGATCAACCAAATAGTTATTTTCTTAAAGTAGTAGCATATACTTTTCTCCTTGGCTTCTTTTGAAAGCATCAAACTCATCTTGTAACAATTTACATTTTTCTGCCTTAGAAGAGGAAGAAGGATATATACAACCATTGACCTTGTAACTTGAAAGAAATTTTTCATTCTCTTCTTTCAACTTACAAAGTTCACTTTGCATTTCTGCAAGTTTGGTGATGTGTCATCTTAGATCTCCTTTCAGCTTATTATTTGCCTTTGCAAGCCTTTGAGCCTCATCATGCATTTCATGAAAAGCATCAATAATGTTATCATATTCTGAATTTACCTCATATTCAGCACTAGAGAATCCTTCATCATCACTCAAGGTTGAAGTGAAGCATACATTTGCTTCTTCTTCATTCTCACTCCTTGATCCAGAACTTGTTGATTCATTATCTTCCCATGCAATGTAGGTTTTCTTTGGCATTCCTTCCTTCTTTATCTTCCTCTCACCTTGTTACTTCTTCAAGAACATTGGACATTCAGATTTAATGTGTCCAGGTTTTCCACATTCAAAACAAGTAAAGTTGGTAAAGGTGTTGTTGTTGCTATTGTTGTCATTTCTTTTGTTGAACTTTGTGAACTTTCTATTTTTGTTCCTTCTCATGAATTTGCTGAACTTTTTGACTATTAGATTCATGTTGTCATCTTCATCTTCTTCACTTGAGTCCTCTTTTATTTCAACCTTAGATGATGCAGCTTTCAAACCTATGAAATATAAGCCATGAAATATACAAAATTCAAGACAAGAGACAAGGCAATTTATACTGGTTCACCTCTCAACCTTAAAGGTTACATCCAGTTACTTCTAACCCACACTAGGTTAGATTTTTCACTATATCAAAGAATCTTTACAAGCAGTTTACAATGATCACCTTTATCCACACTAGACAAAGAAACAGAAATCTAAACCCTATAGAATTCAAATGATCAAGACCCAGAGAACCTTACTCTGTTCTTACTTCTAGAGAACCCTACTCTTGAAAACAGCTTTAAAGAAACTAAGATATAAACCAACAGAATTTTTAATAACTACAAAAAAAATAAAATTCTAAAGAAAGATTCAAGAGATACAACCTGTGATCCTTCAAATGAATGAATGAATGATGTTACCAATCAGTCAGGTTGAATGCAATTCAAAGCTCAGAATAAAAACTCTTGAAATCTCTTCTTTTCTTTAAAAACTCATCTCAAGGACTCAACATTCTTGATCTCATGAGGGGTTTTCACTCTTAGAACAAATCAGTATTTTTGCTCTGGAAAAAGCTTTCTATCTTTTTAGTGATTCACACAAATGCTCAAAGTTACTCAGAACAATTCGCTCTAAGTCTATTTATAAAGACAAGTTAAGCAAAGCTTTAAAAAAAACTGATTTAAATGACAATAATCGATTAAAACGAAAAGGTAAACGATTATTTAATCATATGTAATCGATTAAAATATAACATAATCGATTAATATGTTCTTAAGCTTCCTGGAAATGTTTTCATGAACAAGATAATTGATTAAACCGAAATGTAATTGATTAAAATAGTCTTAGTATATTTGAAGTATGAAGAAATAATTGATTACTTAAGACTGGTAATCGATTAAACCAGTAAAGCTCAAAACACGAACCCGGCCTGTGTAATCGATTACTGAAAATGGTAATCGATTATACCAGAAATGCATCATGACTAACAAGTTAAGATAATAGATTATATAACAGAATAATCGATTATTCCATTGAATCATGTTTTTCATATGCTACTATGTAATCGATTACAAAAAGCTAGTAATCGATTAAATTGTTCTTTAAGGCTTTTTTCAGAAATAGTATGAATGTATTTAATCGATTAAAATAGTAATTTTTCATTTTTTTCAATGACTTAGCCATGAGAACTTAACTTCTTATGAAATCATTGGATTGCTTTGAGATTTTAATCAAAAACTATGTATGCATGATAATGAAATGCAAATGCACATGAAAGATCACAAGGCAATACACTTGAACCACTTAGACAAATTACAAATGCCTTCAAATGATTGGGCCTATAAAAAGCTAAAACATCAAGTCTTCATCCTTGCTTTCATCTTCTTGCAGCTTCCCTTAAAGTCAACAATCTCCCCCTTAAAATCAACACTCTTTACATATATTTCACCAATTTAAAGTTTATTTCATTTGTTTTTTCTTTCGTCTAAAAAAGGTGTATGGTTATATCCGAAAATGATTTTTTGCACTCATCAAAGTATATTGATAGATGCATTTGTTTTACCAAGAAATTTATCTTCTGTCTTGAATTGCAAGTAAATAAGAAATAAAAGAAAAGGAAAAAGAACTCACTCACGTTCTCCCAAAGTAAAATGCTTCCTTGACTGTATTAAATAACAGGGTTGTCTAATCAGAGTTTAAATAAAGGAAAAGTGCATGATTATTCATACTAGATTTTAGGGTGTTACAACCTTCACCACAAGAAAAACAAGGCCAAAGACCGAGGCAAACCTAAAGCGAACCAAACAAGGAAATGATGAACCACATAGAAAGTATGTCGAGAGATTTAATAAAGAAGCAGGGAGGTCATCGAGTTCTTTTCGAGATCGTCCTAATGCTAGCCAAAGATGAGGTAGGGTTGTAACACCCTGATATTTGCTTTTCTATATTAAGTAAAATTCATTTTATATATTTATTTTAATAAATATATTATGTATTGAGAATTTTTTTAATAATTAAATAAATAAATATTATTTTAAGTTATTATTGTGGAAAAATATAATGGGTTTATGTTAAAAATAAACTAAAAGAGTTTTATTAGAACGTGTTTTATGAGTTAAGTTTTGGGCTTTCTCTTATGACTCATAAGTTTTCTCTAATCCTTAGTTTATGCTTATGTTTTGTACGACACGTAAATGACAAGAGCTTTGTTTTAGATTTATTAATATAATGTATCTTTAACTTTAAGTTTACGTGTAGCAAACTCTGATATTATTCTATGCTAAGTTTTCATAATCTAGTAACATAAGAAGTAAAAAGAGGTAATATCATATAGGGTGTTACTGTTAGACTTTTGGCAAGCGTACCAATTTGTCGTTGTAAGTTACAAAATTTATAAAATTTCGTCTCCACAGGACTTGTGCTACTAAGTTTATCCAAATAAAACTTAACAGTTTAATAGTTATGTATAACGAGTATGGTCGAAGTTTTGATGGTTTTACGGAAATAATGAAAAATTACGAAAGATTACGGAAGCTAATAAAATGATTTTAATTAATTTAAGAAAAGCGTAGGATTTGGATTTCATCATTCATACCCTCAGTATCCAATTAATATTACCATGTATAAATCATTTTCTATTATTACTGATGCACAAATTAATTAACCTCGAATCGATCCCTCACAATCGAGTTCTAAGGATATTTACCGAATATCGATCCCTCGTATACGAAGTAAATAACCCAGCATTACAATCATGATCGCGTGCTATTTGCAATCTAAACATTATGCTTTATCCCTAGCAACGTAACGTAAAGAGTAAAATTATTTAGTTCAAATTCTAAGAGTACTTCCCAGTTAAACTTAGAATCCAACTTCATGAAACTAGTGATCAAGTAGAATCAAGCATTAAGAACGGAATAAAATTACCAATAATAAATAGAAAAGACTTATGTATAAATAAATATTAAAAGAGATACTTAAAGGTAAGAAGATTACATCCAATCCTTAAGAGAAACTAACCAAGCATGGAGAGAACCTCCTTAAGAGAAGAATTGATGAAGGGCCCCATCACCGCTTCTTTCCGGTAGAGTCTCTGCACTAAATCTCACTTCTCTCACTTTCCTAACCTACCTAATACTAATATTTAAAGAGCCTAAGGCTCAAAACAAGCTAAGAAGCAATGAAGGAGGAAGAATGAAAATGAAAAGAATGTCTATGGCCTTGGGGGGTGCTTGGGTATTTATAGGGGCTAGCCTAGTCAAGTTTGGTCGCCCAAGCGACCAATTTCTTCATTTTCCACTCGCTTGGGCGAGTTAAAGGCCCAACTTGGACGTCCACTTGGCCACTTGAAGGCCCACTTGATAACTCCACTCGCCCAAGCGACCAGATTGAACTTGTTTCACTCGTCTGGGCGAGTTAAAGGATGGTTCTGGAACATGTTTTTGGGCCTTGATGGATATTGGGCCTTTTTTGCTTGTTGCACCTCCTAGGTTTGCTTTATGATCCATTTTTGCTTGCTTTGTTTGATCGGAAGCTTCGAAAGTCCACGGAATCTATCAAAATACAAAGCATGATTGGATTAATCTTCCAAAATATGAACAACAACTTTTATACAAGCATTAGGTGCTATTTAACTAGGTTTAGGGCAAATTTATAATCAAATCTTATGAAATCAAAAGATAAGTGCTTGCATTTGGAACATGAATTTAACTGAGTTAGGGCACTTATCAATTACATCTAGCACCTTCTAATATTTTAAACATTCTATTTCCCGGGTTGTGACGTCAATTGTCCCGTGGCGGAGGCCTAGGTGGGTCAAGTCACAATCAACTCGTGGCACTTAGGCTGTTATGCTCTAAAGTAGAAAGAATTGTGCCTTGACTATTAGCTATAGCTTTTGGCCTAGTGGTAAGCACTCGATCCAATATCACCTCCATAAGTGGCTTATTTCCATTATTGTAAGGGGAAGATGTAGCCAAATATGAACTTTCATGTATCTTTCGATATGATTATATATATATATATATATATATATATATATATATATATATATGTATGTATGTAAGTATCTATGTATGCATGTATGTATGTATGTATGTATGTATATTGCATATTTGTGTTCTGTGTTATCATTTTGTGTCTTCTCTTAATGCTTGTTTTGGAATGGCCAACCATGGCACAATTTTGGATGTAACTGATGTTGAGAAGCACTTTTATTATCTTGAACTAAACAAAATATCCATGAGGCTTAGTGTCTAGGATTGGAACTAAGTTTTTTTGGTAATCTTATGGTCACAACTCGTAATGTTGGTTCCTTTGTTAAGTTTTTAGAGGGATCTTGGCTTAGGGAAAGTTACTTAGACTCCTTTTATCCAAGGGATTAGAACTAAGAAACTTTTATTGACTGATTTTAACATGGGAATGCAAATGAAATATGCATAGCACATTAATAGATACAGAGAGTGAAGATTTGGTGAAATCTACCCCTGCAATAGCGTTTACCACCTTTGTGACACCTTGTTTATTGTGTTTATTGTTTTTACAACCACATAAAAGCATCTATTTTCCTGTTTCATACTTGATCTATTTGTTACTCAACAAAACCACCTTCAAGTTCATGTTTTACTACTTTCTTGTATTGTTCTTAAGATTAAGATAAAGGTTCACTAATTGCTACCTTATTTATTTTACACGAGTCTCTTGGGAAATGTATATGGACTTATTCATTTTTTACTTGTTCAACTGGTGCACTTACCAGAAATTTGTCAACCTCTACTCGGGGCACATGTCAGAAGAACTTTGCTTTAGAGTTCAAAAAAACTATTGCTTTCTCATTTGGGGTTCACTCTTCTTTAGGTTTGTCTTATTCAACTCCAGCTTGATCTCTTTTTGTTGGTTTGTAGGGACCAACTTGTATGATGTGTCACAGATCCACATCTTGGGATTCCAGGAATAGCTTCATTCTACCTTTCTAGTAGTAGAAGTCTTTTCCACCAAAACTAGGAGGTTTGCTGGTTGAAACAGCTTTAGGTATAAACACTATTGGAACTTGTCCAACCATCACTTCTTCCATGATCTTCCTCTCACACTATCAAGTGTGCTTAACCTTAAGAGTTAAGCTCTAATACATTGAAGTGACAAAAATTCCACAAGAAGGTAGGTTAAATTGGGGGTTTTTTAAAAAATTTAATTCGACTTTGAAAACAAAAAGGTTTTTATGTAAGTTCACAATGAACCAATTCAGAATGGAGAACTGTTCTAAGCTCAAAATGAAAATGCAAGCAATTCTGGGAAATGGGTTCTTTTGCAGTTCAAAGATTTTTTTCAAAGATAGTAGTTTTATATAAAAAGCCCTTTGATAAAAACAAGTTTAGTTTTAGTTGTTAGTGAGAAAATATTTGTCTTGTTTCATGTTTAAACAACACATATAATAGATCTATCAAAAAATAAGTAAAGAGAGAGAAGAGTGCACAATGGTTTTTATACTGGTTCACCCCAACCTTGGGTTACATTCAGTCCTCACCCTTTAAGATGAGATTACACTAACACAATCAGTCAATGCTAGACCAACAACTTTTGGATTTCAAAATTTTGTTAGCTTTCCCACTGGACTTCCAACCTAGTATCAACTAGATCAGTTACACCACTAGATTTCAATATTGCCAACCAATGGTAAACTTACAAAAATAATTTGTACATGTATTTTTATTGCACAAATTACAAATCTTCACCTCAAAGAAGGATTTCACTCAGGAATAAAGTCCTTCACTTCTATCTAATATTTATTACAAATTTATAAGCACAATACAAAAGTGGGCATTTTCATAAAGAGGGTTGAAGTAGAAAATGGAGATTTCTCACACAGAGATTCTTGCTCAAGTTGTTCTTTCTTGGAATGCTTCAACTTTCTCAAGATTCCCTTCAAAAACACCTCATAAAGCTCCTAAGAAGATTTTTGAAGTGGGCTCCACTTAACTAACAAGCTTCTAGAACAAGTAGGTGCACTTGACAATTGTCATGAAGTGACAACTTGCTAATCCATTATGAGGAACCTTTCTGATGAGCTTAATAAACTTTCGGTTATCATCAAAATTTGTAGCAATTTGATGCTTCATCCCATTAGGATATTTATTAAATATTTTATTTTAATTAAATCAATTTAATAAACTTTTGATGGAGTTTAATATGTAAAATCACAAATTAAGATAATAAATTATTTTTTAATATAATCATGATATAAAAATTATTTTTATAATTAAATTGTCATCTTTATCTAACCATTAAATGATATCACATAATTTAATAAATAAATTTGTATAATTAAATCATAATATTTAATAAATAAATTTTTTATCTCAACTTTTAATATTGTCATATAATCATCTCATTTCTCCATTTTCTTTCTATTTTTCTCTTTCTTTTCCATCATATATATTATATTAAATTATTATTTTTGATATTGTAATATTTATATCATTTTAATTTTTAAAATAACAATAATAAGGATTTAATATTAAATAAAAATTGAATAGTAATCATAATTAAGAGACAAAAAATTCAATTAACAAATATAGAAATAGTATATATATATATAGTATTGGCTTCGGTAACAAAAAAAAAGGAAGGAGTTAAGAGTTTCAATTATCACATTTAGTATTTTACACTTTTAATATTTTTTAAAGGTTTAATTGCACTTATTTTCATCGTATTTTGAAAATTTTGCACATTTTATTCCTAATATTAGTGACATGCATTGTCAACATTCATGTTAGTATCACGTGTATTGTCACCTCAACACTACACATTAGCAATATTAGAACATCACCTTAATAGTTAAAATTGTCATCTTAGAAGCAATATCTTGCGGTTTTAAAACCGTCATAATTTGTTTATAAAAAAATTGAAAAAATAAAATCATCTTTGAAAGCACATTTTTTTCATATTGAAATTATCTTTGAAGAAATGATTTACCATTTTAGTAATTTTTTTAAAATCTATCCATTTAAGTAATTTATAGGGAAAAAATTCACCATTTTAGTAAACAAATCGCATCGTCAGCTTCGTCAAGAATAAACAACTTTTGGTCAGGTTAATTTGTGCCTCGCTGTCTCTTAGGTGCTTCTTTTTGTTCATTCATGTTTATACAGTAGCAGTTTTACATCATCTTCGTCAAGTGACATAGACATATACTGCCTACGTGTTAAGTACAATTTGCATTTATTTGAAGGTTACATCCAATTCCAGCATCCCTAGCTAGCTCAATTCTGGTCTGCCACAGCTAGCTTATAACCCCACCTCTTCCTCAGAAGCAGCAGAAAGGTCAAAAAGCATTCACGTTATCATGTGCTACAACTACAATAGTAAATCAAATGTGGCATACCTGCACGGCTGCACCATAAGGTAGTAAATTACACTAGTGATATTTGAATTTATATTATTTTTTAATTTTATATAATTACATTTTTTTTCTCTTTTGAAGATAACATACGTATATCATACTTAATTTATGGTTTATGCTAATATAGACCAAGAATTTATGATTATGAATGAATCTAATAAAAATATTTTTCTTTTACAGCTTTCAGAGTGATTATTTCAATTAATAAAAAAGGTAAACAATGATATTATTAGTTTTAAATTTTGATTTAAATCATCATTTCTTCCTCTGAAGTCTCACAAATTCGATATATATATATATATATATATATATATATATATATATATATATATATCCAAATATCGTTACCCCAAATACAAATTGACCAATGATAGTTAATTGAAAATCAATTCTTGATCAACTTCATTTAAGTGTAAGCATGCTAATTAATAGCTAGCTAGTTATCATTACGGGTTGATATAAAATTACATGTACAGTTTTGAAATGCACATCGTAGTAAATAAAAGAGAACAACCATATCTTCAGCTTTGAAAACATTGTCTTTATGCGGTAGAATCATATCGTCAATTCCTACGTGGAGCCCTCGGAAAGACAAACAAGAAGAATAATGAATGGGCCTTACCCTGTCCGGTAATACACCATTATAAGTCATGGGGATGATTTTAAAGTGGGGAACTGCCAAATTGTTGCTTAAAAATAATGGGGCATGGCATGCTCATCAAAACCCTTCTGGCTTTTCGAGACTCTATTACTTCGTCTTGGTCCTGCCCTTCATCAATCAACAAGGGTCCCATCCCTTTAAGAGTAGTCAATTATACCAGCAGAATTATGCAAGTCCTCTTTTGCTTCTTCACCCTCTGTCTATGCTCTCGTGACTTGGAAAAACCCAATTTAGCACCAAAATATGTTTGGCAACTATTAGTAAGTTCATTAAGTTAGTGTAATGACTTAGACTATTGACGAAACTAACTAAATAATTAAGAAAGTTATAAAAAATTAATTGATAATTGAAAATTGTAAAATAATTTTATTAAATCATAAGTATTTAATAAAATTATTTTTGAAATAGTTGAAAAATATAAAATTACATAAAAGATAAAAAAATATAAAAGCTTAACTTAAATAAAAAAGATTACAAAGAAAAACTAATAAATATTTAAGGACAAAAAGAAAATAAATATAAAATACATAAGCTAAAAACTAACATTTTAAAAAAATGTTAATTTTAAAAAATGTTAATTCAAGCACTGTCTAAAAAATGTTAAAAACTATTAAAAAAGTAGAAGATAGTTGAAATATTTTATCAAACATACTCTTAATTGAATTATCAATTGGTCTAATGAAATAATTTTTAAGGGTCCAAAGTAAAACCTTTAAAGTTAAGAGATTAATTTTTAAAAAAAATGTAGATAAGGATCCAAAATTTTATTTAGCCTTTTCTATACCATTTAAATTGTAGGGTGATCAAGCTAGTTAATTGGAAAAATAAGAAGAATCATAATATATTTGTGTTTTTGTTGACAAAAGAAATATATATTAATTTGCATTTAATGACTTTCACATATTTTTAAAATGATAATGAGTATAAGAGTGAATAAATAAATTTATAATTTAATTATTTCACTATAAATTTGTAAGCATTATTTTTTTCTTATGAGAAATTTGTAATTAGTTAATATGATATCTATAATATTGCGTCATTATCACAATATATTCAAAGCAAATTTATTTGTAAATAAATAATGCATGAAACATAATATAATTAAATGATATTCTAATTACATATTTATTACTGTTTATTATTATATATTCTTTTATAATAAGGATATGTAATTATCTGGAGATAATATATTATGTATTTTATTAAATATAATGTTTAAATTCACAATATATAATGACCTTTATACCTACATTTATTTACAACTGTAATGTTTAAACTATATATTTTTTGTGTAGAACTTTTTTCTATTATAATTTTCGTTCTAGATTATTTTACATAAAAAATTGGATGAGAGAAAATAATAATTTTATGAAATTAACTTTATAATTATTAAAATAATTTTTATTAATTATTATTAATATTATAAGTATTATAAATAAATAAAAAAAACAAAAACATAATTAATGCTACATTAAAAAATTAAAATAATAATTAATATATGACTTATTTTTCATATTATAATTATTATGGGACAAAGGAAGTATATATATGCATTTATTATATCCATTATAGATGAAGTGAAAAAGTTATTTCAAATGTCAAAGAGGTCATTTCATTAGTTAAAGCAGTAGTAAAAGTGATCTGCTCGATCACATTTACTTCACCACCTAACCATATTTCTTGAGGAGAAGTTTACTAAACTATGATAAGAAAAAAAATTATTTATATATAAACAATTTGTGAAAGACAAAAAAAGTGGAGTACGTGGTTTCTCATGATAGGAAATATGCCTTACTTTGTTCAACCATGCAATCCCCAATGGACATATATTCACATTCTATCTATCAAACCTGTCGCATAAAACAATTTCCTCGATATATATATTATCATCTATAGAAAAACATATGACTAATATTCGAAAATATATAAAATTTTCATGATATAATACTACCATCTGCTTATATTTCTAGTTAGGAAGAAAAAAGCAATTAGGGGTCTTGTTATGAGGTCAGAATATCTTTGACTCTTTGTTCTTCCCAACTATATATTATCCAATAAGCTATAGCAAACTAGAAAGGCTACATAGATAGCAATAAGAGCTTCAGAGAGAACCAGAGAAGTCTCGATCACATATCTTGCAGCAAGAATTCGCAGTACATATGGGCTTCATGTGAAAAATCTTAAAACTCGAGCTTTTTTTTTTCAGAAGTGAAGAAGGGTGAAAAAAAGGTCTGTTTGTTTCTCATGAAGCCGACAAAAAATTTAAAAGGTTTTAAAAGCTAAATCAGGTAATGAAGAGGTCCTATTTAAACAATGGGTCTTATATTCTCTCCAGTTTTGTAGCCTGTAGCAATTCTGCACATTTTGCATTTAAGGCTATGTCTTTATATTTAATGACCGATGCAGAAAAGTAATTAATGATGATGATGATCGCATCTTCTTCTCTTAGTATATTATTGAAATCCCCAATGACCAAGTGAACAACAACAACAACCCCTTGTCCTTTCAAATTCAAGGGAACTGTGGTAGAAGAAGTATATGTTTATGCTTTTTGTTTCACTTTCATTGACAGCTTCTCTCTCTCTTTCTCTCTCTCTCTCTGTGCTTCTGCTGGTGCTATAGGTAAGTCAGATAACAATGAGTTATGTAGATTTTCCAGGTGGTGTGGTGAGGTGAGTCTCATCCATGCCATGCCATTCATTAATAAGATGATATATTGCTAAGTGGCTTTTGAGGCTGCAATCTGGCTTTATCCTTTATGTGTATATGGCAAAAATCTGATTTTAGGGTCAGAGAGATGAAAGCAGAGTTTTTTCAGGTGTCAAGAAAAAGCTCTTTTTTCACCTCTATTTGAGAAATATTCATTATATTATATTATATAGATAAGTTCATGTTCACTTTAATTTTTTTTCTACAGTTTCTACATGCTTTAGTTTGTTTAGTGTTTCACCTTTCTCAAAAACTAACCTACACTTTTTTCCTTCTAGCTATGGAGCCATCTATGTTGGGGGGTGAAGAGGAATGTCACAGCAATGAATCTGGATGGACCATGTACATAGGGTCCCCCAGAGACGAGGATGCACAACATTGTGATGATGATGATCATCATCATAGCTTCCTAGAAGAAGATTATGATTGTGAATCAGCAGCAGCAGCAGCAGCACAACATTCTGATGTTGAAAGTGACGATTCCATGGTTTCTGATGCATCTTCTGGCCCCAGTAAATCAAAGGAGGAAGTGAATAAGAAGGACAAGTATTATTGCTCAGAAAAAAAGATGGAAAAGAAAAATGAGATCATGGCTTTCAATAGCAAAGATAAGGCTACTGCAGCAGTTCATCAGAACGGTAGCAAAGTGAAGGTGAATAAAAATTATAGGATGGGAACAAGGAAATCGTAGATGTGTATTAATTCGAAGCTTATATGCATGGCTATCAGGTTAATTTAATTTAGCTTATTTTCTTATTAGGTTTTAATTACTTTTTTTTTCTGTCACAAATTACTATATATGCACTGTGCTTCATTTCTTAGGCCGCATTAATTAGCTACAGCATGCATGGATTAATTAATTAGTAGGTATTTGTTTAATTAATTTCTAAATATTTCTACTTCTTTTTCATGTGTGCTACTACACAGTCTACACTATAGTTTGTGTATGTATGAGAAACATGAACACTAGGTTATGACGTGTATGAGGAGTTTGAACAGTGAGTCAAATTACTATACAATAATTGTAATATTTAGTTTTATCCTCTTTAAACAAGGCAAAGCTAGAATATACTCCCAATTACATGGATGGTGACTGACTGAACACCGAAACTCGGTTATTAGTTGATTTAGTCAAGAAAGCAGTTGAAATAGGGGAAAATGAAAATAGTTAAATATATATACAATTTTCTTCTTTTTTTTATAATGAAAACTGTATTTGATTTGATTACAGATTCATTAATTAGTCCTTGTGAAGTTCACTTTAATAGCGAAAGAGACTATATCTTGATCCTTGATTAAAAAACAAGAAAGTACAGTTGTATATATATATATTAGGGACTCATTACGGGTTGCATGATATGCCTAACTAACTTATCACTCATGATTCTTGTATTTGAAGGTTAATTAGGTGATCATCACGGGAGGCGTGATGCGTGGTGCGTTTATAATTAACTAATTAATTCTTCATGATATTTGAAATTTAATATGCGTGGGAGTTGAGCATCAATTTTCACAAAAAAAGAAATCATATTACCATAAATCATTAAGACCTATCAAATCTATGTTCTATATTTATATCTACGGTAAAAAATAGTTTGTCTAACTATAGGATAATATAGTTTTATAACAAAAAAATATTCAAACTTTTTTTATTGAATTATTTGTTTTGATATATGATAAGTAAAACATTAAAAAAATAATTATTGTTGTTACAAAGTGTTATAAATATATGAAAATTATTGAAACAAATAGATTTAAATATGTTTTTAGTCTTTTAAATATGAGTCATATTTTTTTAGTCCTCCATGTTTAAAGTTGTTTTTTTTAAGTCCTTAAAATTCACAAAATATTTTTTTAGTCTTTTGTAAAGTGAGTCAAACAAGAAATAAAAAATTCACAAATTTTATCATTTTTTGTTGTCTAAATTTGATTTTCTACTTATATTTTAAAGTGTGATTTTTTTGGTGGTTTTAAGCTGTTAGAATCAAATCAATAAAAAAATTAAAATAATTTTTAAAGTAGTTAATGGGTTTTAAAAAAAATTTATTGACTTGATAATAATATTTTTTAACCTCTAGAAGCATACTTAAAAATATAAAATATAAAAAAAAAATAACTATCACAAGTTGTTACAATTCACGAATCTCTTATTTTCATGTTTGACTTGCACGGGATAGAAGGACTAAAAAGAGTATTTTCTAGAATTCAAGGACTAAAAAAAATAATTTTGAATTTGGAGGATTAAAAAAAATGATTCAAATTTAAAGGATTAAAAGTATATTTAAGCTAGGCAAATGTGTAATTTTTAATTATTCTTCACATATCTTAAACACATGATCAAAGAAAGTTGTTCAGTTTTTTACGAACAGGATGTCCAGCTAGGATGCTGGTAATTTTGATATTGGATCAACTCTTTCTCTCAAGATATTTATGTGAGAAAAATACCTCCAGAAATAGGATCACTATGCTCCAACAACACTCAATCAGGGGGGGTGAGGTGTGTGCACAGTGTGAATGGAAAAGAGAAGAGAGAACGAGTCACGTGTACCTTTTTCCTCTGAAATCATCCCTTATTTATACTGAACTTACCTCCCAGTCAGTTGAAGATGTTCTTCGATATTCTTGGTCAACATCTCCAACCACATTATACCAACCTCTTCATGGCAGTTATTATGTTAAGGGTCCATGATCTTTTCCTGTTGTTATATTCAACAGTCCACGATTTGAATTCTTAATGGGCGCCTTGACATTGAGCCCATATATTAAATCCATAATAGTTGCCCCCCAGCCCGGTTGTCTAGCTTCCTAGGCAACCGAGATGTACTATGTGATACTTCCTTCTGCCAAACTTTGATTTGTGCAGGCTATCCTTTTCTCTAACCAAACCCGGATTTAAGTATCTCAGTTTTCATATTTTTATGTTTTCATATTTTTATTCAGCTTTGCCTAAGTTTCATTAGCAGAAGGTTTTAACCAGTTCAGGTTTTACCCTTAAGTGTAACACCTCGTATGCATCTCGTGTATTAACAATTATTTAATCAGATAAGCATAGATAAAATTTAATTAAAATCCACGTAAGTGTTTTTCAAAATCATATTCTTGATTCATTATGTATGGTAAGTAACCTCAAATAAATATAGGAAATTCCAATACATCATAGCCAGCCTCACCGATCCAAATAACATAAATAACGGCAGATACATCAATAATATCTATACAGATATATCAGAAGAATAACCACATGTGTATACCTATATACCATCAAGGACACTCACTGTGTTTATACAAAAGAATAAGCACCAAGTGCCATGATCTCACAGATCACTTCCTCACACGAGGGTACAAAATACAGGATATCAGTACATCATAATCCATACAGGACTCAAAATATATGCACACACATATCTTCCCTCGCAGGGGTACAAAACAATATCATATACAAAAAGTAATGAGTTACAATGCTCTCAAAATACTGGCCAAGCAGCTATACAATGGTTGTCCCTACTAGGGCCTCCCGCCCTGGGAACTATCATCTCTGCCAGAAGCATCACCTGTAAAACAACATCCCCAACAGGGGTGAGATACAATCTCAGTAAGCTCAGGGCTCTTGGAGGCTTCTCCTTTCCTCTAGCTCACTTCCATGATACACAACATCAAAGGCATCACAATCACCAGGCCTCCCGGCCCTCACAACAATACATAGTCATCCACTAGCTCTAATGTATATCCATGACACTACACCCGCCAAAGATGCATCATCATCAGCATCTGGGACTCTCAGTCCCCAGTGTGAGACCGGAACTCACACCCGTGTCATCCCATCGGGAGCTACCCCTTTACACATGGATGCACGTATATGGCACCTCCGAGAATAGGCTTTAACCGCGACGAGACCACCTATCTCTTGGTCTTAAGGGATCATCCTCACCCTTTACGTGAGCAAACCAAACTAGGAGTTGCGCTCTATTCCTAGGGAGATCCATATCTATCTAACTGGCCAGAAGATCTATTCGAAAGGAAACCATACACACAAAGCATAGAATCATGCATACATATTATCATGAGGAAAGCTGTAACAACCAATTCAATGCACATGCATCATGTATACAACCATCACTCCCTTGGAGTATGGTGGAACACAGGCAGTGGGAAACACTCCCCAAGAGCAAAGAGCTTACCTGGCAACGCAGTGCTCTGCTGTCCAAATCCCAAAACTGTGGTCTACGCCACTTACACCCTCGATGTCACGCCCTTTACAAAGGCACACAAGTAAAATCAATAACCAACCTAACCTTACAAGGCATTAAGTACATAATGACAGTTCTCAACCGTTAAAAAGGAAAGAAACATTATTCTCTTTCATAGTAACCCCTTAGTATCCTATCTCAGGCTTCTAAGGCTAGTCACCTAACTGATGACTTACAGACCCCTCACTAGGATCTATCTCAGCCTAAAAAAGGCGCTAGAGTCTCTCTAAGACTGCATAAGCCAATTCAAAGGGTTCAATTGCTTTATACAAGCCATAAATCAACAATTTCCAAGTTAGCCAAAATGGTTACTTCAACACTTTTTCACCGTTTATATAACCTCCTGAGCACATATTGTACAAGCATCAAGGCTTATGCATGTCTTACAATCATCAATTTAACCAACATTCTTCCTACACATATATTTCTCAGAGCCAAATTCCAAAGTCCATAAAAATCATATTTCAAGGCTAATCCTTCATCACAACAACCTCCTAAGCATACTTTTCTAAAGGACCCAAGCCTAATTTCAGCTCTAACCCAAATGGGTTACTATTCACCTCAAGAACAAATTCTCAAATAATCTGTAGAATTTGTGTTTCTTACCTCTAAATCGACAAGCAAGGTTAGAGGACAACTTCTCCAAGCTTGGGTGTCCGTAAATCGCCTCCTTTCCCCACCAAACTCAAGTTTTGTGAAGTTCCTTACAGAAAATGATCTATCTGTTTGATGGTTTTCAGAGAAAAGAGATGAAGGAATCTAGCTCATAGGATGATTTCCTTCAAGTTTCATGTTGGGAGTGAAGTGTTTTGGTCAAAGAATGAGTGGATATGAAGCTTCCCAAGCTCAACAATGGAGGAAAACGTTCAAGGAGGAAGAAGATGGGTTTTTGGCCCTCAAAACGCATGAAATGGCCTTTTATAGCGGCCCAGATCGCATCCTGGCACTGATCGCGCCAGATTCCCGAAAGAATTGGTCATCTGGCGCACCTCCCACGCTAACGGCGCCAGGAACTATCCGTCGCAAAATTCATCGCTAACGCTTTTTGTGACGGAATATAGTAAATTTAATTTTTTTATTATTTAATTTTTTTATTATTTAATTTTTTTTTTAGAAAACTAGGTTATTATATTAAGCAATCACTTTGAGTTTTTAACCCTTGGGCTTTACCCTCTAGATCTCTTACAACTTGAGATTTTAACTCGGTTCAAATTTCGGAAGCAACCGCCGTCAACTTAGCCTTCCTCTTCTCATAAGTAAGTTTCTTCAAATTGTACCTCTTGTATCCTATTCCATGCTTGATATATTCACTGAAATATGACTGGTATTTCTCTGATTCATCTTCCACCAAGATCTTCATATAGGCAGCAACATGATGCACCTCGACATCAAGTTCTTTCTTCTCCTTATCAAACCCAGCAAATCTCTCGTCACTCTTCAATCCCAGCTACTTTCTTAGGAACTTTACATACCATTCCAACTTTATTCACCGATATTCCTATATTAACTTCATTGTCGCTTGAGGCATCTTCTTACCGTTTGATTTGTAAACCATTTCTATCCCGGAGGGCCGGTACATTATTTATATCCCGGAGGATGGCCGGATTGTATTTATATGGATCTATGACTATCCATATCCTAGTCTCCCAAAGGGTTGGTACACCATTTATATACATTGCCCCTCGGATTTGGTTAATCACAAATCCATATAAATAATATATGTATTAAAGTCATTTGACTTTGCAGTTTATATCTCATCATAGCACTTACTGCAAACACGCACGTTTAATTGGCACACGCATTAAATATTCTATCATGTCATACTGAGCGCTAATTATGAAATTTGAAATTGAATAGACCATCCTACCCCCAGACATGACGATTCATCCTCATCTGACAATTATGCTTATTCTACCATTCAATGGCGTCGAATCGTTTCATACGACCCAATAGTTACCTTTATTTCCTACTGGTGCTTATATATACCTTCTTGCCTCTGCCTATATATTATGTTGCTCACATTGCTTCTTCCCCCAAAACTCCTTCACGCTTTTTGAATCTCTCTGTCTGCTTGTTCCGTCTCCTACACTTCCAAACACCTTCGTAAACTCAGGTATCCTTCATTACCATCAGACTTCTTGCTTTTGTTTTATTTTGACTATAGCTTGTTTGTGTTGAGTTTGCTGCCATCTTTGTTCGTCGTTTATGTTTTACTCTTTTTGACGGCAAATCGCTCCGTTCTTTAGTCATTTTCCTCTTCTTGCTGCCCATATTCTGATTCTTCATCTCTCACAACATTCCTTACTTCTGCATTAGTTATGAATAATCCTGTGGAAGAATGTAGATTAGAGCGAACTATTCCCCCCAGGGTTGGGTACTGATTATTTGGTTTACCCCTGTCTGAGGAAGAAAGGGAAAAAGCTTTGTTGCATCCTTATACTGGTGGAACTGACAACAAAAAGAGAAAGAAAACACTCCTAAGCCAAATGCGGTCTTCTGAAACTAGAACCCCTTTAGACCTTCCCAAGGCTAGACCTGCCACTGAACCAATCTCTCTTTCTGGGTGTTTAGAACTACAAAACCCTAATTCTTTGTTGGCCCCCAATGATGTCATCCTTCCCTCAAACCCAATGGTAGAAACTCGGTTTGAACCATGCTTCGACTGTGTTCATGAAAGTGCTCTACTTGTAAATTCCGGCTGTGACTCTATGGCTGATTCTGTTCTTGGATCTTGTCGTCATGACCCAGTTCTTGTTCCTATCCCGGTCATCACCAATTTCAACAATAAGAATGTTGTTATTGCTTCAAGTACGCCATTCTCACTAAATTTTATTTCTTTGACGTAGGTGTGTATGGATCCATCCTCAGAACAAGTTGTCGAGTCCCAACCTACCGACTCAACCAAGTTCACTATCCTCTTCCACAATTTCTAAATTCCCCTGGATAACTCAGGAAGTGTTGCGAACGCTATCCAAACTTAATGATAAAAATGTTGCGGTCGTCCTAGTCGGGAATCAAGAAAATTTTGTAGTACAATACGTCCCCCAGATAAGGATGAACCTATCTGTTCTTTGAGGGAAGAAAATTCTCCTTCTTTTTTCTTTTTCTACAAAGATGTAATAACCCGGATAGGAGTACGATTTCCCTTTTTCGAGTTTCAAATGAACGTTTTAAACCATCTTCATCTAGCCCCTTCACAACTTCCTCCAAATAGTTGGGGCTTTATTCAAGCCTTCGAACATTTTTGTGCATTCCTAGACATTCCCAGTACAGTTCCTCTTTTCTTTTATTATTTCAATGTCGAGACTACTAGGACGGATAAAGAACCTCCTAGTAAGAAAGGATGGACTTCCATCAGAGGCCGTAATGAACGAAAACTCTTTCGTGTTTATACTGATTCTTTTAAACACTTTAAGAACAAATACTTCAAGGTTGTCGCCGAACCCAGTCAATAACCATTTTTCCTTTCTTCAACTGATTCCCTAGATGTAGAGTCAAAATTTCCGCTCTACTGGTCTCGCATTCATCATGATTTTCCTCCAGCCTCATATAGTTTTGAGGAAATGGATTTATCAAACACTGATGCTTCATCGGTTATGCGGATAGCTGCCTATAAAGAAGCTCATGGCCTTCCTAGTGTGGCTGCTTTTGTCGGCGGATACCGTGTCGGGCCTTCTGTATTATCGAGTATGATCTTGTCTATTTTTGTATTTATTCTATATAATTGCGTTCTAACCTTTGCTTGTATTTCACAGTTCCAGAAATGGAAAAACAAACTGCCGCTACTATGCTGCCGGCTTCGAAAAGTACATCCACACAACCTCGGATCGACGTGTCTCAACAACCACCAAGACCGCTTGCCCCCTCTTTCATTCAAGTCATAGAGAAGGAAAAAGGTTCAATGTCTAGTGGTCCAGGACAGCGAAAATGGAAGCTGTCCGATGTCCAAAAAGGGTAAAGTTGTTGCCATCCCAAGGGCCTCGGACCCAGAAATAACTCCTTCCCTGGTACCTGCGGATGAACCTGCTCCCAACCCGACTTCCACTGCTACCGGGCTATCACCTGGATTGCTTTAGGATAAGGGTTTATCTGATGATTTCTTCCACACTATCTATGCACCCAAGCGTTTCACAACTCCGATCCCCTTCTCTGAATCTGATATTGAAGAACTTGGTGCCATAAAGCTAAGTATTCTGAAAGGCGCATCTTTGATTCAGAGTCTGGCGACCGTGAACAAGAGATTTTCATGCATTGTTAATGAGCTGAATAACAGTTGTAAGGAACTCAAAACATCCCGGGAGGAACTTAAAAGGACCTGGGATGAACTTCAAGCATCTCGGGAAGTGACAAATAAGACCCGGGAAGAGCTTCTATTGTCCCAAAAAGATGCCGCGAAGCTTAAATCTAGTGTGGAATCTCTTCGCAAAAAGAGCCAAGACAGTGCTAAAAATTTTCACCAATTAAACACACTGTTGGGAAAAAAGCAAGAAACATTGCACCAGACTGAAGCTGAGTTAGCAGATTCAAAAACAGAAGCTGAAAACATACGCGCGCAAGTATCGATAGCCGTGGAAGGATCATTGAACAACTCTGGAGCAGATTCATTGTTTGAATCCTGGGGTTGAGCTCAATGTGACGGAATGCATTTCAAAGCTTTTGTCAGTGATGGTAAGTTAATCCCACCCCTTTCTCCTTGTGAGGACTCCATGGCACCAGAAGAAGAAAATCCTGGCCACAAGGAAGGAGACGATGATGCTACCGAAGACCAAGCTCATTCCCGATCAACTTAACTATCAAAGGGCCAGGATGCCGGTTTACAATGTAATTGGATTTTTTACGATTAAATACGCATGAATCCGTACTAACCCGAATTCTTATCAAATTATTTGGCCAAAAGTAACTCTTTTTTGCATGCTGAATAAATATTCGTTTGGTTTCAATGACCAAGTATTTTATAGTACAAATAATTTTGTTTGTAATACATCCCGGATTGATGCGGGTTTAATCCTGACAACGATTAACATGCTACATGTAGACATTTATTGTATCATTAAATATTCATACATTCAACTTGATCAGGGTTTAAATAGCGTGTCATTCATTGCCAAGATAACAATAATTACGATGCATCATACACACACAGGTTGTTGTTAGCTTGTACGTAACTGTTCACATAAATCTTCGATCTTATCATAAAGATGAGAATATGTATTTTTTATTCATAATTTCATAAAACGATTCTCGATCGAATTACAAAACAACTCATGATCTCGATGAAAGAGAACAATTTGAATTCTGGGATACAAACTTATTGTACCTCGATTCATATTCTCAATAAAAGAGAAACACATGAATTATGAATTACATTATTGAATAGGAAAATAAATGTTTACTATGCCGTACTCACAGATTATTGATCCCGACAACAGAACATTGAATTTGGATTTAACTGTAATATTTTTTCAGTTTATCGGCATTCCAAGTTCGTTTTATTGTTTTTCCATCAAGCGTTTCTAAAGTATAAGCTCATTGTCCGAGTACCTGTGAAACCCGATATGGTCCTTCCCAATTGGCAGCCAACTTTCCTTCTCGAGCGTTTTTGTTTCCAATATCCGCCCTTCGAAGAACTAGGTCGCCTGTTTCAAAATACCACGGTTTGACCTTCTTATTATACTTTACGGCTGATAGTTGTTTTGCTGATAAATCCCGGCAATATGCATTAACCTGGATTTCATCTGCTAGAGTCAGTTCAATGGCCAACGCCTCATTATTATTTTCTTCACCTTCCTGGAGTACTTGCCTCCTTCTCCACGATGGTTGGCCAATTTCTACTGGTATCATTGCCTCACAACCGTAAGTAATTATGAACGGAGTTTCTTTGGTAGACGTTTGAACCGTAGTTCTATGTCCCCACAAAACATAATATAATTGCTCCACCCAACTAGAACTGGCTTCGTGCATCCGTTTTTTCAAACCCTCTATGATCACCTTATTTGCTGCTTCAACTTGCCTATTGAATTGCGGGTGTTCGACTGAAGCAAAGTGATGCTTGATCTGTAACCTGGTCATCGTCTCTTGAAACCGCTTATCTATGAATTGAGTTCCATTATCTATCACAATTTCACCCAGGATTCCAAACCTAGAAATAATGTTTCATTCAAAGAATCGTTGCACTCAAGCCGACGTAATGGTGGCGAGAGGTTCTGCCTCAATCCATTTTGTGAAATAATCCACTGCCACTATCAACCATTTCAGTTGGCCTTATGCTGGTTTAAATGGTCCTAACAGATTCATTCCCCACTTAAAGAAGGGCCATGGGGCCAAGATAAACTACAACTCGACAGGGAGATACCATAGCAACTTGGCATGCTTTTGACAACTTTCGCATGTTTTGACGTGCCTTGCAGAATCAGCTTCCATTGTCTGCCAATAATATCCGGCTCGGAGAGCCTTTCTCGCTAAGGCCTTAGCTCCCATGTGTTGAGCATTGATTTCTTCATGTATCTCAGTCAACACATACTCGATTCGATCCGGGCTTAAACAAACCAGCATTGGGGTGTGCAATCCTTTGCGGTACAACTCATCCTTTAGAATTGTGTACATAGCTGCATCGCGTACCAGTTTTCTGGCTTCCGTCACATTATCCAGCAATATACCCCTTTCCAAGTAATCAATCATGGGCCTTCTCCAATCTTCTCTTGCCATGATTATCATGACACACGTTGGTATGGAAATCTCCTGTTGAATAACCGTCCTATGGTTACCCGGTCTTTTAGTACTTGCCAATTTGGACAGAATGTCAGTCCATGAATTTTCTTCTCTGGGGATATGACTCACGATTACCTCATCAAAATCAACAATGATCTCTTTAAATTTATTCAAATATTTAGCTACCAAAGGCCCTTTCACTTGATATCGCACCTCGATCTGAGCCGTGACAAGCTGAGAATCAGTGAATCTTTTATTCTCTTTGCCTCTTGCTCCTTCGCCTGTAATAACCCGGCTATCAATGCTTCATACTCGGCCTGGTTATTTGACGTTGAAAATTTTAAATGGAGAGATTGCTCAACAGCCACCCCTTCCGGGTTTTCAATAATGATTCCGGCACCGCTTCCTTTCGTATTAGACGAACCGTCCACATATAATTTCCACACATTTTCTGAATCTCCTTCAACTGGTGTTAATTCCATGACAAAATCTGCCAGGTCTTGAGATTTAATGGCATGCCAGGCTTCGTATCTCAGATCAAACTCGGACAATTGAATTGCCCAATTTATCATTCTCTCAGCCAGATCCGGTTTGTGTATTACTTGCCGAATTGGCTGATTAGTTCTGACAATGATCGTATGACTTTGAAAGTAGGGGCGAAGTTTCTTCGCAACTACTAACAGGGAAAAGGCCATCTTCTCCAACCTTTGGTATCGTAACTCAAAATTTTGGAGAGCCCGGCTTACAAAATAAACAGGCTTTTGCAATTTCTGAGCTTCCCTTACCAATACTGCACTAACCGCTTCTTCTCCCACTGATAAGTATAGTATTAGTATCTCTCCGGGTTCTGGTTTCGATAATACAGGTGGTGAGGCCTCGCAATCTGGGTTCCATCCGACATTAGCCTCCTTTTTTAGTAGCTTGAAAAAAGGAAGTGCTTTTTCTGCTGATTTCGGGAGGAAACACGTTAAAGCGGCCAATCTTCTTGTCAATTGCTGAATCTCCCTTTTGTTTTTTGGAAATTGCATGTCCAGCACAACCTTGCATTTATCCGAGTTAGCTTCTATTCCTCTATGGGTTAACATGAACCCCAAGAATTTTTCGGCCGAAACTCCGAAAGCACATTTAAGCAGGTTTAAGCGAATATTATATTCTTTTAACCTACTAAACGTTTCTTCCAAGTCCTTTATATGATCATTTATGGTATCTATTTTTACAATCATATCATTGATGTAGACTTCAATGTTCCGACCGAGTTGGTGCTCAAAGACTTTATTCATCATCCTTTGGTATGTGGCCCTCGCGTTTTTCAACCAAAGGGCATAACATTATAACAATAATTTGCTTTGTCACATATAAAGTCTATTTTTTCCTGATCTACTGGATACATGGCGATCTGATTGTATCCTGAGTAAGCATCCATAAACGACAGTAATCGAATCCCGGATGAGTTATCTACCAGCTGATCAATATTTGGCATCGAATATGCATCTTTAGGACACATCCTGTTCAAATCGGTATAATCCGTGCACACTCTCCACTTGCCATTAGATTTTCGGACCATTACTAAATTGGATAACCAAGTAGTGTACTGGATTTCTCGTATAAACCCAGCCTCCAGCAACTCTTTGATGTGTGTTGTTAGTGCTTGAGTTCTCTCGGGGCCAAGTTTCCATTTTTTCTGCTAGACCGGCTTTGATCCGAGGTACATCGATAATTTATGGCAACAAAAACTTGGATCTATCCCTAGTATTTCTGATGCTTTCCAAGAAAAAACATCCTGGTTCCTCATGAGGCACTCCATGAGTTTGACTTTGACGTCGAAGTCAATCATCTTCCTGATCTTGGTGATCTGCCATGATTGGTTTCCTATTTGCAATTCTTCTACATCTCCGACAGGTTCTAGTCTCCATTCGTCAGAGTTTTCTCTCATATCCAGTTCCCATATTAACTGGTTTTGCCGGTTGTCGTTCAGCCATCTTCCGGTTAATATGATCTCCTTGTCTTATCCGGGGTGGTGAAGATGGACCACCTTCACTTTCCTTGACCGTATTGTAATAACATTGTCGTGATTCTTTTTGGTCTCTGCAAATTGTCACCACCACATTGTTGTTCCCTACCATTTTTATCTTTTGATGTTTAGTAGACATCAACATATCCCATTTATGGATTGTCGGTCTTCCTAAGATAACATTGTATGGTGAGGGAAAATCGGCCACAACAAACGTAACTCTTTCCGATTTAAATGCATCTTTAGTTCCTAATGTCATCCGAAGGTTAATGGAACCTTTTGGATTAGTATTTTCGACTTAAATTATACATACAATATTATTAAAATTATTTATATTTTTAGTTAACATTAATATATTCTTTTTATAATATTATCAGATATTCTTTATTTCAATTTATTTTTATTATTTAGTTATCAATGATTTTATTTTATTAAAAGAGTATAGAGAAATTTAATTTATTATTATTAAATTAAGTATAAATAAGTTAATCTTTCATGTTTTTCTTTTTATTAATATTATTATAAACAAATTAATATTAATAATTAATTTTGTACTTTAAGTTTTTATTTTTTTATACAATATTAACACTAACGGATGATTTAGTAATATTTTTATTAATTAATTGTTTTCTTGTAATATAAAATTTATTTATATGATTTTATATCTTCATTTTGGTATATAAAAGCTTATATAATATGACTTGAACTCTCATGTATTTATTGTGCTTTTTTATGTTAATTTTTCTCTAATTTTTTTTCTTGTGAATTTTCCTACAAAATTTTGTTTCAAATTTTACTATAATCTCAAGGAAAAAAATATAGTTATTTCTTTAAATTTATTGAAAAATCATGAATTTTTATTTTGTGTATTATCATACAAATTATGTTTTGTTTAAAAGAACTTAATGTGTCTTATATAAAAATTGAAAAAAATAATCTTGTGATATCTAGTTTTTGACTACATAAATTATGTGATTTTTTTTTGTTCTGAATAAATATTAAAACTTAAATATATTTACTGTTAGGTCTGGACGATCACGTGTGATATTCTAATGAATTTTGACAAGTGGACAAGATTATTATGTTAAAGGAATTTACAACACTAAATATCGTCCACAACTATAAAGAGTATCATTGTTACAAATTTAAGTTTTAACATCTCCTTGTTAACATTGGTTTTCATCAAAACCAATGTTACAAAAATGCACGATGACATTTTTATAGATAAAATGTCATCATTAACATTGATTTTAGAAAAATCGATGTTAACATCAATTTTTTAAAAACTAATGTTGTGAATACTCATTTAATATTGGTTTTTAAAAAATTGATGTTAAGACTTTTAAAGGAAGTGTAAAACTCCCAACAACGGTACCCAAAACACAAAAGACACTAAGAGAAGCTTAAACTTGCTAGAAAAAGATAAAGGAAACCAATGTTACCTCAAAGAAACCAAGAAAGAATGATTGGAGGCTCTGTTCTCTACCAAATCTTCAAGTTGAGTTTGGAAGGTTCTGCTCCGATTAAAGGGTTCCTCTTCGTGCGGTGGTCCAACGGCAAGCAGTGGTGGCTCATGGTGGTCACCGGTGGTCTTGGGTGGTAGAGGATGATGATGGGAGGTTGGGTGGATGCTTGGAAGAAGAAGAAGGCCAGATTTCATGATTTTTCACGCTGCTTTCCTATTTAAAACCAACATTACTCGCCCAGGAAAATTTTGGCAGGCATTTTGGCTTGTTTGGGAGAGCTGACCCAATTTTAAAATTTCTGGTTCAGTGAAAAATTATTATTTCACGCTTCTAATTTTATTTTTCCAATCCCAACGGTAAGAAGTTACATACGTGGGTTAGGAGACTAACTTTAAAATTTTAAGGCAATCCAATGGTTAACAAATCCAGAATTCTTATTTTACTAAAACAGATTTTTGGGTCAAACTTGAAATTGCACAATTTCAACGCAGCTCAAACAAATTCCATATAATTTAACATCCATACTAAGCAATTGCACAAGGATAATTTTTACAAAAATTCAACTAATCTAAACTAATTAAATAATCAAATAACACAAGACATACATCAAACATCTATTTTCAGTTATTGAAATTTCAGGGTGTTACAACTCTCCCATCCTTTTAGAAGTTTTGTCCCTGAAATTTACCTGATTCAAACAATGCTGGATAGGCTTCTCGCATCTGACTCTCTAGTTCCCATGTTGCATCCTCTCCTGATATACCTCCCCAAATCACCTTGACCAAAGGGAATCTTTTTCCATTTTAAGTGCTTCGTTCGTTGATCTTCGATCCTCAAATGCAATGTTTCATATGTCAAGTTTTCCTTCACTTGAATGTCATCTAACTCGACCATATGAGAAGGATCATGGACATACTTACGGAGTTGGGATACATGGAAGACATTATGAAGATTAGAAAGGGACGGAGGTAATGCAATTTAATATGCTACAAGGCCGACTCTTTTGAGAATTTGGAAGGGACCAACAAACGAGGTGTGAGTTTTTGGGATTTCAAGGCTCGACCAACCCCATTCCACAAAGTGACTCTTAAGCATACATTATCACCAATCTCGAATTCCAGGTCTTTCCTCCTTTTGTCTTGATAACTCTTTTGCCTACTCTGAGCTGTTAGAATCAAGAAGCTAAAGCAAAAGATTCAAGGATGATGGAAGCAATTGTGTTTTGATATTTTACATGCCCACTCAATATGATGGCATTTGTAAATTTTGGTTAAAGCTTGGTTCATGAGTTAAATCCTTATAATCCTCTGTAGCTCTTAAGTAATTCATGCATTCATACATTCACTAATAGGTTTTTAATCATATTAGTATATACAAAGTAATAGGATTTCTTAAAGGCATTTAGATAAGTGTAAAATAGTTTTTCACTGCTTTAATCGATTACATGAGCAGAATAATCGATTACAAGCTTGTTTGTGTTTTCTGGAAAAAAGCCTTAAGAACAGTTTAATCGATTACCATTGTCTTGTAATCGATTAAATAAGCTTGACACAGATTTAGGATCTTACTGGAATAATCGATTATCTGGGTAAATAATCGATTACATAAGCATCTGCATAATAACTGCACAGCATGATCACCTGGTTTAATCGATTACCAGATGATTGTATTCGATTAAACATGTATTGTCAAGTTTTAGTCATGTTCTGGCTTAATCGATTAAATGGTGATATAATCGATTATTATGTTCGTTCAAGATTTCCAGATTTGTGATTAACAAATTAATCGATTATATAGACGAAATAATCGATTACCAGAGTTAAAATAATTGATTACTATAGCGAAATAATCGATTACAGGTAGTTAAATCAGTTTTTTTATAAATAGAAAAGTTGTGTCTTTGAAAGTTAACACATTAGAAAGAGAATACTCGTACATACCTTGTGTTTTACATTCTCTAAGAGTTCTCAAAGTGTTAAAAGTCAGAAATTAGAGAGTTATTCAAATGTGTTAGGATCTACATGTGTCTTGAGTCAAGATTCTCATTGTGATTGAACATCCATGCAAGCTAGTGATAAAAGAAGTTTCAAGAAAGCATGATAGACATCATCTCAGGTTGATTAATTCGTTCATATCATTTTAGTTGCAGAGGAAAATGAGGTGATACCTTTCTTGAACCTTAAGCTTGTGTTTTTGTTATTACTTGTATAAACTTTGTTGATTTTCCATATAACATCTGGGGTTCTTTAAAGCTTGTCTAGAAAGGGTTTTCTAGGGGAAGAACAGAGACGGGATCTCTGGTTCTTGGTCTTTTAAAAAATCTAGGAAGTAGATTTTGATTTTTGCCTAGAGTAGGTAAAAGAGACCTTTAAGTTTCAATTTAAGTTTCATTGAGTTCTTGTAGTATTCAATTTGCTCATCATTTAAACTTTGATATTGCACAAGAGTTAATTGATTGGTGAAGGTAATTGTTTTCTAAGTTGGTTTTGTATAAGATACGATCTGTATAAATTATTCCGCTGTTACATTGTTTTGAAAGAAAATTTTAAAAAGGAGGTAAAACCAATTCACCCCCCCCTACCCTCTTGGTTTATTTGATTAGGTATTCATTATATTTTCAATTGGTATCAGAGCTGGTTCTTGTAATTTGCTCAAGATCTTTTTCAAATCCTTGACAATGAATGCTAATCAAATAACATTCAAGGAGGGAGCCTCATTGAATAGACCACCTTTGTTTGAAGGAGAACATTTTAGTTTTTGGAAAAATAGAATGCAAATCTTCATCCAATCGAATGACCCGGGTGCATGGAATTGTATTGAGAATGGTCCTTTTATTCCTACCAAAGTTGTTAATGGAAAATCAATACCAAAAGAATGGGATGAAATGTCTGAAATAGAAAAGAAATTAACTCAATATGATTTCAAGGCAAAGAATATGATAACTTCTGCATTATCTTCCGATGAATTTTTCAGGACAGTTAGGTGTAAAAGTGCCAAGGAAATGTGGGAATTACTTGAAGTGACGCATGAAGGAACAGATGATGTGAGAAGATCAAGGAAACACATTCTTATTCATGAATATGAAATGTTCAAAATGAGAGATGATGAGAACATCTCACAGATTCAAACTAGGTTCACCCACATTGTGAATCACTTGCTTGGACTAGGGAAAACCTTTGATGTAGAAGAGTTGAACATCAAGATTCTCAAATGTCTAACAAGAGATTGGCAGCCTAAAGTCACAGCCATTAAAGAATCAAAGGATTTATCAAAGATGTCTGTGGCAGCTATGTTTGGTAAGCTCCTAGAATATGAACTTGAATTATCTCAATTAACTCATGGTGAAGATGCAGATAAAAAACATAAGAGTATTGCATTAAAAGCTGCACCTTCAAAGATTGAAAGAGAAGATGATTCAAGTGATGATGATGATGATGATGAGAACATGAATCTCATAGTAAGGAAATTTACCAAGTTTCTAAGGAAGAACAAAAACAGAAGGCAACCACAACAAAAGAAAAGAAATGACAACACCAATAAAAATACCAACCCCTTCGCCATCACATGCTTTGAATGTGGAAAACAAGGTCACATAAAGTCAGAATGTCCTTCATTAGCAAAGAAACCACAAGCTGAAAAGAGACCAAAAAGGGATGGAAAGCCTAGAAAAGCATAGTTTGTCGTGTGGCTTCAAAACAATTAAACTAAGCTAATTCTGTAGCACAGGCTTAACCTAGGTCGACTCAGAGACACAATCAATATGGTTCCAACTTTAATTCACTAGTAAATAATGGGGGAATTTTTATCAAACAGTTTGTATGCACTAAATGAAAATTGCAAAAACACAAACTACGATTAAAGATTAATGCAGAAACTAACAGAATTGATAACAAGTAATATAAAACAGATTAAAGAGCATCAATCCAATTCACCAAAGCAAGTTATTTGAATCATCATCATTATCAGAAATTTATCCTACTGTGAAAGTTCATTCAATTTCATTAGAAGCAGTTCAATCGAATTAACCCCTAAATTAATTGAAACCACAACCCTAATTGAAATATCATCCAATTAATCTGTGATTTATATTCGAAATTAGGAAATGAATCCATAACCTAATCCGCTTTCAATCCTAAACGCATTCATAATCATGAAAACAGAATAGCAATTGAAGAAGAAAGTGAACATTCACATAGAATTCGAAATACTAAACCAGAACTCAAATTCTTTCCTTGCTTAGGTTGGATCCTTGGATTGATTGATTATTTAGCCTTCCATGATCATCACCAATGAAAGCCCCATGAAATAAGTGCACGAAAATGGAAGAATGGAAAACGAAAATGAAGAACAGTGAAGAACAAGAAAGAACAGTTGAGAGAAAATAAGAACAAGGGTTTTGATTCTAAAAACTTAAAAAGAGAAAAATAAAGCTGTTTGTGCAAAATGAAATGTAATGTAATAATTCCTCCTAAAGTCACTAATATATAGTGACTAAGTCTGAAGAAAGAATGGGTCATGAGCAGCCCATTAATTCTAATTATTTATGCTATTTACACCAACAAAAAGTCCAACTCGCAGCCCAAAATACAAGTGCAGAGGTTCCGACTTCAAAGCCTAAAATGACCCTCCAAACGGCAGAATTGGCCTCAGCTTATTTCTGGAAAACTTAGAGCTCTGTGGGTCCTGTACAAGCCAGATACATCAAGTGAGCATAAAATCCAAAAATACACAACAATTAGCAATTAAGCCCACTAACTTGCCTAAGACAAAAACTGGATTAGAATGGGAAAATAAAAGTCCAAGAGAAGTCAAATAAGCTAAGAATGATAGAAAAATATTTAACTAAAGACACTCCATCACCCCTCCGCCATCACATGCTTTGAATGTGGAAAACAAGGTCACATAAAGTCAGAATGTCCTTCATTAGCAAAGAAACCACAAGCTGAAAAGAGACCAAAAAGGGATGGAAAGCCTAGAAAAGCGTACATTGCTTGGGAGGATAATGAATCCACAAGTTCTGAATCTTCTTCAGAAAAAGAAGTTGAAGCTCACCTATGCCTTACATCTACCATTTGTGAAGAAGAAGAAGAAACCTCAAGTATAGAATCTGAGGTATATTCTGATTATGATAATGTAGTTGATGTTTTTCATGAGATGCATAGTGAAGCTCAAAAACTAGCTAAAGCAAACAACAAGCTTAAAGGTGACTTAAGATGGCATGTATCAAAGCTTGCTGAATTGCAAGAAAATCTATGTAAATTGAATGAGGAACATAACAAGCTTCTTTCAAGTTACAAGGAAAATGGATGTACATGCTCCTTAGCCATCTCTAAGGTTGATAAATACAATGAATTGCAAAAGGAATTTAATGAGTATAAGTTGAGCAAAGAAAAAGAAAATATGATGTTGCAAACTGAAATTAGTGATTTGGTTGATTTGCTAAGGAAATTCTATAAAGGCAAATGTACCTTAGATGAATTGCTAAGTGTTCAAAAACATGCTGGTGATACTTATGGTTTGGGATATAAACATGGTGCCAAAAATAAAGGTAAAACTGTATTTGTACCTCCAAGACATAAATATCATAGGCAGTACCATCAACCAAATGCTTTTCATATATTTGCTCATGCTAAGTCATCAAAATCTCCTACTTGTAATTATTGTATGTTAAAAGGTCATACATCATATAAGTGCTTTGCTAGAAGGTTTTATGTTCCAAATGGAGATTGTATTTGGATTGAGAAAAGAAAGAAAGCAACTAACCCCTTTGGACCCAACTTAAATTGGGTACCATTTTTCTCCTCTTATTTTGACTTGTGCAGATGTGTCTTAGAGCTAAATCATCACTTTGGTACCTAGATAGTGGATGCTCTAGACACATGACAAGGGACATATTCATGCTTACAAATGTAACACTTAAAGAAGGAGGATATGTGACTTATGGGGACAACAATAAAGGCAGAATCATTGGGCAAGGCAACATAGGAGACAACTTAACCACTAAGATCAAGGATGTACTATATGTTGAAGGGCTAAAGCACAATCTACTAAGCATTAGTCAATTGTGTGACAAGGGTTTTAAAGTCATCTTCAACAATGAAACTTGCTTGATCCATGAAGGCAAAACTGGAAAAGTTGCACATCTTCTAGTGGGATTTATTGTATTTCACAAATACTATGCACATGCAATTCCATAGATTCTACTCTTCCCTTGAACCCTACATGAGAAAGAATAGGAGTTGAAACCCTATCAACTCACAAAACTCTTGGCAACCCAAACCAAGATCAGAAATAAGAAAGAAATTTATAATTGATTCACACTAAGCATGGATATAAGAAAACTTAAACTATATCAAACATCATATCTAGACTAAAACATTCGATACAAATGTCACATTTATGAAACTTATTTGACATTGTAAAATCATCAAACCAAAACTTAAACCTATAGACAAATCTTCATGGCTTCAAGCTTTGATCCAATATTAATGATCAAATATATCTTTTCTCATAAAAATAAGTAAATCAACAACATAATTTTACAGCCAAATAATTGCAGACAATTAACCACAAAGAAATAAATTGGCACTGTGATTTTTTAATTAAATCATGGCCCATAATCAATTCAATCACATGCAATTACTCAGAAAAGAATAAACACACATACTTACTTAGTTATAATTTTCAGGGTGTTACAACTCTCTCATCCTTTTAGAAATTTCGTCCCCAAAGTTAACTAACCTTGAAACATATGCATATATAATTCCATCATCTTGTCCTATAGTTCCCATATTGCATCACCTTCGTCAACATTACTCCACAAAATCTTCATAAGCTGATGCTCTTGCCCCTTAGTTGTTTCACCCTCTGATCGCTAATATGCAAGGGAGTCATATCCTAAGTAATATTCTCTCTTACTTGTATCTAACCTAATTGAATACATGATAAAGGCCGAGATTGTATTGTATGAGTTGAGATACATGAAAAATAGAGTGTAAAGCTAACAAATTGGGAGGCAAAGATGTGATAGGCTGCAAAGCCTATCCTTTTTAGATTTTGGAAAGGACCAATGAATTTAGAAGAAAGTTTTTGAGATTTGATAGCTTTTCCTATGTTGGTCATGCGAGTAACCTTCAAGAATACATGGTCTCTAGCTTGAAATTCTAGAGGTTTCCTTCGCTTGTCATCATAACTTTTATGCTTATCCTATGCCACCTTGATCTTTTCTCTAATGGTTTTCACTTGCTCAGTGTGCTTCTACAACACATTATGACCTAACAGAAGAGGTTCACCTATCTCATACCAACATAAAGGTGCTCTACACTTTTGCCTATACGGGGCTTCAAATGGTGTCATCCCTATACTAGCATGGAAACTGTTATTATAGGTAAACTCTACAAGGGATAAACAATTGTTCCCACTACCTTTCTTTTCTATTACACAATCTCTCAAAAGGTCTCCTAAGGATTGGATAGTTCTCTTGGTTTGACCATTTGTTTGAGGATGATAGGCTAAACTAAGCTTTAGCTTTGTCCCTAGGACTTCTTGCAAACTTACCCAATGTCTAGGGGTAAAATGAGGATCTCTATCAGAGACAATGTAGGGTTACTCCATGTAACTTAACATTTTTTATGCTATATAGGTTAGCGAGTTTTTCTCTAAATTATACTATAGGGTTTACTTCCTAACCACACAGTTCTCTCTTCCATACAAAATAATTTCACACACTTTTAATAACTCGTAACTCTTAGCCCATGGAATGCTAACTATTACCTTGACTTGGACACTCTAAGGGAGAAATTCAAAGAGGAGATTTCATCACGATTGAGTGCGTGCATCTCATAACTCTATTATGACTCATTTCTTCTTTCCTAATAACGCATGTTTTTCCTAAAGTGATACGTTAGGCCTTACAAATTGTTCCTCTATAAGGTCTTCCACTTGGATTTCTATCCCAACTAACTCTACAAGTGACCTCTTATAGGGTGCTATTGAAATAGGACAAGACCCAAGATTCTCATGAATATTCTTCGAAATATTAAAAATTTATATAAGTTTTACGAGAATTCGTAACGATAAAGTCATCGGGGTTAAGTTTGTGGCGAGAAGAATGGGGAGTGCACTCAAGAACATGTCTTTATTCTTGTCAATTTTGGGTATAATTTTTGTTATTGATTATTGTTTGAGATCTCTTGATTTTTAATATTGATTTCTTTTGAGATTTTTGGTTTCCCATATTGATCTTTATTTCTTGCTTTGCTTCTTGTTTAATATTGTGTGTTAATTTATTATTTGAGATATTTTGTTTCCCTTTTTTTATTCTTGTTTGAGATTTGTTGATTTTTAGTGTAGATTTGTATTGTTAATTTCTTGATTTATGCAAATTCATAAATAACATTCAACTTTCTTTGAGTTCTGGAAAATTCATAAATATTAATTTTGAAATCAATCATGAGATTCATTTTGCATTTTGCAATAGTTTTTCAAATAAATGTTGAAATTAAAAATTCAAAACGAAAATTAAATTGATTTTTAAATATTTTAAAACTGAAATTAGAAAATTACTTGAAATGAAACCTTAATTATTTATCACATTAAATTAATTAGTTTTTCCGCTACCAATATAGTAAAAATAAAAATAAAAATATTTAACTAAAAATTTGTTCCCTAACAAAGGTGCCTTAAAGCATCCCGGTTCCTGATGAGATATAGATGATATAATAAGCGAAATGGCAGGCTGACAGTAAACGACGACGTGGAGGAAGGTGGACCTCGTCGTATCATCCGCTTCCTTCACTTCCCAATTCCCGTTCCATCCCTTTCCTTCCATACTCATTCATCCTCACTGAGAAAATGTCGAAACTGTTGTTTCTCCCCACACCTCCCCTCACCCCCTCCTCCATTCACTGCTCCAACACTTCATCTTCCGCTTCTGCCCTTCAATTCCAATGCCGATTCTCCCTTCTCTCTCGTCCCCGCCGCCACTCTCCCACTCTCACTCCCTTCCACAGAAGAAAAGACCTTTCCCTTCTCGCTTCCTGTTCCGATTCTCCTTGCGACGCCAAAACCGAAGAACAAGTAAAGGAAAATGAAGACGGCGTTGACGACCAGAGTGGTAGTGTGATTGACGACGAGGATTATCCGAGCGGTGAGTTCGCTTTCAAACCGATTACCGGATGGAGAAGCTTCCTCGTCAAGCTCAAGATGCTTGTCGCATTCCCTTGGGAGCGTGTTCGCAAGGGCAGTGTCCTCTCCATGAAGCTTCGTGGCCAGGTTACCTTCTCTCTTCTTTGTTCTTTCTCACCCTCCTTATTCATCCCACAGGAAGAAAATAACTTCGGATTTTGCTTTTTTTTTTTTTTTTTAATAAACATCAATTTGGTCTTTGAAGTATATAAGTTCTCTCTTAAATAGTCCTTAAACTAATGAACTTATATAAGTAGCTCCTAAAGTATTGCATATGTATCAATTTACTAACATTGAGGACTAATATAAAGAATTTTTCAATACATAAAAGACTATGTGGCATGATTTCTAATACTTTGGGAAACTAATATATTATTTCATTAGTTTAAAGACTATTTAGGTAAAGAGGTGATACTTCAAGGACCAAATGATGGTTTATTTGATTTTTTATATATACTTAATTTTAGGGGGGATTGTGCCTTTGTCCAAGGCAAGAAAAATCCCTGAATTCAAAGAGAGGAGTGAGGATTTGATCATGCGACCTATTTGATACTAGACCCTGTCATAGAATTTTTAATTTTATTAAGCAGATAATTATAGAAGAGAATATTAATAACACTTTTATGACGACTTTTTCTAATTCATTTTTTTATATTTAGAACTAAATTATATTGACACACAAATTTTGGAATAAGATTCATTGAAATTATTGAGTCGTAGACTAGTAGTAAACTTTAGGGAATAACAAAGAGAGAAATGCCAGCAAAATATTATGCAACACACTCTCTAGAACACACGATTCTTTATTGGTTGAAATTATTAGAGATCGCAAAATTTTGTGGGCTGCCTTTCTGTAGCCTTACTCTTGCATATGCAAAGAAGCTATTTTAAGATTCGAATTCATGACCAATAAGTGACCAAGACACAACTTTACCGTTGTGCCAGGACTATTTTTATAAATAAAAAGTAAGGTAATAGTTTTTAATTAGTTATGCAAAAAAATAAATTAGCTCTAACCATAGCAAATAATGCACACATTTTCTAAAAGGCACATATACGTTTGATATATTTGAATTCAAATGTTGTCTTGTTTCACATGTTCAGGTATCTGATCAAGTGAAGAGTAGGTTCTCTCCAGGACTTTCTCTGCCTCAAATTTGTGAGAATTTTTTGAAAGCAGCATATGATCCTCGTATTTCTGGGATCTATCTTCATATTGATAGTTTAAATTGCGGGTGGGGTAAAGTAGAAGAAATTCGAAGGCATATACTGGATTTCAAAAAATCAGGTAATGCTCTGGACTTGTCTTGCAACTTTTGTATGGAATAAAGAGGAATAGGGATTTTGAGCATCCATGGTGGTGTTTAGTTTTTGCTTCTGTTTTCCTTTTCTTTCACATTTATAAGAAAAAGAGGAATCGGGTTTCAGGAATGTGGAAACATGCAATATACAAACAATTTTTCATACTGAATGCTGTTTATAGAAACTTATATCAAGTTGAATGAACTGCTGAAGAATTTACCAAGAAATTCAGTTACCTACATAGCCAAGTGACATGTGAATGTAATTTCTGATGGCTTTTATCGCCACACCGGCACACCCCTTTAAAAAGCCATGTCACTGCCAGTGCACATACCATGAAGTTTTAGTGCTTTTCAAATTAGTTCTCTTAAACCCTCTAGAGAATGAGGGCGAGCCCTGACACAGCAGTAAAGTTGTGTCTTGGTGACTTGTTGATCATGGGTTCAAATCCGGAAACAGCCTCTTTGCATAGCGTAGGGTACGTAGTTTTTTTTTAAACCCTCTAGAGAATATTCAACAGAGATATTAATTTAGATTTCTCTATCTTTGTTGCAATGGCCTTAAGTAGAAGGGTTCTATAGCTAAATTCAATGTATCTTCTTTTCTTATACGAGCCATGAAGTATGTCAATTTTCTAAGGTTATGATTTAACTGAGGCTTATATTTTAAAGCAATATGGTGATTAATGAATAATGATATATTAATGTACCTCTTCTTCTCCATTGACATGTTGGCCCATATTAATGTTTTTTCCTGCTTATGAATGACATTCTTTGATAGTTTATTATGCTTGTAGGAAAATTTGTTTTGGCTTATGTCCCTTTATGTCAAGAAAAAGAGTATTACCTTGCATCTGCATGTGAAGAGATATACACTCCACCCAGTGCCTACTTTTCTTTATTTGGATTGACTGTTCAAGCCTCATTCCTCAGAGGTATAGATTATTCTAATTTTCTTTTCCTTGCATTTTTACAAATTTGACTTATAGTGATTGTACTTGAGTCTTTTTTTTTTGTTTCCTTACAGCATGCCCTACATGTCTATAACTGCACAAAACTCCAATTTTGTCCTTCAAAGATCATGCAACGTAATACTGGTGCTGCATTTATTAGTGACATCATATTGGTTCTTCAATCCTGATTAATGTCACTAGTTTCTTCCTTTTGTAATATCTTTGCCATCAAATTGGTAATTTCAGTGACATCTAATTGATCCTTCAAAAGGAAAAATTGATGCTATTTAATATGTGCCTGATAAAAGGAGAACAATTCGGATATATCTTTGGAGGGCCAATTGGATATTTACTTTTTGGGCAAGTGAGAGATGGGCATAGTAGGAGGGGGGGAGATTTCAAACCTCCTAAAAGGTCTCATATTAGCTGTTCCCTTAGAAAACCATTTTTGTGTGTATTATGCGCCTAGATCCTAGAAAGGGACTTACTTGGTATATTTCCTTTTCTATGAAGTTTGTACAGAATTTGGTACAATATGTCTATGATGTAACCTGAATTAAAGTCTGATACAGTGGTACTGATATGTCTTTCTAAGTTTCTATTACATTAATAGAAGTATGAAAGTCATACTATGTTAATTTCCCTCATACTATTAAAATGCTCAATGTCTCTAAACATTTTTTGGTTCTGGAATAATGTTCTGTTCTGTCACGCACATGCTGCAGTTTAAATATTTAAATTCTATGATGGCTATAAATAAGCCTAAAACTTTTGTGTTTGACATCATTATATTAATTGTTTTCAGGTATTTTAGATAACATAGGAATTGAACCACAAGTGGAAAGGATTGGAAAATACAAAAGTGCCGGAGATCAACTAGCTCGAAGAACTATGTCTGAAGAAAATTGTGAGATGCTGACTGCATTACTTGACAATATCTATACAAATTGGTTGGATAAAGTATCTTCTGCCCAAGGTACATTGCCATTTGGTGTTTTGATTGAATCTTGAACCATTATATTAACTTCTGAGCTTCTGCATGTTTAATACAGGAAAAACAAGAGAAGATATTGAGAACTTCATAAATGAAGGTGTTTATCAAGTAGACAAACTGAAAGAAGAGGGACTCATATCAAATATAAACTATGATGATGAGGTAAATAGTTATTCCCTAGTGCTGTTATATGAACAACCAATTTGATTTTTGATTGCTACACCCATAGGCATAGGTGTGAGTCTAATCCTATGCTAGGGGTGGTGTTTAATTAAAGTCCCCCTCATAGTGGCAGACTTATGGATAGGAACTTGTAATTTAACGTTGTGGTAAAGTTCACCTAGGATTACTATCTATTTCAAATGTGAACAACCATCAGGTTATATGAAAGACCATTTATGCATGTAGTTTGTCATCTTTATAATTATCAATGGAATAGTTTTTAGATAGAATCTCATCTAATGATTAGTGGTGTATATTTTTTAGTGGAAAAAATCGTGAATATAGAGTTTTTCCTCTTTTCACTAAAAGTTTGTTGGTATTATTGCTTCTTCATTTAAGAATTGTGGATTATACTGTATTCGCAGTTGGTGGTATTCATATATATTGATAATTAACACTGGTTAATAAATGTTTTGAAGGATGTGAATACATCTAAAGCAAAGACGGTTAAAAGGATAAGAAACATTAAATGTTTTGCAGATTACTGCCATGTTGAAGGAGAGACTTGGAGTGAAATCAGATAAAGATCTGCCTATGGTGGATTACAGGTAGCAATTTCTATATGCTTTTGAGAATCTTCCATGGTTTATGCTATTTATTTGAACTGGCTAGAAGTCAGCTTCAGAAATACCATACTAGGGAATTTCATATTCGATTCCATGGTTTCATAGAGAATACATTCTGCCTCTTACAAGTTTCATTCCCAATCATCGCTTTGCTTTCAACATTAGGAATTTAGACTATTCAAGGGCTGTAATATTTTCTATGATCAAATAAGTTCAAATCAAATTTCCCATTAAAAGAATCATTCATATCAATGGCTATTTCTTTATTTTTGCTCCCTGATTTGATGATTATTCTAGAATCCTAGGTTTTTTCCCTGCATGTCATTGCTTCAAAGGGAATGTTGCTAGACATTAAGTTACTAATTGATGATAAATTGTTGTCTATGTATTTGACCTTCTTGGTTCAGTAGATATATGTTTGGCATGGTGCCAATGCTATTCATTATACCATCTTTTGAATTATGTTGTTCAAACTCTATGGTGTTCTAATATGTAATAACAATGATGCTTAGTTCATTGGCTACTTCTATTTTGGAATTTTCATGCAAGATTTTATTCTATAATGTACTATGTCAAATGTAACAGTTTTCCTGTTGTTTACTAGCACATCTAATACAAGTGTATAGTTTTTGTTGAGAATTAGTAGGATTATTCTGTAATAAATATAGATTATAGACACATAATATCTAATCAATAGGAAACCAAATATCCTCCATTTATTTGTAATTATTGCAATAAGCTTATATAATCTCTCATCTGCATTGTTTTCAGACATACGGTTTACAGTCACAATATGCCTTGTCCTTTCATTTCAATATGGTAGCTAGAGCCTAATAGAGGCACAAATCGTTCATGCTCGGAGGACCCACTGTCCTCAGTGATAAATTTTTTTTTGTGAAACATGTAGTCTTCAGTTCACCTCTTTTCTCGCTGACTTTAGTCAGGCGACCTTTATACCTTCTACATCGCTGCTGTCCTTTTGACCGGAGATTACACCATTGTGCTCGTTGTCAGCCGATCTATTCAACGGTGGTCACAGCGTCGCCACATGTGCATCCACGCGCCCGTGTGCTTCCTTCTTCTCCATGCCAAACAGTTTTCTGCACGTCCTTCTGCTAGCGCGTAACGGCACGTGACCAACCCGTTCTGGCCGTGCTTCCAATGCTGGGTCGCCCCTCCATTGTGCCCTTATCCCAGGTTTTTGGGACCATTCCGACAAGTTCTTATTGTGCCTCCGTTATAACCTTTTTTTTTTTTTTCCTCCGTTATAACCTTGTTTTGCACTCTCTATTCAGAAGTTGGATGGTTCGAACTATTCTACTTGGGCCTTCAGCATAACGTTGTGGATTAGTGGACTTGGCCACAAATCCATTGCACGACTTCTGCTGATTTTATACCTGAGGCTAATGTGAACAATGGGTAAAGATCGATTGCCAATTATACAATGTTATCAAGTCCACCCTCCACCCCTACCTCAAACCGATTTTCAGACCCTATAACTCTCGTGAATCAGTTTGGAGTGAGGTGCATGCTCTCCACACCAATGATGCTCAGCAGTTATACAGCGTGTGTAGAGACTTGATGACCCTACTTGCTCCTCAGCACTTTGACGGCCATATGTCTAGATATCTTGGGCCAGTCCATGCAGCTCTCCATGATTATAATGAGCTTTTACCCCCTTCTGCCTCTATCACAGTCGAGGCTAATAAGGAATTGGAGAATCGCAGCACCTTCTTTATTACTCTGACCCTTTATGGTCTACCTGTGGAATATTCTGCCACACGAGACCAGATTCTTGGGTCACCCCTGACACCGATGATGACATCAGCATCCGCTGCATTACTTCGGATTCCACCAAAGCCTACTTCCGGTATCCCTGTGTCCACCAGGGTGATACATTTGCCCTTGCTTCCCAGAACAGTAATTTTGGATGCTCTTGCATGGGGTCATCAAAACCCATAGGTCGTTCTAGGTTGTGAGATCACTGTCATTATTATAATAATAATAATACTGATAAGTTCTGGAAGATTCATGGTAAACCACCATGGGTGACACCTCGCCCTACTAATGTAGCTCAGATATCTTCTGTGGATTTCACTCAGCCTACTATTCAATCTGTGAAATACATGATTTGATATGTTTTAATTACAGCAATTTAGTATGGGATTATTCCCTTATTATTCATTATTTAGTTTCCTTATTTTATAAACCTCCTTCATTATAAATAAGAATATTTGTGTGATCTCACACACAACATTGCACAGTAAAACAATGTTATATGGTATCAGAACTTAGGTTATAACGAAGTCATTATCCACCAGGGACCTACCTACTGTCCTCGGTGGACATCTTTGCTTGTCGTCCTACTCCATTGATATATTTCCACATTCCAGTGGATCACTCTACTTGTCGTCCTACCTCCGGAAACCTCCTAGTCTTTGCTGCACATGCCTCCACGCACGTCTCTTTCTTTTTTTGGGGAATAGTACCCACAACACCTACGTCCGTCGTTTGGCCACCGCCGCCCATCCCATTTGCCAGCGACCTACTGCGATTAGAGTTGCCTTCTATCGGCGATCTAATAGCCGAAGGCACGACCCACAACTCCTCTGCATGCGCCCACACACACCTTGCTCCGGCACGTGTAATTCACATGCTCTTCACAAATCGTTGAATAACGCCGTTTCCGGTGAGACCCATCCTCCGACCCCTCCGCTGCCATTTCTGACTTTCGGCAATCCTATCTAGCCGCCCTTGTTCATACCTGTTTGGCTTAGTTTGAAACCAAACACCCCTCTCAACACCCTCGTTTGATTGTTTCACTATGTTTCATGGCCTCTATCTACCCTCCTTCAGAATCCGCTTTCGCTATGATGTTCACCAATGTCCCTCACACAGACATGTCTATGCGCAACTTTCTTTGCGGGTGAATTGTACCTGCGCCCACTTTTGGGCTTGTTTGGCAGCCCATGTGCCACCCTCTTGTCGGTCTGCATCAACGACCTTTCAAGAACATCACGCTGTCCACGTGCGTAGGCTACTCAACACACCGCCGCAACGACCCCATACAGTGCCCTTTTTCGGCAAGAGAAGTTCACGCAGACGACGTATGGCACATCTTCGGCGAGTGTGACATTGGAATCTCCTCCTTCCACCTCAAGGTGTGCTTTATTCATGGGCGAACACCCGTCGCAACTAGAGGCCTTCGTTGGCTGCAGCTGTTTTTCAAACTCATGTTGTAAGCTCTCATGTGCTTATTAAGCTGTTTAATCAAACACCTTAAATATTAAACTTCAGAAACACAAATCTAGAATTAGTTTTATAAAAGTTGGGGCCAACTTTAATAAATGTATAATATAGTGATATACTAAAAATTGTTTGGTCATGGATCTTTCTTTGGCTTATGCCTTTGTGGATTTAACTTATTTGGGACAAATAGTCATTTTATTATTTATAGCTTCTCGAGAGAGCTTTTGAAAACAAATAGAAAAAAAGTGATTATTTTTCCTGAATTAACCTTTCCCAAATATGTGTTTGGTCCTGGATCTTTCTGTGGCTTATGCTTTTTTTGTGGAGAAATAGTCATTTCATTATTTATAGTTTCTTCAGGGAGCTTTTAAAAGCAAAAAAAAAAAAAAAGTTATTATTTTCCCAGGATTAATCTTTCCCAAACATGCATGTATGTAAAGTACAGTTTTCATGTGACATAGTTTTGCTTCCTTTTTCTTACCTACTTTTGTTGGTAGCGGATGCTCCTTTTGATAAATGAAATATACCAAATAAAATATATTCTTGCATCAATTAAATACAGGAAATACTCTAGAGTTAGGAAATGGACTGTTGGAATACCAGGTGGTAAAGAACTTATAGCCATTATCCGAGCATCAGGGAGTATTAGTCGTGTAGAGAGTCAATTATCTATCTCCAGCTCAGGGATCATTGCAGAGAAGTTCATTGAGAAGATTCGCACTGTCAGAGGTAAACTCAACCGTACAAGTTACGAGTTTCCCTTTTAAATTTCAGTGTAGGAGGCTGATTAAAATTGACACTTATTTAATGGAATATTATCAAGCTATATATATTGATTATGGAAAGCTGTTGTTAATACTTCATACATAACCTAGTTTTAGTTGAGTAAATTTTATTCACTGATGTCCCTATAATCAATAGGAAGGAAGCCTAGAGATTACACTTCTTTTAAAACTTTCACTTCAAGAGATGGTTTTAGAAGTTTGGTTTTCTTCCCAATACTGCAGTAGAAGTTCTGTTCAGTTTAGTGACTTTCGTATGCAACAGCAACACAACTTATCTATTCATTTTTAGGAGTATAAACATAAGCATAATCATGGTTTTTAGTGTCTATCAATGATGCTGTTTGCCAAAATTGAAACCTTTGACAGTGTTATTATTCATTATTTTAATGCACTCACGACTCACGAGTGTTCTTTCCCCTCAGAGTCAAAAGAATTTAAGGCTGCTATCATCAGAATTGACAGTCCTGGAGGTGATGCTCTTGCTTCTGATTTGTAAGTTCTGGTAAAATTTCCCCTCTGTTAATTTTATGTTCAAAACTGCTATTTAGTGATTTAACTAGAAATTGTTGATTTTCTTTGCATTGGTTTGAAATTATTGATTGTATTGATCTAGATCTGATCTGTACCATGGCATGTATTAAATGAGTGGATGCCAAATAAAGTACTCCCTCCGGACTAAGTTAAAAAAAAAAATTATTCACGGTAGTTAAGAAAGTAAGTTAACATCATTTAATTTTGATAGTCTCAATAAAAAAATTTATTAATTTTCTAAAGTATCCTTTACATTTAATTGCATAGGACAAAAAAAAAGTTCCTGGAAATAAAATTTTGATTAAATGAAGAGTATTTTGGAGATGGTATGATTAAATAGGGAGAAGTTAGTTAAAATTTGTTTATATTTTAGTTCAAAGGGAGTAATAGAATAGTCAAATAGGATAAGCTCAAAAGTGCTCATTAATCCCATTTCATTTAACAATTTAAAGTTTTAAACATATATGACTTTTCAATTTATTTCATGAGAATTGGTGAAAAAAAGAAAAAGGAAAACATAAATTGTTGAATTGTATGATTCATATCAACAATATGAAATAGCACAAATTCATTCATGTATCATAAGATACAAGGTCATTTGAGATTCATTTGATGATACGAATCGATGGGTGACTGAATCGTATTGAATTGTAGGATTTGAACCGTAAATCGTAAGATTCTAGTAACTATACAAGTTTGCTGATAATAAAGAAAAATAACTATAAGCAAAATTTAACAATATAATGATATTAAAAATGCTAAACTTAAGACTAAGAATGCCTGGCAGTGGCAACCTTTTTAATGCCAAGGAAAAAGCTAACAGCAGCAATTTCTTGATTCCTGCATTTATCTCCATAAAAATAGGCAGTGCAAGCATCTCAAGCAATGTAACAGTAGTAAATATGTGAAGATATTGGTTTTCAAAAACACTATGCAGCACTTTCTCTTCCATGCAGTCCAATTTCAGCTATTGTCAACATCAACAACACCTTTAACCCAAGTTAATTGGGGTTGGTGATAGATGAACCCAATGACAGATACGAAGAAGTTGGAAAAAAAAAACTAAGAAAAAGGAGATATAAGACAAAAGAAAAGAAAATACGATAAAAGAAAAGAAGGGCGAAAGAAGCAATGGAAAAATGAAGAGGAAAGGAACTAAAAATGGACCATCTGGAACATAGAGATAATAATGGGTCTAACCCTCCACCAAACTTATAGCTTTTCTCCATTCCGTCCTAAGACACACCTTCCGCCAATCTATATCCCACAATTTCAGCTATTGTATATGAAGATATTTAAAAGCTTGATTAAATAATTTTTTATCCAACAACATTAATTTTAGATTTGGTAGGAGTTAATCATATCCTTTATCTAATGGTCTACTTCAATTTCAAATACATCTCCAATGGTTGTCATGATGACAGTTTTGCTAAGTATTTTGTGGATGATGCCAAGAATCTTGATCATTATCTGGTGTCATGATCTGCAGGATGTGGAGAGAAATCCGGCTTTTGGCTGCTTCAAAACCGGTCATTGCTTCAATGTCTGATGTGGCAGCAAGTGGAGGGTACTACATGGCAATGGGAGCTGATGTTATTGTTGCAGAAAGTCTTACATTAACTGGTTCAATTGGAGTGGTCACAGGTGAAAATCTCTGTTTAGTGCTTTTGTAACATAAGTTATATAAGATGAAATTTTCCTTTAAACACACTAGAATGTCCATACTAAGACATCCAACATATGTTGTAAATCTCTATATGCACAAAATTGACCTGTCACATTATAAGCAAGATTAAGTACATTTATGTCACTTATTATTCATATGGAAATATAGCATTTTGAACCTGTTCAATGAAGAAAAATACAACAGCTTGTGCTATCATTTGAATGATAACTACATTCAACCAATGGAAATTGTAGCTGAAAGCAAATTATTCATTTTAGCTCTGAAATAATGAGATAGGATATAAATTGTAATATCATGAACAACCAGTGCTCTTATATTGCTCTTCAATTTTGTAATCTGTTAATTGATGATATTATTTACATAACATTGGTTATTGTAGGAAAATTTAACCTGGGGAAACTGTATGAGAAGATTGGCTTTAACAAAGAAATCATATCAAGGGGAAAATATGCTGAGCTCCTTGCTGCTGAACAGCGTCCTTTCAGGTAAATATTATTTCTTCATTTCCTTGTGTAGAGATTCTAGTGGATAAGGAGAGAATATTAGGCAGTGTAAACTGTAATGTGCCATTTGATATCTCAATAGTTAGGCACTCTATCTTTAAGAAGCGAAGATGTTACATATACTATCTTAGTAGTTTCCATCTTAAATTATTTAAAGAAAAAAGTCACAAGTTATCTTAAAAAGTTAATATCTTGAAATTAGTATGTACACAGTTATACTGATGGGATGGGGCTGCGTAGTTGTCCTATTGTTCTTAGTTGCTACAGTGTTTTGCTATTTGCTTTTATTCCTTACCTTTATTTTTGGTGAATTAAAAAATGATAATAAGGATAGGTTACTTCAATTCTACCAACCAGTGCACCAGTCACATACCTGGGAACCCAAAAGGCACGTTGCATTGCCTCCAGTTTATTCACTCGGGAATTTTCTGCATGGAGGCTTACTTAACAGTTCTCTAGGTGCTAGGGATCTCCCTTTGGGAGTGATGATCACCGGGCAAGATTACTAACGAAGGGGTAATTCAAACCTTGCACTTGGGGAGTGCAAAATCTCATCTATAAACTTTGAACTAGTTCGGCCAGCCTGAATTGGCTTTGTTGCATTCACCAAAAAAATCCCCTTTTTGTTGGGGAGAGGGTCCTATCATGAGAAGTATTAGTTGGACCCCATTTTGGTTTCAATATATAATTCTTCACTCCAATTATTAGAAATGTTTACTCAGCCAAGAAGTTGACTGTGATAGACTTTAGATAATATCTGGCATGGATTGCCGAGTACTGATGTATGTAGTTGACACTTGACAGTAGCAGCAATTGTAGGGTTCCCTTTCTATGATCTCTGAAATAAAGGATCAAAGCATCCCTGAAAGTTCCTTGATATTTGAGACCAAGTATTGCAAGGAAAATCCAGACTGAACAATGAACAATCTCACTATCTTTCACCATCCAGGCACTACAAGATATAACCTAAGGAGGCAGAGTTTCTGCCTCCATTTATGATTTAAATTTTTGCTTTCCATTAAATCTTTTATTGATGGACTTTACAGGGTTGTTATTTTTCTATTGTATCAGAAGAGAAGTACATGCTTGACGTCTGAGACAAACCTATATAACCTTTTTCGATTTTCTTATTTTGGTACAGACCAGATGAAGCAGAGCTATTTGCCAAATCTGCTCAGCATGCTTATAAACAATTTCGAGACAAGGCAGCTTCATCCAGATCAATGACTGTATGTTTTAAATTTAACAAACTAATCCCATGTTTTTTGTTCATCCTTCTTGTAGATCTTTGTCACAGGCTCACAGCTAGTCTACTGTCACTAGGTAGAAAAGATGGAGGAGTTTGCCCAGGGAAGGGTTTGGACTGGTAATGATGCAGCTTCACGTGGTTTAGTTGATGCTATTGGTGGCCTTTCTCGAGCTATTGCCATAGCAAAAATGAAGGCCGATATACCTCAAGACAGACAGGTTGGTTTGAAAACTTTATTTTTGCTATATGAATGTCGTACTCGAAAAGTATAGATACAAAACATGGTGATTATGCTTGAGCTTTGCCAGGTTACACTTGTGGAGATCTCTAGACCCAGCCCTTCTCTACCCGAGATTTTGTTAGGCGTAGGGAGTTCCCTCGTTGGAGCAGACAGAACGGTGAAGGAACTGCTACAGGGCTTGACATTTTCTGATGGAGTTCAAGCCCGGATGGATGGAATCATGCTTCAGACATTGGAAGAATATCCTTTTGGCAACCCTATTTTGTCAATAATAAAAGATATCATCAGTTCCCTGTAGTTGTCCATAGTTCATTTAAAACATCGTCTCCTTATATTCATATAGTTTTCCCTACATTGTTGTGTGAAGGGGCAATAGATGAGAAAGGTCTCCTTTGTATCTTGTCTGTCTTGTCCTTGTTTCTTCAATGTCTCCCTCACAACCCTTGTAAATGCATGATGTAAAGATGGGAAGTTCAAAGCATAGTTTTACGCATCAACACAAACGGAATTTCGTGTCCACGGCGTGTTTGTCTTCATTTTTCCTATAATGCTCATACTACCCTATCCCAGAAATATTTAAAAGTTTCGCTTCTTTCTACTGTGCATCTAGACAAACGTTAAAAGGTCATGTTGGTTTTTTGTTCTAGGCTAAATTACTGTTTCGTCGATGCTCAGATTTATTTTTGAAATTCGATTTGACCCTTGTTGTGGTCTTCTAATTTTTAAAATTGATTGATTTAATTGCTGTTTTAGTCCTTCAATTTAGGGTGTATTTTTTTAGTCCCTGAAATTTAAAAATATTTTTTTTAGTCCTTGAATTTTGATAAATTATTTTTTAATTTCTGACATAATAAATTAAGATTTTTTGTCGATTTTTTAACATTTTGTGACACATTTTTAGCATTTTGTGATAGTTTTAAAATGAAAATTCTAAATGAACCATTATTATTTAATTTGAAAAATCAATCCAACAACTTTTAAAATAAGTATAAAAATTGATCTTTGGTATCAAAAATAGTTTTAAACACGTTACAATTATTGTTAGTCTTTGAATTTGGGTTGTATGTGTCTTTATTAGTACCTAAAATTTAAAATTATTTTTTTCTTAAATTTTGACAAATTTTTCTTTTTAGAATCTAGTATTATAAATTAATGTTTTGTGTAGTTGTTATAAATTCATTTTTATTTTTCAGCTGTTTGAAGTTATATTTTAAAATTATCATAAAATGTTAAAAATATCATCAAATGTCAATTTATTATTTCAAAGACTAAAATAATAATTTGTCAAAATTCAGGGACTAATTAGAACATTTTTAAATTTCGGAGACCATAAAAAATAAATCTCCCAAATTTAGGGATAAAATAGTAATTTAGCCAAATTGATTCAATCAACTCCTTCTGTGTAAATTGAAGCTAGTGTTAACATAATACAACATGTATCACTTTTATATTTACTTGTACTTTTTAAGCCAATAAGTGGGTTTTTTTTTTTATAAAAGTGAATTAGATTAAAGGATCAAAGTAGTAATTTAGTCTTTATACATATATAACGAGGAACAAAGAGTATGTATTATATGACAATAGATATCTTATGTAAAAATAAAAATGATTAATCTCATTAAAATGAAATATTAAAATTAAAATATCTAAAATTCATATTAAGGGTTTGTTTGATTTATTAAACAAGTGGTATTAAACAAGTTAAGGAAAATAACACACGGCAAAGATACAAATTACATAATGATTTTTTATCTTGTATATCATTTGCCGAATAATAGATAACACAATTAGAATAATATAAAATTTATTAAAATAATTATTTATCTTAATACAATTTATGTCAAATTTAATGTGTTTACTGAAATAAAAAAGAGAAAGAGATTAGAATAAAAAAATATGATATTTCCTTTTTAAAAATGATTACTTTGATTAGTTATTATTTTTCTGTTATTAAAGAGAAATATATATATATATATATATATATATATATATATATTTTGATGAATTATGTGTTATTTTAATACTTTATACATGGGACAAAAAAAATTCTTACTAATTTTTTTAGTAACAAAAATTAGAAATTTTAGTATGTTCTTTTCCATTTGATTTATATTCTTTCCTAACTTTTTTCATATCAAATGTGGAATAAAATTATTTATATTTTAATGTATCATAATTTTTTACTAATCAAATAGAGTCTAAAATCTCTAACAAGCTCAACTCAATTTAATCATAAAATCCCTAACTGATTTATCAAACTGAAAAATTAATTATTATTTATTTTTACATAAACAAGCTCAACTCACATCAAATGCATATGTAAATACAACAGGGATCTATCCAAAAACTTTTAGGCTGGTTTAACATGTTGCGCCCTTGCAAGTGAATGAGCAACAAAACATTTGTTTGCCTCTTCACAAACTTAACAGTGTAGTAAGTATTTTACACTTTCTAATGATGGAACCAAGATCATACTTATCCTGGCCAAGCTCGAGTAGGCCCCATCAGATTCTGGAAACCATACACTAGAATCCTCCCGCACAGACGAAAATAGAGGAGTTTTAACACAGCTTCAGAATTCTATTCACGGAGTAAGAGGCTAACAATGTTTGCATCCCATGCCTTGTTATCCACCTGCAAAAGATCACTAACAGTGAGCTCTTCACTATCAAGTAAAGGGTCAGACAGATAACGAGCACCAGAACCCAAGCGCACCCAAGGCTCATGCCAAACGTTAATACTAGCTCCACTTCCATTCATAAAGCTGAATCTGCTTGTTTAATGTATTTCTACTTCTGAGTACAAAAAGGGGACAATGAGTCTATGGCCACAATTTTTGGTGCCTGCAACGAGAACATTAATTCGATGTTGCAATTTTTCTTCTTTTTTTGGTAGAAAAGCTGGTCTTTTATGTTGCAATTGGAACTTTGGATATTCTTTAGTCTAATATATCAAGTATGGCAACAAGAGACACTTTTTATCCGCAAATGTGGAATTGTTAGTTTTTGTTAACACATGAATTGAACTGCTAATTTTTCTTTTTTCTTTCACCATTTAATCAACACTTGTTTAATCTTTTTTTAAGCTTCTTGAAGTTGCAATACGTTGGTCTAATTTTTTAAAGTATTGACATTCTTTTGATATTATTTCCTAATATGGTACAGTTTTGACATTTTTTATAAGTATGATGCGTATTGATGAATAATTTTGAATCTTAAATGGATATGAAAAATTATACGATGAGAGATCATTCTTGTTATTGTTTTTGTTAACAAGCAAATTAGACAGTCGAAAATGGTAAACTGACATGTGGTCATCACAGGTCACTGTACACGTAGGCATCATTTACGTCAGCACTATTATATTAATGGTGCATATTTATTCTTTAAGTGTCAATCTGGACATGTTTGTTTGGCCTCCTTGTCAGCCTGGCTACACATTATTCTATATTTGAATTAGATAAATGTATGCTATATTTTGTTTATTATCTTATCAACATATCACTAACAAACAAAGGCTCAAAGCCTACACTCCACACTATAAGTATAGATAGTAGTACAGGTTCTCTCTAAACATATTCTAATTATTTTCTCATTATATATCTCACTCCTAAGCCACAATTGGCACTTACACTATCCATCCATGGTGGACACACCTTCAAGGCTCCCTAAGAAATCATATACACACACTCATACACTCGATTATTCTCTAATGATTTATGTACCTACGTGATGGTCAGAGTGTCTTTCATTTGTTTTGCATGTCCCTCCCTTAAATAAGGTTGACACATCGTCCGACGTGCAAAATTTGGAATCCACTTGGACTCGTTCATCATCATACGTGGAATATTTAATTTTTGGTAAAAACAACAATGATGTAGAGATATCAATTTTTTTTATTTATTTTACAAACATGATGTGATATAGATAAAATAAAAATTTTCTTAAACATGTAGTTAACTGTGTGTTTGACAACATATCCTATAAATGAAACTCTAATATCTCAAAGATTAATTATCCATGGAGGGATACTCGTTAAAAAAAAATTCCAATTTTTTGGCTAATGAGAGACTTAACCGTCGTTTATTTTATCACCGGTCTGGCTAACGAATTCTTAACTACCATTGAAATTCTAGTGCAGTGAAACTCAAGTCCGGCGATGGCTTCTGTGGCGGCACCACCTCTCCCATGCCACCACCATCACAAACTCGCCTTTGATAACAGAAACAATTTGACACGTAACCACAACAACAACAACCTTTTTCTTCCATTTACGGTTCCCAAATCTTCCCTAATTTCTCCCCCAACAACACACAAAAGGGAACATCTTTCTCACACAAAAACACTCTCACCCATTCTCCAACGCCTCCACAATCTCTGCGACTCTGAAAACCTCAACGAAGCCCTCAATTTGCTCCACTCACATGCCCAAAACTGCACCGTTTCCTCTTCCGACATTACAAAAGAAGCTATTGGCCTCTTACTAAGAGCATGCTGACACCACAAAAACATCCATGTTGGGCGAAAAGTGCAAGCAGTGGTCTCCGCGTCGCATAAACTCCGCAACGACGTCGTTCTCAGCACCCGCATTATAGCCATGTACTCCGCGTGTGGGTCCCCCTCGGACTCTGACGCCGCAAAGGAAAAGGACCTGTTCCTCTACAATGCGTGGAATGCGGTTTAATGCACCATAATAGATTGCGCCAAAACCAGATTTAGTGCCTCTCTAACCCTGACTAAAGCTAAATCAAGCAAGATGTGTAAATGATGAAAGTAATTTTTTAATTAGAGTTTAATACTTATATACTATAAAATAATTTTACACTATTATTTAATCATAAATAATTATTTGAATTATTTTAAAATAATTATTTTAAAAACTAATAAACTTATTATTAATTGTGAGTTATGATGGGATGATTGCATAATTTTTTTACACGGTGAGTGCATAACTTTTTTTCTCATTTAATTATTATATTTTGATTAAAAAATGTATTTTTC
>CM023946.1:21832625-21858149 GCA_013407115.1 Glycine latifolia | reverse complement strand
TATTATTATTATTATTATTATTATTATTATTATTATTATTATTATTATTATTATTATCAGATTTTAATAACTATGTATTAACTATATAAAATAGTTTTACATTATCATTCAATCATAAATTATCGTTTGAATTACTTTAAGGTAAATAATTATTTTAAGAGCTAACAAACTTAACATGCATGGTTGATTAGGATTGGATGATTATGTAAACAACTTTTTACAATATCATTGTATAATCTTTTTTCTCTTATTATTATTATTATTATTATTATTATTATTATTATTATTTAAGATAACATTCATCTTTTTATTTTCATTATAATAAATATTTATGACAATTTAGATAATAAAAATATTAATTACCATAATTATAAAAATGTATTAGTTTTAATTAAAATTAAATTTAAATTAGGATCAAAATATATTTGTATTATTAATTAATTTGAATTAGGAAATATGAATATTTATTAGTTAGAATATTCGAATCATGATCGGCTACTATAATTAGAATAATTACCTTAATTAGAATAAAAAATATATTAGCGTTATTAATTATTAATTAGAAATTTTAATAATTAATTATAATGTATTTATAATTTAGTAAAAATGAATATGGTAATGTCACATGGTAAAACATTTTTTTATATTTTTTTGTTGCATAAATCTTATTTTATATAATATTAGATAGTACTCGTGTTGCGATACAAAGGTCAATTTGGAGAGAAATTTTTTATTATATAAAAAATTATATTAACAAACTTCGCCTATGTGTGCGTGCATGCATGATCTGTCTCAAGTTAGGATAAAAGAGGAGGGTTGATGTCAGGTGTTGCGAATTGACCATGAAAAATAGGTATTTTTATGAAATAAACCTTTATGATATTTCCTTGGGGTGTACGCTTCTTAGCAACGCGTTATATCGGGCCTCGAATGTAACAAAAAATGGATTAGGGTCCTTGCCGCAAGGCAAGACGCTACATTAATCTCAGGATGTAATAATAAGCGAGTTAGGGTCCTTGCCACAAGACAAGGCGCCAGGTCTTCACCCAGATTTGGTGACAAGTAGGCAAGGGTCCCAACACGCAGATGGGAGAGCGTGACGGGCAAATACCGCCCAGGGGTTAAGGATGCAATTGAGAAGTTGAAACATAGGAACATTAACGGGTAAACTGGGGGAGTTAGCATATATTTTTGCCTAGAGGAAAGTGAATATTGTTTGCTTGAAGGAAACTAAGTGGGTTGGAGAAAAAGCCACGGAAGTGGATGGCACCGGTTTCAAGTTGTGGTATATAGGTATAACCAAGAGTCGAATAGAAGTTTCAGAGATAAAATCGTAGACGTCAAAAGGAAAGATGACAAGATTATGATGATTAAGCTTGTAGCGGGTGATTTAATTTTAGATATCCTTAGTGTGTATGCACCCCAAGTTGGATTGCAATCAAGTGAAAATAACCAATTTTGGGAAGACTTAGAGGACGTTTTGAGAGGGATACCACAAGAAGAGAAGATTTTCCTTGGAGGAAATCTAAATGGTCATATTGGTGAAGCAGTGGATGTTTTGATAGAATTCATAGAGGTTTTGGCTATGGGGTGAGAAATGAGACTGGAGAAGATATCTTAAACGTTGCACTAGCCTATGATTTGATGCTAGAGAACACATTTTACTGAAAAAGGGAGTCTCATCTTATCACTTATCATAGTGGACAAAATGGTAGTCAAATTGATTTCTTTATGGCTAAAAGAAAATATACAAATTCTTGTATAGACTGCAAGGTCTACCCTGGAGAATGAGTCGCTACGCAACATAAGTTGGGAGTTCTAGAGGTTCGATTTAACAAAGTACTTAATATGAGGAATTGGGCTCAAAACTCAAGGATGAGATGGTGGAAGCTAAAAGGGGAAAACCAAATTGAGTTCAAGAAAAGCATGTTGCATAAAGGATTTTGAGAGTCTATTGGAGAAGCAAATGAAATATGGAATAAGATGACTATGTGTGTCCCAAATGTGGGAAGGTGGGTGCTGGGAGAAAGCAAAGGAAACAGAGTTCTTACAAAGGAAACATGGTGGTGGAATGGAGAGGTGCAGGAGGTAATTAAACAGAAGAAGGAATGCTTTAGATCTTTGCAATGAAGAAAACTTGCAAAAGTTTAGAGTGGCGAGCAAAAATGCAAAGAAAGCAGTGCGGGAAGCTAGAGGCAAGGTTTTTGACAATTTGTATAAAAATCTTAGGAGCAAGGATGGTGAAAAATGTATATACAAACTTGCAAAAATGAGGGATAAGAAGAGTAAAGATCTTACCCAAGTTAGATGCATCAAGGATGAAAATCAAACTCTTTTGGTAAAAGATGAAGATGTAAATGAAAGATGGTTAAACTACTTTAACAAACTTTTTAATGGGAATGATGATAAAAGTGAGGTGGACTTGGAGGACACTTTTGATGATTTAAATAAGAGATTTGTGTGAAGAATTAATGCACATGAAGTTAAGGAGGCTTTAAAGAGGATGAAGAATAATAAAGCTTTGGGACCCGATGACATCTATATTGAAATGAGGAGAGATCTAGGAGATGTGGCAATAAAATGGTTGATCAATCTTTTCAATAAGATTCTTCAAACAAATAAAATGTCTGATGCTTGGAGGAAAAATATGTTTGTGCCTATTTACAAAAACAAGGGAGATATCTAGAATTGTTCCAACTATAGAGGCATTAAGCTCATAAGGCATACTATGAAGTTGTGGGAAAGAGTTATTGAACATAGCTTGAGGAGGGAGACCAAGGTTTTTAAAATCAATTTGGATTTATGCCAGGAAGATGAACCATGGAAGCTATTTTCTTGATAAGACAATTAATGGAAAGATATCGAGAAAAGAAGAAAGATTTACATATGGTGTTCATAGGTCTTAAGAAAGCATACGATAGGGTCCAAAGAAAAGTCATATGGTGGACTCTTGAGAAGAAAAAAGTATCATTAAAACATGCTAATGCAATCAAGGATATGTATGATGGAGCTACCACATGTGTGAAAGCTTGTAATGGAACATCAAGGGATTTTCCTATCACGGTAGGTGTACACCAAGGCTCGGCTCTTAATCCTTATCATTTTGTCTTAGTGATATATGAACTATCAAAAGATATTCAAGAGGAAGTGTCGTGGTGTATGCTTTTTGCACATGATATTGTGCTAATTTATGAGACCGAAGACGGTGTTAATAGGAAACTTGAATTATGGAGAAACATTTTGGAGTCTAAAGGATTCACGATAAGTCAGAGCAAAACTGAGTATATGAAGTGTGAGTTTTCGCTGGGAAAAGATGATGATCAAGACCCTGTGCATCTACTTGGTCAAGAGATACCCAAGAAATATGCTTTTAGATACTTGAGATCAATTTTGCAAAAAGGTGGAGAGATTGATGATGATATGAATCATAGAATCAAAGCAGTGTGGATGAAATGAAGGAGTGCATCTGGATTTTTGTGTGACTACAAAATTTCCCTTAAGCTGAAAGGAAAATTATATAGCAGAAATGAGGATGTTAAGGTGGATGTGTGGTTATATGAAGATGGATAATATAAGAAATGAAGATATTCGACAAAAGATAGCAGTAGTACCGGTGAGTGAAAAGATGAGGGAGCATAAATTGATGTGATTTGGGCACGTAATGAGACGACCCCTGGATGCTCTTATAAGAACAAGAATTTGTTACCAAAAGCTCATCACAAAGAGAGGTAAAGGTAGACCGAAACTTACCTGGGAAAAGGTAATTAAACAAGACTTAATGGAATGAGATATAGATTGACGGAAGATGTGTCTTAGGACGGAACAGAGAAAAGCTATAAGCTTGGTAGAGGGTTAGATCCGTTATTATCTCTATGTTCCAAATTGGTCCCTTTTTAGTTCCTTTCCTCTTCATTTTTCCCCTCCATCTTTCACCCTTCTTTTCTTTTATCTTATTTTTCTTTTCTTTTGTCTTCTTTCTCTCTTTTTTCAACTTTTTCGTATCTATCATTAGGTTCATCTACCACCAACGTCAATTAACTTGAGTTAAATGTGTTGTTGATGTTGATGTATAAAAATTTATATTAACAATTTTATTAATTTTTAAATTATTATTATTACGATCTTCTAAAAAAATTACTGCAATTAAAATATTTTAATTGAAATATATATATTATGTAGGCTATCAAACATTCAAAATATAGTTTTAAAATTGTTTATTTAAATCTGGAATGAGAAATATATTAAGTGTCTTACAAATATTAAGATTGTGATTATATTAATCAATTAATTAAATAAATAATTAGAAATTAACAAAATGTGGAAAAAATGTCACCATATGTAATAAATGTTTTGGAACAAAATTTAAAAATTTCAATTTTTATTGATGCTCTGAAAATTAGGTTATAGGAGTATATTGATATTTATTATATATTACTATTAGGGTAAATTATATATTACTATTAGGGTAAATATCATTTTTGTCCTTGGATGTGTAGAGCATTGACAAATTTGTCTCTGAAAGATGAAAGTTCAAATTTTAGTCCACAAAAGTGTAAAAAAAGTGTGACAAATTCATCCATTTGTTAACTTTTGTCACTTATCGTTAATGAAAGAACCTACATGACACAGAGATGAAAATGTCACAAAAATGATTGTCAACATGACTATTGAATAGATTTTAGACCATTGAACCAAAATGTTAGTAAATTTCTGTTAGACCAAAATGTCCGTAATTTTTCATTGAACCAAAATGTCAATAATTTTTTTTGGACCAAAATGTCAATACGTTTTCATTGGACCAAAACGTCAGTAATTTTCCATTGGATTAAAATGTTAGTAATTTTTTGTTGGACCAAAAAATGTCAGTACATTTCTATTGGACTAATTTTTCAGACCCCAAATTTTATTTCATTTAAAGATAAAATATAATTTAAGAGTAAATTATTCCTCCATTTTTATTGTTGCAAGCATAACAATAACATTACGATAATTAATTAAAAAATTGGGAAGCAAACATAAGTTAAAACAAACATAATAGTAACCATAATATTGATTAATAACCATAATTTATTTGTCACAATAGAAATTATCCAAAATAAACATTCTACCAATGTACCAAAATAAACATTGTAACAGTGTACCGATCATTACAAATTTATCCAAATTATAATAATTAGTCACAATCTACTATAAACAAAAGACAAACATATCGCATATTTCACTTCTTCGAATCTTGGTGGCAGGGCAACCCTGGTGTGGGTAGCTCATGTAATTCGGTTGGTTCATCCTATAAGATGGTACATCTGAGAATATAATTTGAATTGTTGCTGGAGCCTAATTAGAGGTGGTCTAAACGCAGTTGACAGTGGTGCAGGTATGAAGATTGTTTCCAACAACAATTATAAATAGTGACTAGTTGTGCATAACATAATTTAACAATAACTAATTAGTTATATGTAAAAGCCACTCACAGCACTAGGAGTTGGAGCACTTTGAGTGGTAGTTAGAGCTGTAGCACTTTCACCATTAAGAATTGGAGTACTTTCAAAATTAGTTGGAGGTTGTTCAACTTGTGGAGTAGATTAAGAGCAGTTAATTTCATCCTACAAATATGCAACATCTAACATAAATAACTTGCAAACAACAATAAAAAAATTAATCAGATTTTAAAAAATATGTTGCTAGTGTTGTTGTGGTTTGAGTTAGTCTCTTCTTCAAGAGCTGGTTTCCAATGTTTTGGTCTTGGTAGAACACCACCATTAATGCATCCCTTACTATTATGACCATTCAGACCGCATCTAGTACAAATGACCTCTTTGTAGGATCTATTTAGTCTATTATGGTTGACTTGTCCCTCATTTTGATCCTTTCTTCTACATTTTTTGGGTTGCCAGGTGTCTTTTAATATGCAGTGGTGTTGACCTCTCAAAAGGTGTCTTTTCCCAATATTGTTGACTCCTAGTAGGGCGTATGTAATTTTCGTAGGTTGCATTGTAAGATCCAATTATCAGCAGATCGTCACTATAGTCCTTTGGTCTGTGGTTCTTGTATCTAATGTCAGCAATTGCGTGCATACAAGGCAGACCTGTGTAGATAAACAAAAAACACATTAAATTCATAGTGATGCAATACATAATATCTAAAATTGGCAAATTTAACTAACTTAGTGGTATACATGTAAGTTGCCACATCCTACATGTGCATGGCTAGGTTTGTAGATCCACATCAAGTCTTGTTTTAAATGACTAACCTCATATTAAGTTCCATCAACATCACCAACCCAGTTTACAATCCACTTGTTGGATTCAACTTTCTCCTTTTCCAGCTTTGATTATTGCGTAGGTACCAATGGTCCTAATCTTGTAGTCATTTTCAATTTAGCACTTGTCATCTTGCGCATGATATAGGTCCTTATATCCTCACATAGACTCAAAATTAACTTATTTCTTAACTTTAGAATCTTTGCATCAAAATACTCACAATTGTTGTTGGTTATGTTGTCAACTTTGCAATTTTCACTGAAGTAAGCTTTGGTCTATGATTCATGGGGACACTTATCTAAATAAGCCCTTGCTTTTTCATTCTTTCTTTTGACAGCTTTCATACTAACATTAAATTCTGATTTAGTAGCAATCCGTGCACACTGCTAGGCTAGGCCTCTTAACTCTTTGTATTTCCACTACTTAGAGAAATTCCTCCATAAGTGCATAACACAATACCTATGTTTAACACATAGCATAACTTCCTGCATTGTAGGAAGCAACCCCTACACATAGCATATAAAATAACATATTACATATTAACGGTTTTTGAATATTGAAACAAGTCTTAGAAAAGCAGTGAAAAGTTCCACATGATTATGTGCGATACATCTAGAAGTGAAGGGCAAATGTGCAGTGAACCAAGGAAGTTGATTAATAAAGAAAAGAAACACAGACTTACACATAACAAAAAATAATCAAGTTCAACAAATTTGACATCATCCTTATTTCTGCTTGGTATATAGTCTCAATGTTCCAAGTACATGTTTTCTATAGTTATTTATTTTCATCCCCTTATGGTTATATCATTATATGAAAACCATGCAGCTTGATACCAATGAGATTGTTCTATAATATAAAAACCTATCTAATGCACTACAATTTAGAGGCAACACATCTACTTCAATCTTTGGCCAAATTTCATTAACAGAACCTCCCTCTGGCTCAGCATGTTCTAAGTATACATGCACTTTTTTTCTGGATCAGAAAGCCCAATTTTGCACATATACAACACATCACAATCATTTTCCAACCTATGTAAACCACTATTAGGCACCAAATAATAAACTGAAGCAAACTTCACATAGTTGCAACAAGCTTTACACAATTCGTGGGTTGCCCACACATTAACCAAATCTGTTTCAACATCTTTCTAGACACAGAATTCACCACCGACATACTTCAGTGCCCCATTTACATTTTGTATCTATTTACTATTGTGGTGCAAAATAAGAGTGATTTCACCACACATCCTACAGGTAAACATAAACATCATTATTTGTATTTCATAGCCCCTATTTATACACAACATCAGTAATGAAAAAGAAAAAAAAAAGTTGAGAACCCAAATATAAACCTCCAAACGAAACATCATTCAAGAAAAAGGAACACGGAGCCAAACAAGAAACCCCAAAAGGAACAAACACTGTAAGAAATGAAATGACTTTATCTTCTACGGCCAAGCAAAAACGACATGCAATGTAGGAGACAAGATAAACAAATGCATACAAAAACGAGTGAAGAAATGTAGAAATGCAAACCTGGCGATGCGATAGAGAAGACGAAAATGCGAACCTCCATTGCGGCTATGGTGATCGTCATCGAAAAAAGCAATAGACAGAGCGCGTTGGTGATCGTTAGAAAGGAAGCACCTTTGTCTTCAACGGCCAAAATGCGGGAGCGCATTAGTGGTCGTCGAAAAGGAAGCACCTTCGTCTTCAACAAAGAGATCGCGTATGGTGGTCGTCCTTCCTTGGAGAGAGCGGGAAGAAGAAAAGGCAATGAAGAGTTTGCACAATTTTGATACAACGAGAAGAAGAAAAGTCAAGGAAGATAACGCAATTTCAAGAGTGCAGGAAGAAGAAAAGCCAATGAAAAAAATGAGTCCAAGTAAAAAATCAAAACTTCATATTACAAATCCGTCTCTATGACTCACTTTTGGAGAGTCAATCAAAGATGATCACGTTGGCAATCAATTTTATAATATTTTCGTCCCTTAGTACCATATAAATTCTTTCATTAACGATAACGGACAGAACTTAATAAATGGATGAATTTGTCTCATTTTTTACACTTTTGATGACTAAAATTTGAATTTTCATCTTTTAAAGACAAATTTGTCAGAGATTTACACATATAGGAACAAAAAGAATTATTTATCGTTATTATTATTTATATTGATATTCCCTAAAAAAAACTAATAATACATAGTTTATTATATTAATTTTTAGGTATAACATCCAACTTAGGGTGGTTGAGAGTACGGATTCAGCTAACTTCACTTTATTTGATGGACAAGCGACAAATTCTCTTCAAATTACTGCTCAAAACCTTCAACAAAAATATATTGCAAGAGTAAATGTGCTATATTCTTTTATATTACAAAAGAAGTAGTTAATCATTCTAATTTACTACTTTAATTTAATTTTCAGTGTGAAGCTGATGAATTGTACCCTTTGAAAATGGATTATTTGAAGAAAGATAGATTACACCTTTTAATTAGACAATTTTATCTCAAAACTCAATGATTAAAATTTTCATTTACATAGCTTATATTTATTTAAAATATTAAATATGAATAACTTTATTATCTTATTATCGTTATTCAATCTTGGCAACTTTTGGCACTAATAGTCAATGTGATATATGTTAGGTAAATAAAATTCACATTTCATATTATTCATGGTGTAACAGATAATGAACCTCAACAATATACATAAAAATCAAATTGAAACAATGTAACTCTCATAAACTATTAACAAAAATTCAATAAGGGTTGTTATGCTAATCTTGGACACTAAGTCTTAAGTAAAATAGTCTACCCTTTATTCACGTTGCTCAAAATTAACAGGTTCACGAATTCTCTTTCAGCATTGTAGATGGATCAAACTAAATTCACCACTCAGAGTTGTAGTTCATGAATTCACATAGATTATATTTGGGAGTGTCGGGATTACAGTTGCCTCCAACTAAATCCAAGTTAAATTCAATCCACTACTCTAGTTTTTTGTTTTATGCATTGGAATGTGTAATTTTTTTTCAACGTGGATACAATGTCTATCCAAACACATTTTTTATCGTTATCTCAACTTTATTTATTACTACTTATTTCTTATTTATAAGAAACAAATAATTAATTTGTCAAGATAAATAAAAATGATTTATTTATTTTTAATTAATGATATCATAACTTTAAATTTTATTCCAAAAATATTTATTGAATTAATTGATTTAAGTGGTGATTATATTTAATGACACTACTAATTTCTCAAAAAATAGATTAAATAAGGATATAAAAGAAAATTAGCAGTTAAGACACTTAAAATTAGTCGTATATTTCTTATATTTAAAAATAAATAAAAAATATTTCCATTTGTTTGTATATAGGAATGAAGGTAGAATCATCCAAATTTTTCATTTTCTTGATCAGATTCCATTTTTGCTTGTATGAGTTCGATTCAAACTTACCCACATTCAGTTTAGCTTTTTCTTATTAGGGTAGTGATCATCTTTTTAAACTGAATGAATGAAGCAAATTCAAAGATTTTCTTATTGGAAATTACAGAAGTCTGTTGGGAAAAATGCCGGAACTTAAACCTAAAATATTCTGGAAATGGATTATCTCCATTTTTAATCTTCCATTTCATAAGCTTTTTGAAAAATAAATAAAATGGAGATGATGCATTCTCTATGAGAAGTACATTTGTTGTCAAAAAGTTTAGTAATGAAAAAAATGGAACTTGAATATATTTAACTTCCTGAAAAATGATTAAAATTTGTTTTAAATTCCTAATAAATTTTTTTGTTGTTGTAAATCTATGATATATTAATATTTTTATTTTGAAAATTTATCATCAATTAAATGATAAGATGACATCATCATAATCATTGATAATATTGAAAAAATCAATTTTTAAAGTGACACATCATCAATTGATGATATGGACACAACAAAAATTTCAATATATAAAAGACTCAAAACAAATAAAAAATTTATAGCTCAATAAAATTTGATCATTTATCAAATAAATTAATCATATTTAAGCAAAAAAATTGAGCATCCAAACCCAAAAATTCCAAAGAGACCCTGACCCAAACCCACCCCGTGAATAAGGGAGAAAAAGGACACTTCGGTTTATATGTATAGCTGTTTTAAGAAACAAGAGCATGCATGCCAATTGAATTCAAAAACTAGTTACGATAAGATTTTTTTTAAGTGAATTACGACAAGATTTTATGCTAATTTACAAAGGGTTTTCCATTTTCTCTAGGCTCTTTTTGCTTTATAAATTGATCATTATAAATTAGAAGCAAGCCTGTTTTCGGTAAAAACACCCTATTTCGATAATTGATTTTCACTAAACTACCCGAAACCTCCATTGTGTTTTCCACATCATTAGAGTAGACGAATTTCTTCACTTGATAATGGCCTTCAAAAATGGATTGGACGGACGATTTGATTGTTCCAAATTGGAAGGACGATTTGATTGTCCCAAACTAGTCTCTGACTTGTTAAGTCCATTCTTATTTGAGGACTTCGTAGAGGGATCATATAGATGAGAAGTTTGTTGCACAACCTTCCCCACCTTGTCACTTGTTTCCTCCCCTGTCTGCTTTACCTTCAAATTTTCATTTACCATTGCAGTTTTGCTTGTGCCAGCTTTAGTTCTCTCTTGTGTTTTGTCTTTCCTGATGAATGATGGAGCAGATAATTTTGGAGATGATGACATGGTAACTGCATTTAATGTTTCAGTGTGAGTTGGGGCCTTGCTTCTGTTAGGAAGAGCATCAACTGTAACAGGTGCAACACTATTTTCTTTGATGTTGGTTTCCATAACTTTTTTGGCTTCTTCAAGAAGCCTTTCCTGTTTTAGACATGCAGGAACAATTATAAGGTAAAGATGGCAATGAGTTGATATCCTTTGTTTTGAACTTTTGTTTGGATGTAAGAGACTTACCTCTAATATGCTGCTGAACCTTTCGGCCAGGTTTGGAAGCTTCATAGCAGTAACAAGTTTTATTGCACCTCTCATTGATTTTTCCAGAGTCAAAAGCTTCACAAGTTCAGTAGCTCGCACAAGCTTATCACCTGAAACATCCACAAGGGCGAGGCATGACTACTTTTCACTTTCACAATTGAGGCTATACAAAGTGGAAAGAAAAACAGACGCATATGAACTCACTGTTGCAGCATGCTGCTATGAGCCTCAGTATGCATTTATCTTGTGCTGCTTCAAAATTGAAAGCATCATCATCAAGTGAAGTAGTATCCAGACCAACAGAAGCCATTTCGTCCATTTTTCTCTGAATCTGAATGTAACATGATTACAAATTCAGGTATTGGACAACAGAGATAAAAACAACTTAAACTCAAAGGTACAAGTGCCTACGATGAATTGGGTAGGATGTGAATCAAGACTTATAGCAGGCTCGCTACAAGAGAATAATGATCATTAAATTTGAAAAGGGTATAAAAAAGACAAACCTCATAGAGATGCAAGTTGTTCATCATAAACTCCTTTTCATGGGCTTCAGATCCCCCCAAGTCAGAGGAAGCAAGAGGAAACGAAAGATTTAACGGGGTGAGAACTGGCTTAGGCATCACCTGGTAAGCAAGTGAATACAAATGATGATTAGTTGCAAGAAAAATGGTAAAACCGGAATGCATCAAACTGTCTTACAGTCTTATACCTGAGGGAAGTCTTCAGGCTTTTTGCATACCACGCAAAATACCTTGCTTGCATTCAACCCTGTCACCCAATAGTTTTCATCTGACTTCTCTTTAGTAGCACTGCATTGAAAGTTAAATAACAAAAATCACCAAATCTCAGGCTTGAGAATAATAGGCATATCAAACCAGTGCACATGGTTAAACGATTATTGAACCTGAAGAGTGGAATCCATCTGCCCCCAAATTTGCTTGTATATGATCTTAACACACCCTATATATTATAATTACCAAATCAGCTAGTATAACAAGATGCATTCATAAGCAGAGGGAAATAAATACCAAATATCAACAGTAACTGCAAACACAATTAATACCTTCGAATCGTATGAACACAATTGGCCTTCTTCACTAAACCCAAACCAACTTAGGGATGAACCAGGAGATAGTGGCAAGCGACCTTGAAGAAGTTGGGTCCCACGAGGAATATTAAATACCATAAACTCTAGCCTCTGCATATTAAAAATAAATATATCATTTAGTCATGAAGATAAAGCATCATATTTCATTAAGTTGTAATGTTATAACCAGATGGTTGTGCTCTATAAATAAGATAGCCTATTCAAAAAGGTCAAAAAAACTAAATACTAATAAAACCACAATATCAAACCAACCTGATCATTTGAGAGAAGGGCATCAGTAGCATGAGTGACAACTGCAAGCTTATCCTTGAAACCGGATGCTGTCACCACTAGCCCGTCTAGTGAAAACACGTCTCTCTGCAATGAGAAAGATTCAGAAATGTGTAAATGCTTCGTAACAACTATCGCCAACTACATTGTTACATGAGTTAAGATCACAAAAAAATAGTTAAATTTTAACAGGTATATACTTATTTACCCTTTAAACCCATGGATATTTTACATTTGAAAAGTATCTTCCCTCCAGACTCCAGTATTCAGCTATTGAAAATGAAAAAAACATACAAGATAGGAATGTGCAACAAACCTGCAAACCACCTTCAGAAAAGATGCGAAGATAGTTAAAACTAGTTGCCGCTGCAACCCAAGCAGAACCAAGTGCAACAACCTTCACTTCTTCTCCTTCAAAGCGCATAGACCACTGCCAAAATTTTAAACAGTGAGAATATGGTAAGATTTCACATCATGCAGAGTGTTGTATCTCATAAGAACTGAAATGCTGCATGTCTTAAAATTAATAATCATACAAAACTAAAATTAGTGTAATTACATATCTTCTTTCATATATATTTTCTTCTATAAAAAATCAATGGATTTTTCAACTAGGTTAAACACATAATCTAACCTCGCTATTATTGGCCCAGCTACTAAATGGACGATACATAAGGGTGCTCATGTTATTCTCCCCCTTACAAGGATTTGCAAATATGCTCCCTCTCTCATTCAACGCCGCCATTGTAAATCCAAAATGATCAGTCATTGAAGGAACTCGTGGAGTGCTTCCAGTATCATGAAAATCAATCTGTAACAAAGACACGTCAACTCATTAATTTATGCTAGAAGTGATGATTGAACTAAAATTCACATGGAGATGATGGTATCTCCAAATGAAAGCTACGCTTAAACTATCAGCACTTCATGCATTACATTACCTCAATATGGGAGTATCCATCATGTTCAATAGAGGTTATACATCCAAGCATATTGTAGCATAAGAAACGCCTTTTCCCAGGCTGCACAGGAGTAGATCCTGGTTGAAATGCCTCCTGCATCTTTGCCTTGGATGTTACCATGGTGCCTCTAAATCCCATATTCACACTATCCAAATTTTCCTTGCTTGGTCGATTTCGTTTCTTGTGAGTATCAACCTTCGGATATGATACAATTTCCTCACCTCCATCCTCACCAAAAATTTCCTCACTCAGAGACTGTTTACGTGATCTTTTCTTGCTAGGTGGCTCAGACTCCTCATTACTATTTCCACCCATATCACTCGAGTTTTCACTTGCACTATTTTCAGGATCCTCCTCATCAAAATAAACAACCCCATTGCTTTTGTTCTTCACAGGTATATCCTCGGTTGGGGACTTCATAGACGAAGGAATAACATTGTCCCAAATACCATACTTTCCCATAACATCAATAACAGCCAATGCATTCCCAGTTGGCTTCCACGCCATGCAACACACTCTCTCATCAAACTTCTGTCTATCAATGTCCTGCTTCCTATCAACATCCCAAATCAGAACCTGCCTATCTAAACCAGAGGAAGCAATGTACTTTCCATTGGGTGACCAACACAAGAAACATATTGGCTGTATGTGATCACCTCTCAAAGATAACACCTTCTCGGCAGTGTCCCTATCATACATTACCACATCATTTTTCAACCCAGGAACAGCTAAGGTCTCACCATCAGGACTCCAGCAAATAACATTCATAGTTGAAACATCCAGCCCAGTGTCAGGAGCTATGCCTTTGAGGTTATGAATGATTTTCCCAGACTGAAGCTCCCACAAAATAACAGTTCCAGTTGAATCCAGGGAGGCTAAGTATTCGCCATTAGGGTCAAAAGCCAAGCCAGTGATAGACCCTTTGTGTCCTTTGAGAACCCTCGCAATGGTACCATCAAATGTGTTTATAAGCTTGATACCCTCATCATCACCAGCCGCTGCCAGCATGCTTCCTGATTTGTTAAATGCCAGGGAACGTATTGGAAGTGTAAACCTTGTAATATTTCTCTCGAATTCTCCACCTGCCAAGCATCAATCCTAAAATACTTTAAAATTGAAACATTGAAACAAAACCTAAAAATTTTAGGAAAAGAAAGGACAAAAAGAACATTCACTTGAGTTAAGTGCGTTGGGAAGACCTTATGAAAATAAACCATGTTTGTAAGGAGCTATTTTGTACTTTTTCAATAAACTCTCCAAAGTAGCATTTGAACTTCCTATTTGATTATATGAACATCTTGTGCATAAATACTCACATGATAATCACTCATTCAATAAATACTTAATTAACTTGTTTAGCCAAACATATGCCATAGTACCAGTCAAAAATGAAATTGGTCAAATTTTCAGTCAAATCCAATTGGTTCAGTTCATATTCACAGGTAACATAAAAACACCTTGTGAGAACTTAAAAAATTAACTCATGACATTGTTTTTTTTTTTTACCGAGAGACATTCTTAACATATTAACATAGTATTAGTCCAAAATGTAGTTAGTCAAAACTTATGCAAGTAAATGGTCAATTTAGGCCCTAAAACTGCTTTTGCTGTCGTATTAGTCTTGAAATTGAAAAAGAAAAACTCAAATTGTATTTGATCCCTGAACATACATTATTATCACTTAAGCACCTGGACTAAGGACCAAAAATTAAACTGGTTAATTTAGGATGAATGTGACAACGAGATACAAAGTCTGACCAAAAAATTAATCACCTGAACAAAGTCATTATTATCACTTAAGCACACGGACTAAGGACCAAAAATTAAGCACATGAACAAAGTCATTTTTTTGTCTTAACCCTCTGGTTCATCAGGGGAAAATGACTTTGACTAATCTGGAATTCGGTCAAGAAATAAGTAAAGTCTGACCAAAAATTAATTTCATCAAGGATTGAACTCAATACTAATCGAACAATTCACCCATAATTTCAGCACATTAACCACTTGTGTTTAATCACTTGCTTAATTTAAAGGTCATTTAATCAATCTTTTGTCAAATCCAATTTGTTCAGTTCCCAAATAAGAAAAAAAAAAGTAGAATACCGGGATACTTGTAGAGCTTGACGGAGTGGTCGACGGATCCGGAGGCGAGGCAAGTAGAATTGGGGCTGAGAGCCAGGGCGGTGACGCCATCGCGGTGGTGGCGGAGGGTTTTCGGAGCGAGGGAGGGGAAAAGGGAGTCGTGGATGCAGATGGCAACGTCGGAGGAGGACGCGGTGATCAGGTGCTTCGCTTTCTGGTCCCACAGGACGGAGCAGAAGGCCGCGCCGCTCTTCGCAGCGTGGGCCTCCTTCAACTTCATCGACCGGACCTTCATGGCGCCGTCGTTAACGAATTAGGAGAAAAGGGCGAGGAAGGAGTGAGGTTTGGTTTTGAGAGAAATGAGAGTGGGAGAAGGGAAATAGATCTAAAGCTGAAGGTAAATTGTTTTTGGCGCCAAATGGGGTTTGTGTTTTCGAGACTTGGCGGGAGGGGTGGAGAGGGAATTTCATATGTTTGGTTTTGACTTTTGACTTTTGACTTTTGACCGGCATAAACAGTGGAACTTGTTGTAATGGGTCGTGGGCTATGGTTTCCTTTATCTTTACTATTGCATCCTGTACTTTCCATTTCTTTCTGAAAAATTTGTTCTATAATATAAATTTGCATTTCAAAATATAATAAAAAATGTATGATACAATAGTAGAAATACAGAAAATAAATATCTGAATTGTAGTAACGTTGATTCGGGCTGGTTTTTCTTTAGATAAATAGGAAAATTGCTTCCAACACCTCCATAATTGTTTACTACACCTTTTTAATCTTTCAGAAAGTCTAATCCATAATCCATAATGTAATTTTACATTCTAGATTAGTCTTTTCATAATGTAATCAAGATGCAAATTTTTACGTTCCAAAATGACTAGTATTTCGAAATGTAAATTACATTTTCAAAATGAGGTGCAGGAAGCAGTGGCTCAAAATGGACTTGTCATTCCCATTCCGGGTTTTGCTCTTCCCACTCCTTACCAGTTTTTAAAATTCTTTTACAAAAAATATCATTCTTGGAATCTAGTTTCTAACACGTATTTTTTAAAACTATGACCTAGTATTACTACATACATTACAAAAAAGTAATGGGAAAATTTGCATGGTAAAAATATTTTATGTCATTGAAACTAATTTCTGAAATGAAAATTTACATCACAAAAACTAATTTCTGGATTTTTTTTTTAGTTTACAACTGTGACACTGTGATATCCTAGAAAAATAGTGACACTAAGATTAGAAATATGATTCCATGCATACTACTCAAACCATGTTTCACGCCGTGCATTTATTTTATTTTTAAGTGAGAAAATACATTTTAAAGAATAAAATACATTGATAGTCATTAAGTTTCTATTTAACGGTTATTACTAAAGTTTACATTTACTTAATTTTGTCACAGTTTAATAGGCAGATTTTTTGTTTTTACATTCTTTAAAGTCTTCTTCATCTTAGAGTAAATAGAGCAAACATACACCTTAGAGTAAATGAATCATATGTTTTCCATATTTCTCCTCCTGTTTAGAATTTTAGAGAATTTGGCAAGAGAAGTTCTTGCAATAGTATTAATTAATGTATTAAATAATAAAGACGTAAAGACAGGGTATAGTTGGGTTAGATTTGGCTAAAGTCATTATCTAATCCAAATAAAATATTTTTTATTTGGCTTGGATTTGTGTAATTTGGCTTTTTTGTCAAGCATCAACAATTAATTTTGTCAAAGATGGGTTGAGTCAAGTACTTGGCTCCAAAAAATAAATATTGGTTTATACTATTTTTCATAAAATTAAAAATTAAAAATATCATGTTAACGAGTAAACTCATTGAGTGATGAGAACCAAGAAAGTCCAACGCGCCCCATGACAAAGGAAAAATCAAAGGAACCACAAGAAGTATTGGATCATGAAGTGAATTACTTTCTTTCTCAAGCATTGGGCCAAGATATCAACCTTGGGGAAAAACTTTACACACCAGCAGAAAGACTAATACACCATTCCGCACAGTGCAGTTCCAAAAATACCCTCACTTTATTACAGGCTTCATACATACGGATTCGCAAATCCGTAAGATTCTTATGGATTCGCGAATCCGTAATTTTTTTTTTGTGTAAGTTTTTTTTTTAAAAGTTAAAATATATTTTTCAAAATAATGGCGCATGCAGGCCTCGAACCTATGACCTTCACATTATTAACACAACGCTCCAACCAACTAAGCTAATACATCAATTATGCTAAAAAATAATTAATGTTGATACATATAACACTACATTTTTTTATGTATATTTAATACACATATAATTTTATATAATAAATTTTGTAACAATTAATTTTGATTTAATAATTAAAGTATTTTTTTACATATAAAAATCATAATTTTAAATTAAAATCATAAGTTTAATAAAAATTTGCAGGTCTAATAAAAATTATATTTGTATTTACATGTTAAATTAAAAATCATATATGTATTTACAATTTATTAAACTTATGATTTTAATTTAAATTTATGACTTTTATATGTAAAAAATACTTTAATTATTAGATCAAAATTAATTGTTACAAAATTTATTATATAAAATTATATGTGTATTAAATATACATTAAAAAATTTAGTATTATATGTATCAACATTAATTGTTTTTTAGCATAATTGATGTATTAGCTTAGTTGGTTAGAGCGTTGCGTTAACGTGAAGGTCATAGGTTTGAAACCTGCATGCGCCATTATTTTGAAAAATATATTTTAACTTTTAAAGAAAAAAATTACTTACGAATTGGATAATCCGTATGGGCCATACGAATTACCCAATCCGTATAACTCAAAAAAAAAATAACGGATTCGTGAATCCGTAAGAATCTTACGGATTTGCGAATCCGTATGTATGCAGCCTGTAATAAAGTAAGGGTATTTTCGGAACTACACTGTGCGGAATGGTGTATTAGTCTTTCTGCTGGTATATAAAGTTTTTCCCTCAACCTTGTCTTGAGCCCAAAGACCAACCCAGAAAAAGAGTTCAGATTGCTTCAATTGATTAAAATGAGTAAAGAGTCCAAAAGCCAATAAGTGAAAAATCCAGATTACTCCAATGTTTTGAACATAACTTGAGTTCTAGATTTCCATTTTAGACTTTCTTTGATGTTTTTGAAATCTCAGAAGATTTCCTACAAGTCGTATTTCTAGTCTTAAGTCCTAATTATGCATCTATGATGATGAAAATTGGACATGAAGTTCAGCACAAAGTTATGAATAAAAATTAATTTTTGTTTAGACTTTTTGTAGTGTAATTTTGAATTAGGAATATGTGGCTGAAGTGCCACATTGGAAAGAAATAGGAGAGAGACACTACTTATTGACTATAAATAGTCATTCATTTGTCTTATGCAGATACGTTTGAATTGAATAAAAATTTGCACTTTAAAGAGTTGTGTGAGAGGAAGTTCCTCTTGGATTCTTGATTTGACCAAACCTTGGTTTTTATCAAAGGTTTCTATAACCTTTGTGACGAATCCCCATGGGACTTATCACTCTCCATAGGTGTGGCGTCTTCTTCCATTTCTTGTATTTTTCGCTTTTATTTTTTTGGCATTTTTTTCTTGTTAAACTCATTATTTTTGTGTTGTACTCTTCTTCATATTATTTTTATCTTTGTTTCGTTTCATCAAACACTTGGCATGCATCTTGTCTATGACGCTAAGTTCTTATTAAGTTACATGTTTTTCTTGTTTTAACTTCCTCTTTTTGCAATGCTTTCTCTTGCGCTACATTATACATAAAGCTTGCACATTTTCTTTTAAGATCATATTTCCTTTGTTATAACAAGAAGTTTTTTTTGAGAACGATCCGTACAAAAAAATAATGAACTCATGTATTGGTTCATATCATTGAGCTTGTGAGTTCTGGAAAAATAAAGTTACTCAAACCAAAACTCATCAATTCGAATGGGTTAGGTTCAACCCAAACTGTTGGATATAGAGGGAGCTGCAAGAAGATCGAAGCAAGGTTAAAGTAATTGGTTTGATGTTTTAGCTTTTTACATGCCCAATCAATTTGAAGGCATTTGTACTTTGTCTAAGTGGTTCAAGTACATTACCTTGTGATCCTTGCATTGCATTTGCATACTCACTTACATGCATTCATATCTGGAATATAGGATTAACTATTTGCACTTGCAAAGAAAATTTCATGGCTTATGTTTTTGGAAAAATCAGATTGTGCACTGCTTTAATCGATTACAGGCACTACGTAATCGATTACATGCGTGTGTTTATTTCTGAAAAAGCCATGAAGAAAACTTTAATCGATTACAAGCAAGGCGTAATCGATTACCAAGTTCTTTTTACAAATTATGCAAGTCTGCTTTAATCGATTACCACTCTTCCGTAATCGATTACAAATGCTTATTTCTTATCTGAGCTTGACTGCTTTAATCGATTATTGTTCTTATGTAATCGATTACCAAAACTTATTTTCACATACTTAATGATTGCTTTAATCGATTACATCACGTATTAATCGATTATTTTGTTCGTGAAAATTTTCCAGAAAGCTCAAGAACGCATTAATTGATTATCTGGTGTATTAATCGATTACTTATGTTAAAATAATCGATTACATTCTGTTAAATCAGTTTTCTATTTAACGCTTTATGGGTCTGCACTTTATGAATACGAAATACTCTTAAGTCTGAGAGTGTCCCAAAGTGTTTAAAGCTTTCAAAAGTTCAAGATACTGATTTACTGAGTGAAACACATCTTGTGTGAGATCAAAAGATTATTGATTTTGAGATATGATGTGTTAAAGAAAAAGATTTTTTTAAGAGAGTTGATTCTGAGCATTGACATTCATACAACCTGGATTGATTGGTAACTTCGTTCATTCATCCATTAAGGATCACAGGTTGTGTCTCTCTTGAATCTTTCTCTTAGAATTTCTGAGTTTCAAATTCTGTTGTGAATATCAAATAGTTTCTTTCAAGCTTGCTAGAGTAGTGTTCTCTAGGGATAAAGATCTGAGTAGGGTTTTCAGGTTCTTTGTGATTTGTGTTTCTAATAGTGTTTTAGAATTCAAATTCTTTATCTAGGGTTGATAAAGATAATCACTTGTAATTGTTTGTAAAAGAATACTTTTGATTTAGTGAAAACTCTGACCTAGTGTTGGTTAGAAGACACTGGATGTAGCCTCCATGTTAGTGAAGTGAACTAGTATAAATTGTTGTGTTTTGTGTTCTAAATCTGAGTATCTTTCATTACTTGTATTTGGGTGATCAAATTATAATCAATAAGAAGTAATTTTGGCATTACATGTATGACAAGGTGTATCTCAATTGAAAGAAAATTTCTGATTTTGATTAAAGGTGATTGAGTGATACAATCCACATTGTAATTCCACATATTGTTTTATAGAAAATTTTAAATATCTGTTTTAACCAATTCACCTCCCCTCTTGGTTATTTGAAGTGTGTTCTTTGTGTTTTCACAAACAACATACAAAACTAAAACCAATGAGTATGAGTTAGGTTGGGTTAGGTCAAGTTCAAGGGTTACTTCTAGTTTGATTGTATTTTAAGAATGTGGGAGGGTGAACTCCTTTGCTTCGTGCAAAGAATCATGTTCAAATTCATGATTTAAGATATGCTCCTACACTATATTTTTTTATAGGTTTACTTTGAACCTACAAAAGACACTAAAATATTCAATTTGCTCTATACCACTTTGATTGACTTGAAAATTGATATTAGAAAATCTTAGGGTCTAGGCATATATTTTTCCTACTAGTGCACTTTATCTCTAGCAATGACTAAAGGAATGCCCAAAATCGACCTTATTAAGACAACATTTTTTTCTCTAAGTGATTTAATTAAGGATGTCAGAGGGTGAACTCCTCAATCGCATTGCTAATGACTACATCAATCTTAAATCTAATGCCTAAGATTAGGAAAGATGTGTGGTGATACTCAAGAAGGGAGATTTCATGATCAAAGTCATTGTTCCATCCACTTGCATTGAGATGCCTAAACTTGACGAGATTGTGGATTCTAATCAAAAGGAGCAAGACAAATATAACTCCTAAATTGGATCAATAACATATGGAAAAAGCTAAAAAGATGGGGTTGTTAGTTTCTAAGAAGCATAATACAATAATGAGTTAGGTTAGATTGTAAAGTTATTAAGAAGCATGAACAAAATAGGATGAAGTATTCATATATAGGTCCAATAGCTATTTTGGATTGAAATTGAAGCATTTGGGAAAAAAAGATTCAAGGATAGATATGATGATGGGGATAGACCACATTTTTAATTATTAAACATGATATTTTATTGTATTTTAATGAAACATACTATTTTCATTATTATTTATAAGTGCTTCCATTATTATTTGTGTTTTGAAGTTTTCGTAACCTAAGTTTAATGACTAAAAAGTGAAAATTTATAATTTTTTGGTGGATATTTATGGTTTAAACTCTATAAAAAGGTGTGATGTACTTATATTCAAAATCATTTGAGTGAAGTTAATTCAAATTACCTATTACGATTCTATCAAATTCTTATTTAAGTAAGGTACATTATTAGTGGTGAATTAACTAAATTCTTATCATTCTCATTTTCTCTTATTTTTTTAGAGTGTGACATATTTAATTGGTTTTCTTTAGGTTGTATTCTTTCTATTTATCAACCTAGAGTTTGTTAGATTATTTTTTCCATCTTATTTCTATTGTTGGCCACAAAATGTTTTTGGTATTAAACCTAAATTCATAACTCAACTGTAAATACTTAGAGAAAGACTTACCATTTTGAGAGTGAAATCTCAACTTTAAACATCTTGTTTTCAGAAACTCTTTATTAATTACTATTGCATAAAAAATATACGTGCTTAGGTGATTCTTGTTGTGTTTAAAAAAAAAAATTAGATAGTTTATTTTATTATAGTAATTTTATCATCATGTAACTATTAAAAATAAGATTCATGAACTTAGAGTATGATTAGTGACTTTAATTAGATGGTTCTTATCGGAACTAACAAGTAACAACAGAATAAACCAACCATGAAAACCTAATGTTGTTGGATTCCTCAGTGACACGATGATGAAACAGTGTGTTTGGGCTCTGGTGCTGCGTTTTGTGCGTCTTGATCTACGCTACGGATCACAGCGCAGCCAGATCTGACCAGGAAACACGTGAGGTTCTACGGGAACATGCCCAATGGGTCTTTACCGGAATCCAACAACGCCTTGGCCAAGAAAACCGGATTGGTGTTCTGCTCTTTGGATCTCTCATCTCCGACAACGAAACGGACCAATCTTGGACTCGTTCTGCTCTTCTTTCAAAGGGGAAGAAAACCCCTCAATCAATTTCACGAATCTGGTTTGCAAAATTGGAGAAAAAAACCATAGAACAGAATCGTGCAATGAAAACACGTCTCGAATCACCTTTTTTAAATTCTCTCATGTTTTAGAACGACATCCAAATTCCTTTAATGGTTTTGATCAAAATTCCTTTCTCTACAAAATCCCTAAACCAATTTTACAAAACCTTTTTATTTCTTGGGATCTTTGAGACTGATAGAGAAGAAATGGAAGAAGAAATAAAGTTGAACGTTGAAGCAGAGTGGGCGAGTGGCAGTGAGGAAGACAAGGGAAATTTTGTCTGAGTGTTCATTAACGCCCGATATGTAATGATTTTGGTTTCATGTAGGGGTTTAAGAATGAGGATATGTGTGTAATAAGTCCAAAACATTGAGGAAGCATCCATAATTTGCTCTAGAACAACTTTTAACGTTACTAAGTCAAAAGCTAAGCTGGAAATAAAACAAAACTTAATTAATATCAAGATCATAAACTTTTTGTAATCACTATTGCTACGTTCGGTTGTCGATGAAAGACAGAAATGTGTAAAAAAGTTTCAATATTTTGATATATGTTTGATTCTTTTATACACGGTTTTTATTTTGTTTTTCTTTTCAATTTCATTCTATTTCACCGTACTTATGAGATTAAATAACTTTATTGAAATAATCACCATATTCACAAGATGCTATGTAAATTTTTACTTAAGATTCTTACTGTTCATGTGCGTGTTGTCACTGTGTGAATTACTATCATACGCTCATGGATAAAGAAAATATTTAATTATACAATAGTTCACTTAATTATATTTTAAGGTTCAATTTTGTCTTTAAATTATTAAAATGTTCAATCTAATCTATCAATTGTTTAAAATAAAAGAATTATACCATTTTTATGATCTGTTAATTATTTGATGAAAAATAATACTTTTTTACATGTCTTCATTGTATTGACTCTCTTATTCTTCTTGATATAAGTCTCTATTCTTAAAAAAATGTTAGAATATATATATTTAGATTGAGATTTACTTAGCAATTATGGTAATTAACACAAACATATAAATACTTCTGTCATAACCTTATTAAAAAGCCTACTTGGTCGTATTAAGCTTTTTTAAAAAAAATCTTTGAAACATGCATGTTGATCTGGTCTCTTTCATAAAAAAATTATTGATGAAATAATTTAAAGTTTTGTGTTAATACAACTATGTTTATTATAGATTTCTATAAAAAAATTAACATTAATATTTAAATATTTTCAAAAAAATTTATGTCTATTAAGTTATTAAACATAATGTCAAAAAATTATTTTATAATAAATATATTAACTAGTTAAATTTTAATCAATTTTAGAATAAAAATTTGAACACCAACATTAATTAACAAAATATTCATTTATGAAAGTATAGAAAATTAATTTATACAATTTCTCACTAAATGATTTTATTGCATCTCAAACTAAAAATAAATATACCAAAGGGGACTAATTTTAGGGGAATGGATTAGTCTCTTACAACGTGATGAACCAATGTTTAAATTTCCATTAATAAAAGTGTTTACATTTAATGTCTGATCATACCTTAGAACAAATTATCTCTAAAAGAGGAGACCTATAGAAGAAAAAAAAAACTAATTTCTTATGTATAATAGTAGCAATTAAAAATCCAAGATAAAAAAAACTTCATTGGAAAAGACACTTACCTTTTATTTTGGCTAGGAATTTCAAAAAATTTGAAATGTTTGGAATTTTAATTGATTTGATTTTAAATGTTTGTTTGGATGATAAAGTAATTCAAATGATTTGGATTTCAATTTTCTTGTTCGGATAGAATAATTCAATTTTCATTTAAAATATTTAAGAACTTAAAATTTTAATATTAAGTTTTTGCAAAAATAAACATTCATTACTACAAAAATAAAAGACTTTTTAAATAATAATTAAAAAAGACACTTATAATATGGATTTTAGCATTAATCGATGTAAAAATTGATTTTTATTAAAGAAATATATGATATTAAATAATGACACCAACTAACGCCACAAAATATACAAAATATGGAACACAATTAATATGGTCGGCTAGATAATTCAAAGAATTATAAAATGAAAATCTTGATACAAAGCAACAAATTGAAAATGACAACATATTAAATACATATTGGAGAATCAGTACACATTGAAAAACATGATTTTCTTCAATTACATACAGCGCTGCGCTGTCATTAATCTACTTCCAAATTTTCTGCTGCTATGATAGTAGATCGTAGAGCTATTAATCCACAAATTAAGACAACTTCTAGATTCATATTCTGGCAAATGTTAGATCACAACTGACTTATACCATCTTCAAAGTTATCGTAATAGAAAACTCAAATTAAGTGCCAAATATTTACCTCAAATTTACCTCAAACTTTGAAATGATAACGGCTCGTAAAGTCTTTCAAGATGAAATACTCATTTGCATCAAGGAATTAATATAAGTTTTTTGGCCATGTGTATAGTAAATAGACAATCTG
>CM023946.1:21786193-21832615 GCA_013407115.1 Glycine latifolia | reverse complement strand
AATTGAAGAATAGTGAACATGATTCAAAATAGAAATTAATGAGAGAAGACAAACACATACTCACCAAGACCAAATAACCTCCCTTAGTAATTGAAGAATAGTGAACATGATTCAAAATAGAAATTAATGAGAGAAGACAAACACATACTCACCAAGACTAAATAACCTCACTTAGTAACTTCAGCAGTATAGGGTGTACCACTAACTCTCAAAGATATGACACCATAACAAATTAGAAAGCAAGAAATCTCACCCCTAAAAAGATTAATCTAAAATCAATTGCATGTAAAACAAAGAAAGCTGAAAATGTTGTAGTAAGGTACCGGAACCTCTTAACATTTCTCTCTCTCTATATATACGAGAGTGATGTGACTTTTTACCACTAAATCTTATATTATTTTATGATCTAGATTAAATTCTCTCACTCGTATAAAATAATTTCCTCTCATGTGATATGTCTTTTTTCTGTATATACACACACCTCTAACATGGTGATAACTATGCTCGTGAAATGATGCTAATGGACTGGCATGGGCATATTGGAGTGACTAGGAATCATACCATACGTACAAAGAGCCATTGTGGTCTGGAAGAATGGCAATCGGCAACTCTAGTTCTTTCCCACCAAGTTTATCTAGTTCTTACTGTAATTAAGTGTACATGAGATTGTCAAGCAAAATCTTAAATGATGAAAGGGAAGATAATTAGGGAACATAACGTTTCTATGAGTACTACTACTACTAGAAACTTACACAAGTAGCAGCACCACCCCATCGATTGCCATGAGAACATAGAACAGAAACAACAACACAAGAAGGTTGAATGATGAACAAAACAAATAAATCATTGGTGAACAATTCAGCTGAAGCTGCAGAGGCAAAAGCTTACACAGGTAGCAGCACCATCCCATCAACTGCCATGCGATCAAAGAAGAGAAACAACAACACAAGAAAGATAGGAACTATATCATCTTACATAAGTATAAAATACATGAGCTAACAAGATAAGAATTGCAAACTGGAAGCATGCATGTATAAGACCATACGAAACTCCTGCTCACTGCCACCACTACAACATCACTCATGTTAATAAAAAATTGATAACCCAGTATTATGTAGCCTACAGCATAGGATTAAAGCAACTGCCCAGTCTGAGATGCACACAAGTTGCAGAGCAGCAAACAACATGGACAGTAGTAACTCAACAATCAAAAGAGATTTCAAGTTTAAATAAAGACTGTATATTCTGAGCAAAATAATAAGCTAGGCATTTGATGCAATGGCATAAGCAAGGCAATTGTAAAACTTTGGATGTCTTAAATCGATTTCTTGAAAACTGATGTAATGGATCAATTGGAGGGAAGTTCAAGGATTTCCTACATCAGTTACCAGTTAACCGATATTAAATCTTTTAATTATTAAGAAACCAAACTAAACATTAAAATATAATTAAAAAAATCAATTATATAATATAATTAAGCCTTAAAAAAATCTATACAGGATAACTAAGCAGTCTAATTTCAACAATAAACTGAATGAGTGACCTCTTTTAACTTACATTTATTTCAAGGAATTAAAACAGAATAATTATATATTAAGAATTTATTTTTATTTCTTAATTTAAATAAATATTAAATAATATGTTAAATGAATTATTGTCTTCAAAAAGAAAAACTCATATTCTGATATTCTCGCCATATTAAGTAAGATATTGTCGCATAATATAAAATTTATTTTTTCCTTGCAAAATGAAAAGGCGTCACTGTCCGAAACGCCATTACAATGAAACACTAACTTTGACGTTGATCTACTGTAACGGAAAACATTAGCCGTTCCATCAAACAGCGCAAATCCCTGTCGGAGCTTCCACCCTCTCTAACGGCGTCAAGCGCGGCCGTCTTCAGTTCCAACGCCCGCCTCGCTTCCGCGCCGTTTCCACTCACCGACTCAGCCAGAACTCGACTCAACACGTCCGAGTCGGGAACGGTGTTCTCCCCCTCGCACACCTTCTTTGCCACCTTCAGTTCATCCACAAGCAACGTGGCGTCCGCGTATTGGTCCGCGGTCATAGGCCACGCAAGCATCGGCACCCCCGCCACCACCGATTCCATCACCGAGTTCCACCCGCAGTGAGTCAAGAACGCGCCCACCGCACGGTGCCGAAGAATCACCACCTGCGGGGCCCACCCCCTAATCACAAGCCCTCTCTCGTTTCTACTCCATCGAACGTTCTCTTCAGTCTCACTCTCTTGGTTTCCGTTGACCGCTTGTTTGGTTGACCATATAAAGTGGACCCCACTCTTCGCCAACGCTGTTTGAATCGCCTCCGTTTGATCCTTGGACAGAACAACAATGCTCCCGAAACAAACATACACCACTTTTAAATCTTCCTTTTCATCCAGCCAAGAAACGACGTCGTTCACGGACACCGAACTCGACCCTCCTCGCTCCTTATTCGCGTCCTCAGGGAGCAACGGTCCAACCGCCCACACACGATCGTGCCCCATTTCCTTTCTCAGAAACTCAAAATAAGGCTTCTCCAACTCCGCGAATGAATTTACAACAAGTCCCCAGCTAGCAATGTTTCCGAGAAACCAATCCCTCAACTTCTCGGAATCCAAATCTCCCTCCACGTAGCTGCGGAACAACGGAGAAATTTTCCACCAGGGGTATTCCGGGGAATTAGGAAGCCTGTGAAACGAAACGACCTCGTTTTGGTCTTGTTCGTTTTCGCGTTTTGGAATTTCCTTCCAGAGAAAGCACATGGTGGAGTACGCAAAGGCGCCGGAGGGGGAGAACACAAGTCTTTGAATTCCGAGTTCGGAAGCGAGGCGTTGGGTCCATCCGCAGAACATGTCGGAGATAATGAAGCTTGGAGGGGAAGGGTGGGAGCGGAACCAGTTCGTGAGAGGGTGGTGGAGGTTGGAGAGAGAGAGCATGATGGGGCGAATGGAAAGGGGCATGTCTTTGGCGTTTTCGATGCCGGGAGGGAGAGAAGGGTGAGAGGGGAAGGGGAGGATTAGGGTTTGAATGGAAGGGTGGGAGGAGAGGAGAGTGGAAACGAGGGGTTTGTTTTTTGGTGTGGTGAGGATAGTAATGGTGAGGGTGGGGTTCGAAGTTATGAGGTTGTGGATTAGGTCGAGGAGGGGGATCATGTGGCCTTGCGCTGGGAACGGAATCACCAGCACGTGTGGCCGCGCGGCGTCGTTGCAGCATAGAACCGTCGTCATGTGCAGTGACCGCCGAGTTCAATGAGTTTGGTAAGATAGGAAGAGGAATTCAAAGAAAATTTGGAGTTGGTGACTGGGCGGTGGTGGGTAAAGTGATTATTGTCATCACGGACCCCGAGTTCTCACTTTGCTTTACTTTTTTTTTCTTCTTTTTTCGTAGATATGTTTTTCATTTATTCTTAAACGAGTTCGTTTTGTTTTAATTTTAGTGTTGGTAAAATATTTTTATTTACATTTTCTTAAAATTGGAATTTTGATTTTGGCTTTTACTATTGGGCAAAAGAACCCAAATAATATATTTTTAATATAAATTTACCAATTTGGGGCTGTTTTGAAACATAATACAAATCTGGGACAGTTGAACACGTCCAGACTGGGCTGGACGTGTTCAGCTGCCTATAAAAGCCTCCTGGAAGTTACTTTTTACCATTTGTAACATTTCACCTTCTCTCTAAAGCTTTCTCTAGTCCATCTCTCTAGGATTTGTGAGAGATTTTCCTCTGCAGCGAAGCTCTGTCAGTTTGCGGGTGATATACGTGTGTTTAAGCTCTGCGAACAAGTAAGTAAATTTATTATTTAAAATGTTATATTATTAAATAATAGAATTGTTAGGGCTATACAAAATTGTTAGCAAATGTTAGGTATTATTATATTTGTAGAAAACTGTTAGGTATAATTAGTGTTGTTGATGATTTAGGCGTAGGGTATTAATGTGCATGATTTAGGGTTGAGGGGGTAGGATTTAGGGAATAAGGTTTAAGGGTAATGGTTTAGGATTTACAAAACCTAGGGTTTAGGGGTAATGGGTTAGGGGTAGGGTTGACAAAACCTAGGTTTAGGGTTTATGGGTAATGGTGTAGGGTTTACAAATTTTAGGGGTTCGGGCTGACTGAATGTATGGTTTAAGGTTTAGTGTTTGGTAAATGTAGGGTTCAGGGTCCAAGGATTAATTGTTAAATTAAAATGATATGACAATGTTTTGTTAGTTCAATTTTAGGGTTTAGGTTTTACAAAGTTAGGGGTTGAGGGTTTACAAAATGTAGGGTTTAGGGTTGACATAAATGAGGGTTTAGGTTTAGGGTTCACAAAATTTAGGGTTTAGGGTTGAGGGTTTAGGGGGTTTAGGGTTTAGGGTTGACATAAATTGGGGTTTAGGGTTCACAAAATTTAGTGTTTAGGGTTGATATAAGTGTTGGTTTAGTGTTCACAAATTTTAGGGTTGAGGTTTTACAAAATTGGGGGTTTAGGGTCCACAAATTTTAGGGTTTATGTTTTACAAAATTGGGGGTTTATGTTAAGTTAATAATTTTAAGCTATTAATTTACCAATTATTATATTGTTTCATTAATATTAACATTGTTATAGATGGCTGATTCATCTCCTGATTCGTCACGGTCCGGATCCGATCACGAGGGCCAGGGTATGGATCCGACGACGCATGTTTTGCCCACCCCATATAAGTGGGGGGTTCTGCGGAGGCGTACCCAGTGGACCCACGTTTCACAGGCCGTGTGGAACGAGGACAGATGTCGGGTGCTAAAGACACGACATGGCAAAATTGGAGGGGGGCCAAAGTGTGATGATATACCTGACATGGTTGCGTGGATGTTAGGACAGGTTGGGTTCCTGCATGTTGCACGCATGCAACATATCCAGGTATCCAATTATGAATTTAAGAATTGTACATATGAATTGACTGATATCAATGTTTTCATTTATAAGTATAGATGCGAATTGATTAATTTTGAACTTGTGTTCAGATTGATGCTGCACTTATCAGTGCTTTGGTGGAGAGGTGGAGACCAGAGACACATACATTCCATATGTCGCAAGGAGAGTTGACGATCACGTTGGAGGACGTGGTTGCCATCTTAGGTTTAAGCAGTCACGACCATGTCGTCACTGGATCCACCTCAGACGAGTGGGACACCATTATCGAGGAGGTGTTCGGTCATCCTCCTTTAGATACTGAGCTAAAAGGAGGATTGTTGCGCCTTAGTTACTTTGCGCATATCATTGGAGCATGACTAATATGTGACCGATCCGGGGGAAGCACAGTCGCCTGTCGCTATATCCCTTTGCTTGCAGGGGACATGGGGGATATAGGTAGATGTAGACAGAAGTGACATTGGTGGGTGTCACACTCTTCTGCAGATATGGGCGTGGATCAGATTCCCACCCATTGTTCCAACTATTCCTAACCCTACTCAGCCGGCGTGGCATTACGGCCACAGGTATGTGTTGTTATTTTCCTTTGTTTAGTGAGTATGATATTTGATATTAAGTGTTATCAGTTGTGTAATGTAACTTATTTTGAAAATAGGTTTAACGCTTTAGCGAAGTTCCAACTACATGAGCTTCATTGGCATCGAGAGAGATTAGACTCCCTTACTCGGGATGAGGTACATAATGTTCTTTGTATAAGTTTGGTTGCTTAGATTGGATCATTTAATAATTGTGTGTTTCATTGTTTGGTTTAGGTGGTTTGACAACCATATGCAGGCTACCACTTTCTTGATGCATCTCAGGATGAGAGACTATTGTGGATGACTACTAATCCCATTATGTGCTTCCACACAGTGGAATATTCTCATCCTGACAGATGTATGCGACAGTTTGGGAGAGATCAGCCAATCCCCCGAAGGCCCAGGAAGTTGAAAGGTGTGCATGATCTCTCCCTCCGAGGCAAACAACAAGATAATTGGTTGCGTAAGCTCAGACCCTTCATACAGCGATGGGAGCAGAGGGCCTAGCACATCGAGTTGCCCCCCTACTGACTGGCTTACTGTCACCAAACCATGAGTACATGGTTTGGTATAGGGAGAATGAGAAGCGATACGTGACGAAGATGGCTGCGAAAGTTGGGTCGTGGTGTAAGTGTTGAAAAATAAATTGTAAAATTGGTTTAATCATCAAGGTGTTATACTGTGAACTAATTAATTTGTTTTGTAATTTGCAAATTGACGGGCTGGAGATGATATACTGTTCCAGTGGCGGGGAGTGGCCAGACTTCACGATGGGATACTTGCATGAGGAGGTGGGTTGCATTATTTCCATGTTCCGAGAGAGCTGTCGATTGGAGGAGCCAGGCCCACATGCACCAGCATCGCAGCTTCAGTGTCAGCCACAAGTGTCTTTGAAAGTTCCCCGTGGGAGACAGGAGGGGCATGGGTTAGAGCATCGGCGAAAAGTCATGCACCATGTTCCGGAACCCATTGGAGTTCCCAGGCCTCGCACTGCTGGTTGTTTTAGGCCTCCTGTGATAGGATCTACATACGGTAGCCAGCCTTTGTATTATGAAGGCACCCACCAGGGAGACATGGGCCATCAGGGGTTCCCTACCGAGGATTACGTTCCACCACCAACGGACCCCCAGCCACAAGATGTCTTCTGTGCTACTGTTATGGACATGGCATCAACAGCTTGTGGGAACAGTACTTTCGACCCTGTTCCGATGTGGACTCAGGGTCCGGAGTGGACTGATGCTGATTATACGCACCTGTCTGATCAGCTTGATTGTACTCCCACCGGTTGTGTGGTCTACCCTCCACTTCCAGACGGTGGCACCCCACCTCCTTCTTATCCCTAGCCATCATCGCCATATGAGGGAGGTCCATACGCATAAACTGCCGATGTTGCCCCTCCACAGGTGTCTTTTGAGGCTGGTCCTTCACAGTCCGACCCTAGTGAGTCAGGCCCATCTCAGGTTAGGCCTCCTCCGCGCCGTAGCAGATGCATCATGCCAGATCGACACGCACGTCATCAGCCATGGCCACCTCCGTCTTAGTTTTTTATTTTGTTTGTGTATATATTAGTTGTGTTTGTAATTGTAACCTATTTTATATTCATGTCATGTAATAGACTTTATTTTGTAGTGTGGCTAAAATGTGAATGAATGACTACAAAATAGGTCGTTAGTAAACACGACAACATGTTCTAATGGTAATTGTGCATTTCGCATTTTTCATTTGTTAAACAACGTTGCTTATTCAAAATTCACAAAACATGAAAAGTCTCAACACACATTTTAAACAAATTTTTGATACATGCAATCAAATACATTAACATGGGGCAAAAGAAACATTACAAAATCAGGAAATAGCATGGCGATCAGGACAAGCTCTCCGATTATGTCCGACTAGCTTGCAAATAGAGCATCTTGGGCGTCCTTAACTAGTTTCAACTTCGTCCATCTCGTTACGTATTCTGGTAGACTTTGGACGACCCTTTCCACGTAACATTAGCCTATCAGGTATGATAATTGGACCTTCGCTTGGTGGAATTGCACGTTCATTACCAATTGGTTGTCATGGGAATGAATAAGCCTGAACCAAGTTGCTTAGAAGGAAGACATCATCCACAAACTGAAGAGGATTTTGTCGAACATGTAAAGCAGCAGCTGTGGCATGACTACATGGGTATTTGAAGGCCTTAAACTTACCACACTGACAATAATGCTCGCGTAAGTTTACTGAATAAGACCTTTCACAGCCCTCTTCTACCTCAAATGATGTTTGATCAACAGTATATGTGCGTACATGGTGGCCTGTAGCAACTATCTGATTATGCCTCATAGCATCAACCATAATTTTGCAATGTCGTACTGAAGAATCAACTTGTGAAATAGCCGCTGTACCCCTCTTCACAAAATATTCAACTAATCTGTTGTATGTGTACTTCACCAGAGCTGTGATAGGCATGTTTCTTGCTCCCTTCAGCACTCGGTTAACTGATTCAGACAAGTTTGTTGTCATATGACCAAATCTCCTCCCTTCAACGTCATATGCACGTGTCCACTTTTCCTTGGGGATGACATCAATCCATTCGGCAACCTGAGGACTGTTATCACAAAATCGTGCAAAGTCTGCCTCAAAATGAATCAAACAGGGATTGTAACCTGCAAAACAGTCATACTATTAACACTTTTCTGTTGAATAATTTATGTATTTAATAGATTGAAAAAACTTGTTAACCATACCTAAATTCACAAGGGCCTTCTTCAACTGTTGATTTCTGAACTTTTGATTAAAATTACTGGTAATATGACGAAGGCAAAACACGTGATGAGCAAAAGGTGGTTGCCAACTAGGATGATTCGCCACAGCAAATAGTATGCTCCGGTGCCTATCTGAAATCAGACATATGTCTCATCTTTGTGTGACGTGGAGACGAATGTTAGCAAGGAAATATTCCCAGGCTTCCAAAGTCTCCCCCTCAACTATTGCAAATGCCAGTGGCAAACATTCATTATTGCCATCCTGAGTCGTGGCAATCAACAATTTACCTGTATACTTGCCTTACAAATGTGTTCCATCAATCTGAATCATGGGCTTGCAAAAGTTGAATGCTTCGCAACATTGTCTAAAAGTCCAGAACATGCGATGAAACACACGCTTTGTCCGTACCAGGCGATGTGCCACGAAATAATCATTGGTCTGGATATCATAAAAAGAACCTGGGGAAAAACGAAGCATGTAGCTATACCACTTGGGTAAAAATGCGTAAGATTCTTCCCAATCCCCATAAATCATTGCCATTGCTTTCTGCTTTGCATACCAGGCCTTCCGATATGAAACTTGGAATCCAAATGAATGGCTGATCCTCTCCCGAACCAATGCAATTGACACAGATGGGTCCTCCTTAATCATTCCTAACAATGAAATTGCAAGACTCACATTTACATTATCAACGTTAAAGAACCATTATTGAAGACATATACACGAAATTAAATGGTGATAAAAACATACCTACTATATGTGAAGCAATTGTGGTTGCCACCCCACCTTGAAACAACCCACTTCTCACCGTACGTTGGTTTAATGACCCTAACCCTCCATGGGCAACCCTTGTTATGAGCAATACACTTGTAGCTAAACTTGTTAGGCTTGCTCTCAACAACATATGCCTCTTGATGCTCCTTCATCAAGTTCTGCTTAATTGCAATTTGTGCGTCCTTTTTAGAGGGAAACTCTTGTTTAACAAACAATGGATCCCTTAATTGCCATGGACCCTGCACTGAACCTGAACCAGAACCCGAACAAGAATCGCGAAAAGGTTCTTCTTCGCTTGGATGACTCCAATCAATATATGTGTAATGAGGAATTCCATCCCAAAAAGGAATGACCTCACCACCTTCAAATATAAATCAGTTCAATAACCATGTGATGGAAAATAAAATACTATACACATATATGATAGAACTTCATCATTTACTGCAATCATGTAACATACCTTCAACAGGTGCTTCTAATCGCGTACATCCAACGTCCGCATGATCATGGATTTGAGATGACCCCACATCAGCATCTTCTTGGAATCCAGTCGCATGCACACCAGCATCGTCATCATTATCTGACGCACTACCATCCTCCTGAAGAAGACGATCTTCCATTGCAAAAATCTCATCATCGTCATCCTCTTCTTCTTCATCCATGACCCAAGTTGGGTCATGTGAGTCTTCCTCAGACACGTGTAAAAATGGAGCACCATGTGATGATGCATTACACGCACAGTTTGAAGGAACTCTCCTCACTGGTATAGCATCCTCTGCTCCAGTATAATCCACGTACAACTCTATAAAATCTGGGTTTGGCTGATTGAAATATTCTTCCATTAAAAATTCAATGTCTTCATCATCCGCAAGCTGAAAATCCAAGTACTGTTCACGTTGCCATGATCTTCCTGTAAGCATAGTGATATGTTGGTTGTCCTCCAAACTTAATTTTTGTCGTATCTTCTGATGCAATTCAATCAGTGTTGACCTTCTCTTGATATGTGTCCGCCTCTTGTCCCCTTCAAAAACAATACCGCCTGGCCCTTTAACTTTCCTTCCATTAAAAAACAACACAAAACAAGCAAACTCCTGACCACCTGAACTCATCTCTTTCAGTAAACAAAAGCCAAACTTTTCGGTTGACCTGCCTTTTTCACATAAATAAAAAAATATTGTGTTATAATATGTTCTTATCATTACTAATAAATAAATTAATTCATAAAACAACATAAATACATATTCATACACCTAATTTAACAAACCCAAAACCCAAAACCCTAAACCACTAAGCCCTTCATGCTAAACCCTAAACCCCTAAACCATTCATGCTAAACCGTACCCCTAAACCCTACGTCATACACCCTAAACCTAAACCCTAAATTATAAAAAAATTACATTTCAAACCTAAACCCTAACCATCAATCATAATCCCTAAACTGCCAGTCATCATCCCTAAGCCATAAACCCTAGCCGAAACTAACCCCTAAACCCTAAACCCTTCGTGCTAAACCCTAAACCCCTAAACCCTTTAATGCTAAACCATAACCCTAAACCCTAAGTCATACCCCTTAAACCAAAACCCTAAATTTTGTAAAATAAATTACATTTCAAACCTAAACCCTAACCATCAACCCTAAACCCTAACTTTCAATCATCATCCCTAAGCCCTAAACCCTAACCGAAACTAAACCCTACACCCTAATACATAACTGTTTTGATACAAACCTAGTTATACCTAACAGTCGCTAACAGTTTTATATTACAATAATATAATATATTAAATAATATGCATCAAATAAATTAACTTACTTGTTAGCAGAGCTTCAACACTTTTTGAAAACCACTCACAAACGCCCAGAGCTTCGCTGCAGGGATAAAACCTTAAACTCTAACACGGATACACTTCAGGAGCTTTTACAAAAAAACTGAATCAACACAAGTGATGGAAATTGAAGCTGGGATGGGTATTTAAGGCAGCTGAACACGTCCAGCCTGGGCTGGAGTGGTCACGCCCAGATTAGGCGTGACCAGTCATGCCTAATCTAGGCGTGACCACTCCAGCCCAGTCTGGACATGTTCAACTGTCCCAGATTTGTATTATGTTTCAAAACAGCCCCAAATTGGTAAATTTATATTAAAAATGTATTATTTGGGTTCTTTTGCCTTTACTATTGTGGGATATTAATTATCAATAGCTTATGTTTGGAAATTGGAACAACGTTAACATATTATATTCACTAGGAACCATCAAGGTTGTTAGAATCACGATTTTACGTAAATTTGTGGAGTCTTCGTAGAATCGAATAGTAAGAGTCTACTTTAGACAAAAAAAAGTAAATTATCTATATATAAATATGAAACATAAATTCATAAAACGATATAAATATAATCATACAATAAGTTCTTAATTCACAGTGCATAGTTCACATCCAATCAACCATAAGGTAAAAGTATATTACTAGACATAAGTTTTTAAAATAAAACAGTTATAAAACATAGAAATAATTCAAATGTCCATTAATCCTCTAATAAAATCATTTCCAAGGTCACGACCACCACCATCATCCTCATCTCCATCTTCTTCAAGCTCTTCCTCGATTGAGAAGTAATTTTCAACATTATTATTCAAAACCAAATTGTCAGTATCAAATACATCTAAAGTTGGATCACTTAAACTTCTTCCAACCAAGTCAATATTGTTTTCACTACCACTTTCATCTAGAGGTTCCTCAAGTTGGATATTGACATTGTCTTCATAAAAAATATCGTCTCCCTCTACTGTTATCCATTCATCATCAGATTCCATATCTTCAAGAGCAACCATTTTTCTTATTTGTCTACTTTTGAGCTTCAAATTTACATGACATAAACTAAGTCATTCATCTTCTTTTGATGCAAACAGTTTCTCCTCTTTGTATGAACCTATAAATAACATTCAATATCAAAGTTGAGGAAGATTCTAAAATAAACAAAAACAAATATAATTTAAACACAAATAAACTCATGAAGTTCAATTACCATTTCAAATGAACTCCAATTACGCTCACATACAGAAGAGCTACAAGTTAAGCTCAAAACACGAATAGCAAACCACTTTAGTTCTGGACATCCATCTCCAAACATTTCCCACCATTCTGCAGGTGACATAGTCTTCCTAGAGTTTATTGCATTCTCCATAGAAAAGAGACCTTTAGCAAAATGAAATTCAAGAAGTTGCTTGTTAATTTTGTTCCTTACCCCAACATCCTTTACCAATCTCATTGTAACAACCTAAATTATTCTAAAGCGTATAAATTAAATAAGTCATTGCTTTTGATTATATAATTATTAACTTCTAGAAAGCATCGTAGTCACCTTAACTAGTATTATTTATGTACAAAATCCTACAGCCCATGTCTTTTGTTTTCAGAAAATCTTTCTAGTACTTTCTTCTTCAATGACTACATTGATAGGTTCCATAGCTAGATTGGGATAAGTTGGAGCAAACTGTAGGAATGGATCATTCGGATTAAACAATCCACTCAGTACATATACTGGGAAATGAGTACCAAAATAAATATACACACGGATAACTGGATGCATAGTTAAGATATAACAGTTTCTTTCTTCATCAATATACCATCCAAGCTCTAGTGCATCAAGAAATATGATGATTGTAATGACCCGCCACGTCGCTACTATATCACTAATTCATAATCATGGCATAAACTCATTTTAATAAAAAGAACACCCCTTTGGTTACTTGTGAAAACGATAGTAAATTTTTTTGCGAGCATATAATGACCGTCATCATACAAAAATACACATACTTGAAGATATTCATAAGACATCTTGAATACTTGTTTATACACGTCAGACATAATTTAATTATAAGTACAAAGATTTCATCTCAAAATATACATCAAGTGTTTTACAATTAGAAGAGAAAATAGGAGTTAGGGGTGTAATTAGCAAAATGAGGAGTGCATCCATTAAAACAAGGGGTACATCTAGCAAAGTGCAACTCTTGCCCGGGATCATGTCCATTGACATCTCGGCAAAACACGACGGCTCCAACAACTCGGACTTCTCCCAAAAGCACCTAATGCTGCTCATCTGCTCACACGAACCCGGTTGGCGGTCATCACAGGTACCAAACCACAAGGTACAACAACACAAATGTGAGTTCATCATATTAAATAACGACGATAAATACAACAGGAAAAAGGCACACAACCCGGTCAAGAAGCAACACAGTTATCGGCATACAATTGCAAACATTCCAAGGATAACATACACGGGCGTCCCTAATCATCTCATAGATCAGCTCATAAAACCTAGCATGATGCATGCTCCTGACTCAATTCTCATTATGCAATGTGGTACCATCTCGGAAATGGGCCATCCCAGTGGTCAGATGATGCAGTAACATGTCAGGGTCACTCTTTCGTGCACAGGAATCACCCCCATGGTGATCAGCCAATGGGTGTCAGAAGGAGTTCCCAACAAACGTGGTCCCCCAGTACCTCCGTACCCTACAGCCAATCATCAACCCCCTTTTCGTCATGCAAATGTCGTATGTTACGTAGGCACCATCAATGTATGACCCGGCTAGGGACACAATCCTTCCCCGTAAGGTTAATCCGTCATACACCCCCTACGTAACATACCGCCCACACAAGGACCCAGCGATGCACTGACCATGGCCCTCGCAAGGTTTACCACCACCTAGTCCCGACATCTCACGGTTTACCGCCCACACATGGACCCGATGATGCACTGACCGTGGTCCTTGCAAGGTTTACCGCCACCCAGTCCCGACATCTCATTGCTACACATAAAATATCACCACGGCACCATCAATGTATGACCCAGAACCAGGCTCAACCCGACCTGGCTAGGATAACGCCATACACCTCCGTGGGTAGTTATGTATATCCAAACGCATTCCTCATCTCAAGCCATCACATAGGCCGAGTTCAATTGCCACCAATATAATCATAAATGTCATCATAAACACGTACAAACAGGTGAACCGGTGTGAAGTTCGAGGTGTATGGGTTGGCACTTGGCATACTATCACAAGGTAAGAATTTGAATGAGGTCGGACGAAGGCGGACAAGGTTGGTCAAGGTCAGTATAACGCAAACAAGGTCGGTAGGGGTCGACTGAGTATTGAAACCCGTTCGTTCTAGAAGAAGGAACACCAGCTCGACCGAGTAAGGGAACCCGGTGACTCCTTTCCCGAGAGGACACGAGTTCATCCAAGTTAGCAACCCGGTAGCTCTCTCTCTTTGGTGAGGTAACTTGAGCTCAACAACTCCCATGTATCACCAGGGTAAGGAACCTAGTATACCTTAACAAAAGGGAACGAGTCTTAACAACTTTGAGGGAACAACCCCGGGTAGGTGACTCGGTCTACAGGCGTCCGTCAACAAGGATTAAGTTATGTCCTGCATGCATGCTACGTAACCCACTCAACTCGGTCTACCCATCCTGGTAGCCGACATCACCTTCACGAACACTTCCGTAAGTGTCTTAGAAACCTTTCAGCATCAAAATGCCTATTTTGTACACATACACGGGAAGTTCTTAAAATATCTACTTCCCTTCAAGAACACCCAACATCAACACAAAACAACATTCAAAAGATCTAAGACATACCTCATCCCGTTCCCAAAAGGCGTACCTTTTTTGGGAACAACATCACACACACACAGGGACATGCAGTTATCATCACGGCTGGACTCCCTGGCCCCCAGACCGTGGTACTTAAAGCCGTTAAGAAACACGATAAACTCCCCTTACCTAACAAGAAATTTGTCCACAAGCTTCACGATGGTTTGTTCCTAATTTCTGCTCTGACCACGATGTTCTTCTTGGCGTCGGGATTCCGCAGCAACTACGGTGGTTCTCGTAGGTTGAAGGTAACAAGGAAGGGGGTCGAGAACGAGAGGTTTCTAGGTAAGTTGAGAGACAAAAAGGAGAGAAAAGAGAGAAAAATGCAAGGAAGAAGAAAAGGGAAAACACCCTCTGCTGTGCACTCTGCTTCTTATAACATGGCTAACTACGCATGTCCTTTTAGCGTGCACGGCTAGCAACCACATAACAGCAGAGTTGAATCTCGTCCAATACCCATCAAGCACGCATACCAAGGCAAAAGCACTCAAACAGCAAGTTATAAATAAACAACTAATCAACCCACATAACACATGTAATCAATCAACATAACATACATCAAACATCTAGATTAGCAACTTATAATCCGGGTCGTTACAATGATTGACGCCATCTAAAATAAAACATGAAATAAATTTAATGAGAAATAAATTTCTTAATAGGCGAAATTCTAAACCATCAAAACATGTTAGTACGTTAGTGAAACATCATAAGATAATTATGCAACTATATGAATGCATGAAATGAATTTTTCCAGGTGCACATGGTCTCTACATCTCGTATTGTATGTAACTACACCTTGTGTAGAAATGTTGTGCCTGTCTTATGCTAATCATGCATGTCATTCCATGTATTTGCACCTGGTTTCTCTACATCTCATACCGGATATAGTCTCAAATTTTGTTTCACAATCTCTTGGAAACATGAATCAACATATCATAAATCAAAATCCATAAGCAAATCATATTTCTTTATGAAAAGATACCATATCATCACCTATTTCCAAAAGTATGGTTAAACCGCCATACCTTATTCAAACAAAATTATACCAACTTGGGCAGGATAATTGAATATCCTCAAGATACAAAAAATCATGTTAGTAGTCTACTAATAAGCCATAATTTCTTCCTTATTGGTATATGGTTATCTGTTGTAATAAACGTGTGTTGATGGTTTTAATCGATTACAAATTTTCTGAAATTGATTACATAAGGCTGGTATCTATAAGTACGGAGATTGACCGGGAAGCTGGGTTGGTATAGCCGGAATGTGCTACCCAGTGTTGGGTATCTATAAGAAAGGACATTGACCAGGTAACTGGGTTGCGTGTAACTTGTAACCGGGATATGTATAGCAAGGTTTAGTGTAGCTTGTAACCAGGATATGTTAGCAAGGTTTAGTGTAGCTTGTAACCGGGATATCCGGGATGAGTTTTGCCTGGATGATTATCACATGAGGTAATTATATCCGGGATGAGTTGAACCTGGATGGTTATTACATGGATATTTATATCCGGGATGGCTGGGATGAGTTGAACTTGGATGGTTATTACATGGATATTTATATCCAGGATGGTCGGGATGAGTTAAACCTGGATGGTTATAACATGGATATTTATATCCGGGATGACCTGGATGGTTATAACATGGATATTTATATCTGGGATGGCCAGGATGAGTTGAACCTGGATGGGTATCATAATAAGTAGTTATGACCGGGATGACCGGGGTGTGTACACTCAGGATGGTTATAACGTATATAGTTGTGTCCGGGTTGGCTGGGGTGTGTACATCTTGGATGATTATAACATAGATAGTTATGTTAGGGTTGACCGGGGTGAATACAATCCTGGATGAGGTATCATAAGTAGTTGTGACCGGGATGACCGGGGTGTGTACACTTGGGATGGTTATAACTTATATAACTGTGTTCGGGTTTGTCGGGGTGTGTACATCCTGGATGATTATAACATAGATAGTTACGTCCGGGTTGGCCAGGGTGAGTACAATTTAGATGGAGGTATCATAAATAGTTGTGACCGGAATGACCGGGATGATCGGGTTTCGCTATTTTCGTACATAAAGAAATCATTACTTACCACCTTACTGCTTCATCCTCAAATTTAATATTCACGCATTTGAACCATTTGCCTCCATACTATTCAACTTCTACTTCAAAAATTAATATTAACCATTCCTATAGATCATCAAATCACTTCTAAAAACCAATCAAGTGTAACTTCCAATATCACTAATATTTCAACTTATAAATCATCACCTATCCTATGGTTAACAATCAACGTTTTCTCATCAGAAAATATCGTTTAAATAACATAAATTTCCATCCTAAATAATAATTATAAATCTTCCCGATTAAGCATATAAATTAATCTAGATAAAAGCTTTACTAGGATTGAAGCCTAGCCTACCTCAAGTGAGTTTGATTTTTGAAATGAACGGAGTAGATGGTTGTCCTTCTTGAATAACTTCAAGGAAGTAAGTTTTTACGTGAAAAGCTTACAGACCGTAAGAGAGAGTTTCGTAGTTAGAGTTAAGTGTGTAGAAATTTTGGAAGTTTAGTAGCTATTTATATTAGTTTATTTAGTTGGATAGTAAGTAAATTAATTAGATTTCAACTCAGTTAGATTTAGTTTGGTTACAAGGTAACTATCCTTGAAGATATTTATCCTAATTTAATCATGACAAATATTCCTTCATTTATAGCTTAAGGGTACGTGTAAGTTGCTAAATAATTGAATGTTCTTTGCCTATATTCATATGACTGAAACTAAATAAAGCAAGATTCGTTCATTTAATGCTTGCTTCCTTCGTTGAAGACCACCCAAGAAACTTGTTTGAAATTTTGCCTTATTCCCTTTTATATTGACTTCCGATTGACTTCCCATACATTCCTTGGGCTGTAGCACGTGAATTTTAAAGTATTCATTTACTTTTAATTAATCCAAATTTGGGAAGCTTATGTTCAAACACATTCTATATTATTCTTTTTGTATCATACTTCCATGATTTCCAATATAACTAAAAATATAATTTTTTTTTGAGAATGTTACACTCATCATACAAATGAATACTCCTTCTTTCACTTCTCCATTATCTTTTTTAAAGTCATCTTCAAAATGCAACTAAGGATTAAGGTAATATGCAGCTGCATGCAAAGGTCTATATAGTTGGTTCTCCCACCTCTTATCAATAGTTTCCTAAATAGGTTCATAACTACATAGATAAATAAAGTAAATCATATTTAAGATTAGACAAAGATAGATAAAGATAAATATATTTTAAAATTTAAATGATATAGTTTAAAAAACTTACTTTTTCTTCACATTATTGAAGTTGCTTTTAATCCTTTCCTTTGCACGATCCATCCCAACATATATGAAACCCATGGCAGGTTGTTGATCAGAATCCACCAATCGAAGGACTACCATAAGAGGGGCAACAACTTTGAGGCATATGGATATATTCTTCCAAAATCTATTATCCAAAATCGAATCTTCCACTTTTCTCCCCTCTTGTGAAGTACTAAACTTACTTTCTTTCCACTATTCAGAACTGAACAACCTCATCAAAGATGCTTTCATTTCATGGAGACAAGCTAAAGTCAAGTAAGCAGTTGCAAATCTAGTCACGCCAGGTCTAACTAAGTCTCTCCCATTTGTGTACTTCTTGAGCATGCTGATGAGCATTGTTCTACCATATATATAAGTGGTTATCTTTCGCTCCTTCTTTATAGTGACTTCATGAACCTTCAAATGTTTCTCTAAGTCCTCAAGCATCAGATCAATGCAATAGGCAGCACATGGAAGTCCAATACAAATTCGGCCGAGTGTGCATCAATAATTCTCCTGCTGCTTTGAAATTCGTAGCATTATCAGTAATCACCTGAACAACATTCTCTTCTCCAACAAATGTAACAACGTCATCTAACATCTTAAAAACTTTGTCAGTTGTTTTTGAGATGTCAGAAGTATTTAAGGGATACAGGAATACTGTCCCTTTTGGACTATTCACCAAAAAGTTACAAATTGAACGCCTTTTTTGATCCGTCCACCCATCAGACATTATTGAGTAACCTATTCTCTTCCACTCATCCCTAAACTCTTGCATACTAACATCAATTTTTTGTATTGCTTGTTTCAAGAGCTTCTCTCTAACATCATGGTAAGATGAAGGTTTATAGCCAGGTCCATATTTCCCGATCATCTCACATATCTTTAAAAATGCGGGATTTTTAATAGCATTGAATGGAATGACACTTGTGTAAAAAAATCCAGCAACTTGAGCATCAACTAAAAGTTTATCTTTTTTTTCATCATTTGATTCAAGGTTGCATGAACACTAACACTCCCACTACTTGCACTACCTTCTTTTCCTTTTGAACCAAAACCCCTTTGCCCCTGCAAGTTGGTTGCCTCAGCGGTTTCTTCATCTTCATCAATACTAATCAATCTCCTTTTCTTTTCTTTTGTTGCTTTAGATTCAGCAACAATTTTCATCAACAACATTTTAATCTCATCTGGCATCATTGCACAAGGCTCAGAATCTTCTCTAGTCTTGGCAAGATGACGCTTGAAACGGAAAACTCCACCACTCAAAGTCTTTGCAAAATACTTGCATTTCACTCTCTTACCACTGCCATCAACATCAATCCCATGTTTCCACCCAATGTCAGTCCTATTCCCAGGGGTATTTTTTTTATCTAGCAATCGAAGAAGAGCCATCCACATCTCCACCACTGGAATCAGATCCACTTCCATGAAAACAATAGGAATACCCACAATATCTAAGAGGGGGGGTGAATTGGTTTAAACTTTGCCTTTTAAAATTTATTTATAAAATCAGAGTCACTTTTAAACCAATAATGCTTCTAATCAATCAAACCACTTAGCCCAAGAAATCAATTACTTAAAACAAGACTTGTTGAGTAATGATAATAATACCAAGAACAAATGAATAAGATAACTAGTAGAGATTAAGGAATAGAAAATCAACATAAGAATTTATACTGGTTCACTTCTCAAGAGAAACTACATCCAGTTTCTTCTAATCAACACTAGATTAGAGTTCCACTATTATAATTTTCAGTTCTTACAAGCTTTACAACAATTACTCTTTATCAACCCTAGATAAAGAATAGAAATCTAAAACCCTATTAAACTTCTAGTGATCAAGAACCAGAGAACACTACTCTCTTCTTCCCCTAGAGAACCCTACTCTAGCACAAGCTTCAAAGAACTCTTTACAATAGCTTCAAATAACCAAAAATACAAAAACGAATTTAACACCAGAGATAATGGAGAGAAACAACCTGATGATCCAATGAATGTAGATGCATATGGTTTACCAATCAGAGTTGAAATGCAGAAATAGATTTCAGAACATGTTCTCCAAAACTTCTTTGAAAACTCTTGCCCAAGAAATCATTCAAAACCCATGAAGATTAAAGAGTGGGACAAGAACTTAGTTAACCCAGAAAATCACTTTCTAACTTTGAGACGGCTTGTGTATATTCAGAAAATTCAAAGTGTTCAAGTTAGAAAATCAGACAAGCCTTCATTCAATTTATAACAGCTTTTTGTAAAAGACTGTAATCGATTACAACGTGCCAAATAATCAATTAAAATAGCTTATGTAATCGATTAAATTGTTATTTAATCGATTAAAGTGTTCATAGCTTCATTCTGGGTTTTACATCGAACAAAATAATCGATTAAACCTAGCTGTAATCGATTAAAGCAATGAAGTTCATTGTGAAGCAAGCTTGTGTAATCGATTACAATTGTTGGTAATCGGTTAAAGCAGTGAGGCATGCTTTTGTTTTTACTATGTAATTGATTACAAGAGTCAGGTAATCGATTAAAATGTTCATTATGGCTTTTCCAGATCAAATTTAAAATGAAGCAAATAATTGATTAAAACACCGTGTAATCAATTAAAGCAGTAAGATTGCATTTTTCCAAAAACATTAACCATGACTTATTGATTTCTTTTAAAAACATGAATAGCTTTGATACTTTAATGAAAACATGTAAGCATGTTAATGATTATGTGCATGCAATGCAAGGATCAAAAGAGTGGCCTCTCATACATTTAATTTAAATTACAATCTTCAAGGCATGTGAAATGCTCAAAACTTTCTTCTAAGGCACAAGCTTCATCTTCTTGTTGCTCCCCCTATATCCAACAATCTCCCTCTTTTTGGCTTTGAACATGCCAAATATTGATTGAACATATGTTTAATTTTTGAAGTGCTTTGAGGTATGAAAGATAGAAGTCTTGAACTTGTTATCCTGAAATCAAATCAGCCTCTTTGCCAAGAACAAGTGTTAAGAGATATGCTTACATAAACATTGATCATTTTCTTTCATTTATGTTTGCTCCCCCTGACTTAGGTAACTTCATCAGTTATAAATTTGCAAAAAAAAAAAAAAATAGAGCAAAACTAATCAGTTTTCCCTTTAGTTATCAATCAATTTTTCTCCCCCTATTTGGCTTATCAAAGAAAAAAGGTAGCGCAAGCAATGAGAAGTAGAAATTAAAATTTCATTAATGGAAAGGGAAAAATAGTACATTAATTAGAGAAAAAAGAAACCAAAGTAAAGCAGCAATAAAAAAATAGGAATGAAAAACACAAGGAACCTAAGCTAGTTTATCAAAATCATCAAGGACAAGCCTAACTTCTATGTTTTCTAGCCTAGATTTCATCTCTTCCATAGATGAATTAGTCTCAGCCCTATGCTCATGGTGTAGAGACAATAAAGCATCCATCTTTTGAATCATGAGAGATTCAAAAGGACTATAAGATGGTTGAGCAGGGCCTTCGTCTTTTGCTTCTTCATCAGCTTTCTCTTCATTTCCAGCAGTAGGGGGTTGTTGTCCAGCCATTTGCCATCCATAGGGAGTCTTGACTGTAACACCCTGGAATTTCAAGTGGCTAAGCTGAACGTGTTATATGTGTGTTATGTTGATTGATTATATATTTTATTTTATAATTTGCTGTTTTGAGTGCTTTTGTCTTGGGATGTGTGTTTGGTGGATTTAAAGTCAACTTTGTTGGCTGTGGTTGCTGTGCATGCAAGCATGGTGGACGTGTCTTGTTAGCTGTGTTTATAAGCAGCAAGCTAGCGCAAGGGAAGCGTGCTCTTCCATTCTGCAATCCTTGCATTTTCTCTTTGTTCTCTCTCTAAACTTACCCAGAAACCTCTCTTTCTCGACCCCTCTGTGTTACCTTCACTCCGCGAAAACCACCGTAACTGCCTCAGAATCCTTTTGTCAAGAAGAATCTCGTGGCCGGAGCAGAAGTTTTGGACAACCCATCGTGAAGCTCAAGAACGAACTCCTAGTTAGGTAAGGGGAGTTTATTATGTTTGATAACAGCTTTAGATACCATGGTTGGGGCCAAGGGAGTCCAACCACGACGATAACTGCATGTCCCTGTTGTGTGTTATTTTTCAGAAAAGCTATGCCTTTTTAATGAATGGGACATGATATACTTTATGTTTGTTGGTTGGTATTTTTTGTTGATGCTTGATGGTGTTCTTATGGGGGAGTTGATGCCGTAAGAACTCCTCGTGCATGTGTGTGAAGTTGGCATTTTGATGCTGAAAACTCCTAAGACACTTTGTAGCAGTGTTTGTGGAGGTGTCGAGTATCGGGATGGGTATGCTGAGCTGAGCTGCTTACGTAGCATGCATGTGTGCAGGACATGACCCTTAGTCCTTGTGGGCGGACATCTATATACCGGGTTCCTTACCCGGGTTGTTCCCTTAGAGCTTCTAGGGCTCGCTTCCTTTTTTAGATATACTAGGTTCCTTACCCGGGGTGGTACTTTAGAGCTGTTGAGCTCAAGTTACTTCGAGAGAGAGAGAGAGCCATTGAGTTCCCTAATCTGGATGAGCTCGTGCATTCTCGGGAAGAGAGCCATCGGGTTCCCTAATCCGGATGAGCTCGCGCTTCCTCAGAAAAAGAGCCACTGGGTCCTCTACTCGGTTGAGCTTGTGTCCTTTCTTCTAGAATGACAGGGTTCTCTATTCGGGGTCGTTTCTTTAGAGCTGTTAAGCTCATTTCCTTTCCTTAGAGATACCGGGTTGCTCACCCGGGATAGGCTATTCTCTTTAGAATTGCTAAGTTCAAGCCTTCTCTTTGTGAGCCACTAGGTTTCCTTACTCGGTAGAGCTCGTACCTTTTCTTAGTGAGATACGAGGTTTCCTTACCTGGACAACCTTGTGTAGATTGGTGATATTAATACAATCCCGAGTCTTGAATGCGCTATCTGTTATAATCGATTACAGTGCTTATGTAATCGATTGAATAGTGCTGAGTCGGTCCTTGGTATTTTATAGAAACCCAAGGACCCCCTTAATCGTCTTTGACCAATCTTTACCGACCTTGTCCGATCTTTACCGCCCTCGTCCGACCTTGTTTGGATTTCTACCTCAAGTTATTATATCTAGGTGCCAACCCGGACACCTAATACTTCACACCGGCTCACTTGTTTGTAGTGTTTGTGAATGACGTATAAGGGACGTATCTGACTATGTTGATAATAGTTGAGGTCAGCCTATGTGATGGCTTGAGATAATGATGTATGCATTAATACCATGGGGGGTGCATGACAGTATCCTAGCCAGGACGAGTTGTTCCCAGGCCGGGCCATGCATTAATGGTGCCCATGGTGATCTGAATGCGGGTGGATGTACATAGATACCCACGGGGGTGTATGGCAGTATCCCAGCTAGGGCGAGTTGTTCCCGGGTTTTATAACGAACAGGATAATTGATTAAACCTAGCTGTAATTGATTAAAGCAGTGAAGTTCATTGTGAAGCAAACTTGTGTAATCGATTACAATTTTTGGTAATCGATTAAAGCAGTGAGACATGCTTTTGTTTTTACTATGTAATTGATTACAAGAGTCTTGTAATCAATTAAAATGTTCATCATGGCTTTTTTAGATTTAAAATGAAGCAAATAATCGATTAAAACACTGTGTAATCAATTAAAGCAGTAAGATTACATTTTTCCAAAAACATTAACCATGACTTATTGATTTCTTTTAAAAACATGAATAGTGTAACAACTTGGATTACAAGTCATAAAGATGGACGTTCCTTTGTGTGATATAGTGATTAATTATATGCTTTATTGTATGTTTTATTTGATAATTGCTATTTGAGTGACTGTGCCTTGGTAAGCGTGCTGATGATTGTTAGCTGTCATTGTTGACTTGCGATTGCTGTGTTTGCACGAAAGACAAACCCACTATGTCAGCTGGGTACTTTAGCACAGGGGCGTGCAGTGGAAGCGTGTTTTTCTCCTATTCTTCTTCTTTGCGTTTTCTTTCCTTTTCTTCTCCCTAAGCTTACCCATACCCAGAAACCTTTCTCCCTCAACCCTTCTGTGTGATCTTCTATTCACCGTCGCTGCCACTGTAACGACCCGGATTACAAGTCGTTTAATGAAGTTTGATGTGTGTTTATGTTGCTTGATTACTTGATTTATTTGATAAGTGTTGTTTGTTACTGTTCTGCCTTGGTATGCATGTTTGATGTTGGATATGTTAAGTCCACTTTGTTGGCTGTGATTGCTATCCGTACACGCATGGTGGACATGTCCTGTCAGCTGTGTTTTTAAGCAACCGAGTGCGCAACGGAAGTGTATTCGTCTCTCTCTTCTTTGCGTTTTTCTCTGTTTTCTCTCTCAAACTCACCCAGAACCCTCTCGATCCCAACCCCTTCTTTGTTACCTTCAACCTACGAGAACCACTGTAGCTGCTGCGGAGTCTCGACGCCAAGGAGAACTTCATGGTTGGAGCAGAAGTTAAGAACAAACCGTCGTGAGGATCATGGACGAACTCCTGGATAGGTAAAGGGAGTTTATCGTGTTTTATAACAACTTTAGATGCCGTGGTTTGGGGACTAAGGAGTCCAACCGTGATGATAGCTGCATATCCCTGGTGTGTGTGTGGTTTTCCAGAAAAGCTAGGTCTTTTATGAATGGGATGTGTTATGCCTTAAATCTGTTGAATGTTGTTTTGTGTTGATGTTTGGTGTTCTTGTAGGGGAGTAGATGTTTCAAGAACTCCCCGTGCATGTGTGAAGTTGGCATTTGGATGCTGAAAGGCTTCTAAGACACTTGCGGAAGTGTTTGTAAAGGTGATGAGTACTGGGATGGGTTGACCATGTTGCACATAAACATCAACCCTTGTGCTTTGATGCCAGCTACTGGGATGGATAGGTCGAGTTGAGCGGGTTACATGGCATGCATGCATCCAGGACGTAACTTAGTCCTTGTTGGCGGATGTCAGTAGACCGGGTTCCCTACCCGAGGTCGTTCCCTTAGAGTCGTTAAGACTCGCTACCCTTTCTATAAGGTATACCGGGTTCTTTACCCGGAGTGATATGTTAGAGCTGTTGAGCTTAAGTTACCTCACCATAGGGAGAGCTACCGGGTTGATAACTTGGATGAGCTCGTGTCCTCTCGGGAAAAGAGCCACTCGGTTCCCCTACTCGGTTGAGACTGTGTTCCTTCTTCTAGAACGGTCGAGTTCCATACATGTGCCATCTCTAGTAGCTCATCCTTCCATTTCCTTAGAGAGAGACTGGTTTCCTTGCCCGGGGTGGACTGTTTCCTTTAGAATTTCTAAGTCCAAAACCCGTTTCTTGAGAACTGCCGGGTCCCTTAATTGGCAGAGCTTGTCTGCTCTTAGGAAATGAGCTATCGGGTTCCCTTACACCCTTGTGTGGGTTGTTGAAATACAAACTCGAGGTCTTACAAGCGCTATCTGATGTAATCGATTACAGCACTTATGCAATCGATTACATAGTGCAGAATCCCTCCTTAGAACTTTATAAGGACCCTAAGGACCTCCTGACCGCCTTTGGCAAATCCTTACCCAACCCAACCGACCTTGACTGAATTCCTCCGACCTTGCTTGTTTTTGCTACCCTTGTCTTCCCTTGTCCAAACTTTACCTCTTTGACCGACCCTTACCGACCTTGTCTGACGGCTTTGACCGATATTGTCCGCCTTTGTTCGGATTCTTACCTTGAGATGATATGTCTAAGTGTCAACCCGGACACCTCGTACTTCACACCGGTTCACTTGGTTGTACGTGTTTGTGGGTGACGTATATGATTACGTTGGTGGCATTTGGCCTACGTGATGGCTTGAGATGAGGAATGTGTTTGGAATATACATAAATACCCACGAGGGTGTATGGAGTTATCCTAGCCAGGTTGGGTTGAGCCTGGTTCTGGGTTATACATTGATGGTGTCGTGGTGATATCCTATGTATATCCGTGAGATGCCAGGACTGGGTGGTGGTAAACCTTGCGAGGACCACGGTCAGTGCATCGTTGGGCCCTGTGTGAGCGGTATTCGTGAGATGCTGGGACTCGGTGGTGGTAAACCTTGCGAGGACCACGGTCAGTGCATCGTTGGACCCTTGTGTGGGCGGTATGATACATAGGGGGTGTATGACGGGTTACCCTTGCGAGGAAGGATTGTGTTCCTAGCCGGGTCATACATTGATGGTGCCTATGTAACATACGACTTTTGCATGACGAAAATGGGATAGATGATTGGCTATAGGGTACAGAGGTACTGGGGGGCCACGTCTATGGGGAACTCTTTCTGACACCCATTGGCTGATCACCATGGCGGGGTGATTCCTGTTCACGACAGAGTGACCTTGACAAGCTACTGCATCATCGGACCACAGGGATGGCCTATTTCCGGGATGGTACCACATTGCATGTTGAGAACTGAGTCAAGATCATGCATCATGCTAGATGTTATAAGTTGACTTATGAAATATTTGTGTATGTCCGTGCACGTTAAGTGCTTGATGGGTGCTTGACTTGTTTGTATTGGTATGGTGATGATCGTGTTGTTTCTTGACCGGGTTGTGTCCCTTTATTGTTGTATTTATTATTGTTACTTAATATGATGAACTCACCTTTGCTTTATTGTACCTTGTGGTTTGGTACCTGTGATGATCACGAACTGGGTTCGTGTGAGCAGACGGGCAGTCGTAGGTGCTTGAGAGAGGACCGTGTTGATGTGGAGCCGCCGGGTTTTGCCGGGATGTCAATGGACATGATCCCGGGCAGGAGTTGCATTTTTGCTAGATGCACCTCTTTTTTTTGATGGATGCACTCCTTGTTTTGCTAATTACCCTGTATCTTCTATTTCTCTTTCATTTGTAAAATACTTGATGTACATATATTGGGACGTGATCTTTTGTACTTGTAATTAAACTATGTCTTATGAGTGCTTTCATTTACGTGTATTTTCTATGATGATGGTCGATATGTGCTCGCGAAAAATTTATCACCGTTTTCACAAGTAACAAAAGGGGCATTTTTCTTTTTAACATGAATCTATATCATGGTTATGAGTTAGTAATTCAGTAGCGATGTGGCGGGTCGTTATAGACACGACATCCCGACGCCAAGAAGGACCTCGTGGCTGGAACGAAAGCTCAGGGCAACAAGTCGTGAAGCTCGTGAATGAACTCCTGGTTAGGTAAGGGGAGTTTACTATGTTTGATAGCGGTTTTAGGTAACATGGTTGAGGAACAGGGAGTCTGACCATGACGATGATTGCATGTACCTGTGTGTGTTGTTTTCCAGAAAGTTATGGTTGTTTTATTGAATGGAACGGGTTACGCATTATGTTCGTTGGTTGGTGTTTTGGGTTGATGTGTAATGATGTTCTGGTGTAATGGTTGATGGTGTTCTTGAAGAGGGAGTCGATGTTGTAAGAATTCCCCGTGCATGTGTGTGAAGTTGGCATTTTAATGATGAAAAACTCTCAAGACACTTTGCAGAAGTGTTCGTGGAGGTGTTGGCTACCGGGATGAGTTGGCCTTGTTGCACATAGATATTAATCCCTTGTGTTTGTGATGTCTGCTACCGGGATGGGTAGGCCGAGTTAAATCAGTGTATCAACCCCGTGTTTGTGATGTCTGCTACCGGGATGGGTAGGTCGAGTTAACCGGGTTACGTAGCATGCATGTGTGCATGCAGGGCGTGACTTAGTCCTTGTTGGCGGACGTCGGCATACCGGGTTCCTTACCCGGGATGATACCTTAGAACTGATAAGCTCAAGTTTGCTTCAAGGGTGAGCTGCCGGGTTCCCAAACTCGGATGAGCTAGTACCTTCTCGGGAAAAGAGTCATCGGGTTCCCCAACTCGGATGAGCTCGTGTTTCCTCGGGAAGAGAGCCACTGGGTCTTCTGCTCCGTTGGGCGATTCTCTTTAGAATTATTAAGTTCAAGCCCTTTTCATTCTAAGCTACTGGGTTTTCCCTTACTCGATTTTCCCTACCCAGACGACCTTGTGTAGGTTGGTATTTTATAGAAACCCAAAGAATCCTTGATCACCTTTGACCGACTTCGACCGACCTCTTCCAACCTCGTCCGCTCTTGTCCACCTTGTCTACCCTTGTTCAACCTTTACCCCTTTTTGACCCCCCTTTTTGACCGCCCTTTACCAACCTTTACCGACCTTTGCCGACCTTGAACGATCTTACCTGCCTTAGTCCGACTTTGTTTGGATTCTTATCTCGAGTTAATATAGCTAGGTGCCAACCCAGACACTTGATACTTCCCTTTAGCTCACTTGTTTATGGGGTTTGTGGATGATGTGTAAGAGACGTATGTGTCTACTGTGATAATAATTGAGATCGGCCTATGTAATGGCTTGAGATGATGTACGCATTGATAACATGGGGGGTGTATGGCAGTATCCTAGCCAGGACGAGTTGTTCCCAGGCCGAGCCATGCATTGATGGAGCCCATAGTGATCTGAATGCGGGTGGATATACATAGATACCCCTGGGGTGTATGGCAATATCCTAGTCAGGATGAGTTGATCCCGGGTTGGGCCATACATTGATGGAGCCGTGGTGATATGCTGTGTATAGACACATGAGATGTCGGGACCGGGTGGTCAACCTTGCAAGGACCACGGTCAGTGCATCTGTGAGCCCGTGTTGGGGCGACCCTCGTTTGGGGCGGTATGTATGTACATGAGAGGGTATGGAGATCCTAGTCAAGATGGGGTCATTCTTGTGCTAGGCCATACGTTGATGGTGCCCATGAGAGACATACAACATTTGTATGACGAAAATAGGATTGATGATTGGCTGTAGGGTACCGGGGTACTGGGGGGCCAAGTCTGTTGGGAACTCCTTCTGACACTCGTTGGCTGATCACCATGAGGGGGTGCTTCTTGTGCACGACAGAGTGACCCTGACAAGCTACTGCATCATCTGACCACAGGGATGACCTATTTCCAGGATGGTACCAGATTGCATGCTGAGAGTTGAGTCAGGAGCATGCATCATGCTATGCATTATAAGTTGACTTGTGGAATGTTCCTGGATGCCCGTTCATGTTGGTTGCGCATTGAAATACTTGGATTTTGTGGTGAAATTGTGATGTTTTGATTGTTTTCTTTAACCGATGTTATCTTTTGCTTGTTATTTTACATAATGGACTCACCTTTACTTTGCTGTACCGGGTGGTTTGGTACTTGTGATGATCACAAACTATGTTTGTGTGAACAGATGGATAGCAGTAAGTGACCAGGAAGATGACCGCTCTTTGGATGGAGTAGTCGTGTTGCCGGGATGTTGATGTGATAGATCCCGGGCAGGAGTTATGTTTGCTGATTACACCTCTTGTTTTGATAGTCACACCCCATTGTTTTGCTAGTTGCATCCCTGACGTTTAATTTCTTATTTCATTTGTAAAACGTTTGATATATTTTGGACATAGTCTTTTGTACCTGTAATTAAACTATGGTTTGTGTGTGTGTGTGTGTGTGTGTATATATATATATATACTTGAGACGTCTTATGCGTACCTTTAATTGTGTGTATTTTCTATGATGATGGTCACCATATGCTCGCGAAAAATTTACCGCCGTTTTCAAAATCAAAATAAAGGGGTGTTCTTTTTATTAAAATGCATTAATACCATGGTTAAGAGTTAGTGATACAGTAGCGGCGTGGCGGGTCGCTACAAATAGCTTTGATACTTTAATGAAAACATGTAAGCATGTTAATAATTATGTGCATGTAATGCAAGGATCAAAAGATTGGCCTCTCATACACTTAATTTAAATTACAATCTTCAAGGCATGTGAAAAGCTCAAAACTTTCTTCTAAGGCACAAGCTTCATCTTCTTGTTGCTCCCCCTATATCCAACATTCCACTAATTATAGCAAACGCAACACAACACAACACAACAAGGCAACAAAAAGTTAGAAGTTGAGGAAATTAAGTAAAAAAGGGAAATGTGCAAAAAGACCGCACAACAATGTAACAAAGACAGCTCACCTACAAGAAGTAGAGGGCACTTCCTATTTATTGGTCATTAACTCATTTTAACTAACAAATCACTTTAAGATATAAAATATAAAAAATGGTACAACATACTAATTGTGTTGTGTATACAGAAGTAGGTATAAAACTCATATATTCTCACAATCTCACTAATTGTGTTGTGTATACATCAAGTTACAACATACTAATTGTGTTGTGTACACACACACTGTCATACTAATTTGGGTTATAATATGCCATGGAACAAATTTAAGACCTGGGTACAAAGCCAATCTCTTGCTATATAATTTAAATTACATATGTTTCAAAACTTCAAAATCATTGTGACATACATCTATTGAAACTAATGTGAAACCAAGAGCATCAATTTTATACTTAGTAGAAAAACAGACAAAGAAAATCACATGCTGTAGAGCCAATCAACAACATGCTCATAATAATTCTATATGAATAATGTTTAATAGAAAGAATAGTAAAATAAACAACAGTAATGCAGAGAAGTTGGATTCAGTTTGCTCTCATGCAGGAAAATGTCACTATAATAGTGCACAAATGCAGAAGTAAATCTAACAATGCAAAACTATGAAGACTTTTTATGAGTGAAAATGTGAAATGCTTATCTATATAGCAACACCAATCCTAATGAATTGAACTCACTATCTCGGTTAATGCTAGCATGTTAAAAATAGGTTACAGTTTATCAACCAAAAGAAGATTTAGTACTCAACTGAACGTTTTCCTATTATCCATACAACCAATCAAATAATCAATAAGAATAAAACCTTAACATGTAAGCTTTTGTCACAGTGTCATGACTCACACCTGTGAGAATAAATACCAATCATAATTTTAAGTTTTAACTTAGACATCATAATTAGATGGTGACAAAATATTCAAAATGGATCAAGTATATGAACAAAATCAATAACAAAAATCAGCTAGCATCAGAACAAAGCCCATACGCACAATGTGTGTGTCACTGTGTCAATGTGTGTAGTGTGTACTGTGTTTCGTAACAATAAGATGAATGATGGACATGGGGAGCTAGGGGAAGAAGAGGAACACGAAGTCACAAACTTACCTAGCCAGGGGAGCGATGACGACGAAGCCACGGACCCACGACGACGACGGATCGACGACAATGGCCAAGCGACGACGTGTGAGGAAGAACACATAGAAGGTGAGAAAGATGAAAGCATAGAACGGAGGACGAACGAGTCTGCAACCGATTTAAAGCGTGAAAGGTAGGTGGAATCATAAAATCGTGCAATTTTTTGATTTAAATCGTGAGTTTGACAACCATGGGAACCACTAATGTCTCTATAAGACAATGCTAGCACGTGATGTTTCTAAAAAAAAAGGTATATAATATAAATGTTATTTATCTCTTTTTAAAATGAACTAGTAAGTAACCCGTGCATGCGCATGAGTTGATTCGCTATGCTCCACTATATATATATATATATATATATATATATATATATATATATTAGTAGGAAAATTGTGATTAGATTAAAAAGTATAATATAATTGTATATATTTAGTTGTAACCATGTAAAACTTAGTAAATGAGAACCAAAACTAATAAAATTGAAATATGTAAGATATTATATAAAATAACATTGTGTATTTAGCTCATAAGTTTATAAAATCAAAGCACCATCATTTTTGCAAAAATTCACCAAAAAAAGTTCTAAACAAAGTTTGGAGAGATTGCTAGAGTATGACGCACTTAATTTACATTTAATCAATTCAAAATTTCATTATCAAAATTATAGGAGTACAACTTTTTCAATACCTATTCTTGAATTAAAGCTTTAATCTTAGCACCCTGTTTATTTTTAATAATAATAATAAATTCATTAGTCATGAAGGAAAACATATACAATAATATGTTTATGTTGATATCTAACCAATTTGATATATTATTCAATTTTATTTTATTTACTAAAAATTGGGGAAAAAAAACAAATTGTGAGACCTCACAATATGATAAATGGGAAAATAAAAACCACTAATCCTGGGCTTGAAATTATAGTTCGTATTATTTTAAAAATATCAAACCTATTTTTTCCAATTTTAGTGAGCAATGCCATCATTTAACAGGAATCCTAACATTCAGGTTTAAAATGATAAACAAATACTTAATAGGGATAAAAAAGTCTATAACAGACAAAATTTTAAGAGGACTAAAACAAAAACAATCATATTATCGAGACTAAACTTATTTAAACATAAAGTATTGTTATAATGAACAATATTCCTAAAAGGCTGAAAACTTAAATAATTGATGCCAAAGTATATGAGCACCTGAAATATCTTCCAATAATTTTAAGAACAGTAGCCCAAAGCCTAAGTTCATTTAGCACTTGCCACAATATGAGTTGTACTAACTGAATAAGTTTGCATAGCCACTGTTTCCAATAGAATTTAAAACATGCGTAATAACCTGAAAACAAAACACAACAATACATAATGTTTCTTAGGCAATATCAAATCATACAATAATTGGCAAGACCTACATGAAAACATAATAGAATAGAATTCATGATATGAACTACATAAGATAGATACAAAGAACATGGAACCCGAGTGAGGTCATGAACAATTCCTTCGGTTAAATAAAAAAATAACAATTAACATATAGACATTAGATTGAAGCATGTGTAAATTGGTACAGCCTTAAACCTGAAAGCCAACTTCTTACCCAACATCATGTCTATAGCATTAGGATAATCCTTGGGATCAAAATCGCCTGCCTATCAAATAAAAAAAATTGAAAATAAAATTATTTTACATTCACAAACCTATAAAAAAATTAAACTACTAAACATTAGACAAAGGTAGGACCTCGCCAATCATTTTTTGTTTTATTTCACTTGCAGATTCTTTAATTAGAATATTAAATTTTCGGTCAAATAATACAAAGCAAGTAGTTTCATTTGGTTGGGCAACTCTAACTTCAACACGATACCTGCTGACACAAAGAGCAACTTATTTTATTAAAATCAATTAAAATCTAGAAATAATGCCATAAAAATCAACAACCTATATAATGGCAATAACAACATATAATGCATCCTTCATAAAAAGGAAATTTCACATTACAACCATTATGCCTTGATTTTGCTAGAAATCATAACAGAATTTGGGTGAGACATTTTGTCAAACACCTCATAAGCAAAACAAATTTCAACAATTTTAAGCACAATTTGTACTTATGATATAGGAAGAAAAATCAAGATGAAAAAACACCAGGAAAAATATGAAACATATATCAAATGATAAGCCCATATATAATGAGAAGAAAGAAATGAACTCAAGAAAGAGAATACCTCTTATTCAAAAATTAAAGATGGACATTCAAACAAATTCTTACCATTAGAAGTATTGATAACTTTCACTTGAATTTCATTCAATTGCTTTAACCTTGATTTCTTGACACCTAACCCACATAAATTGAAACTTATAATTAGTGGCAATAGCAACATCTAATAGCTTAAAGACCATGACATCTTGGTCAGCTATCATAAATCACTGGCTTCTACAACTACTCATAAAACAATAAATAATAGGAATCAACGTATCACCTGCAAACTATTTATAGTAAAGCCCTTTGTATTTTTTGTAATTAGAAGGTATGCATAAAATCTGAAACACAGACAAAAGAAGAATGAAGTTATAATTCAGAGTGAAAGTTGCAAAAGGACATGTCAACTTTATTTAAAGGTAAGATTGGAAAATAAATGGTGTTAATAAGTTATATAGCAAAAATTGGGTAATTGAAAACATGCAAGAATGAAGTTAGTTTACCGCTTCCTAATTACATATATATAGGATAAATTCAGCACTTGATCTGCAAACCTAGATAGCATTGCTTCAATGCCAACCAAGGGCAAATTCAACACTTCATCTACAAACCTAGATCATTCAATGAAGAAGAACTTCTTATAAGTCTATGAGTTTACAAAGCAAAATAAAGTAGGAGCCAAGAAAAAAAGAGAGGAAACTAATAATGGTTGAAGAAAAAACAAATCACCCAGATAAAAGGAAACATTTAGAGTAAGAATCTTACTTTGTTATATCTTTGTAGTGTGTGGCAAGAAACAACTTTGTTGTCTATACCAGTGTTTGAATTGCATCTAATATCAAAATGTTTGAAGGAAGATCCAAATAAAGTAAGGCAAACTCACATGTCATAGGCATTAACCTCAGCATCCTACTGCAATACCTTATGCATGACACAACCTCAAATTTATCAGTAGCCATCACCACATCCAATACAATAGCAGATGTTGTTCTTGGTGAAGAATTACTATACATAAAATTAAGTAGGTCCACAACGACAGCCTCTTCTACTCCAATGATAATTTAAAAAGGAAAAATGTTCTAGCTGACATTTGTAAATTAGTGATAAATTCCATGAATCTAGAAAGTGACACATTCAGACCCAGTAAGAAGAAAATTGGAAAAGGATTTCGATGGTAGTCTAAGAATATGTATCAATTGCTCAAAGGAGACATTGACAACCCAATCTAATAAAAATATTCAACTAAAATTAGCAACTACAAATTTCCCAACCAAGTAATCAATTCAAAAAAGGGTCATACCTGTGCTAAATAATATAAATATTGAAGCAGAGGATATTTTTTAATATTCATTCCATGTGCAATGTTGTGAGCCATGAGAAAGTTTCAAGGTGGTCAATATCACCAGCCTAAAGTGACTATGATGCATCAGTTTCCTCAAAACAATTAACAAATAGATAGAAAATATAATCAAATATATACCTCCCTAGAATGTGGATGAAATTTGATTGTTGTCATTCCCTTTGATTCTCGAAGTTGAGAACTAATTATATTAGGTTAACTTTGGTGTGTCAAAACAAAGGTAAAAAATTCAAACGCTGATTATAAAGTTGCAGAAAATTATTGGAATACATTACTATATTAAGAGACAAAACAGAGCAACTGGGAGAATTAAAAATATGTGAAATATGTAGTGCGAATATTCATTGGATGATTGGCCTAATTAACTTGATAATCTAAACTAATTACCCAATTCAATTCTTCAATTTACTTTTACAACCCAAATCAATATGATTACCCAATTAATTATTTTTTAAATTTCAAACATTTAAGTTTATACATGTTAAACTTTAATATCTATCTCGTATCTACTTATGTTCTTTTCGTCTGCTATTTAATGAGACTCAGGTGTATATATCAATTTTTACACTAATAATAATATTACTCTATTACATAAAAGAATATAACCAAACTGACCAGATGTTGTTAATCAACTATGAAATCATCAAAAGAAAATGTGTTCAAATAGTGTTTCTCTACTTGATAAATCATTTGAGATACAACATAGCACATAAATTTGGAACTGAGGAAATTACATGCAATTGGTTATAGTAATGATATATATAAAAAAGAGTAAAACTGAGGTAGGAATAACAAAATTCAGCCCTCCTTACATTCTTTGTGTCCATATGTGTTATAAAAAATGTAGTAGAAATAACAAAATTCACTTGCTAATTCAAGAGGCCTCTTACTTCTTAATTTGCCAATTACCATTTGCACATTAAATATTTATAAGAGAAATAAATATATTTACCCTTTTTATTTTAAATAACTGTACTAAGCAGATAATAACATGATATACATCAGCCATCAACATAAGTGACTAAGAGTTGCAAATTAATACAGATAACACATCACAATTAATCCTATCGCGCCTACAATGAGATTGGCATGAAATCTATGTGAAATCCATATGGAACTTTGAAAGGCATGGTAATTTTGACAACTGTCTCATCAGAAAACTTCTTTGTGTCAATTATATGAACCTATTAAGAAAAATAAAGATATTAAGGTGCTAGCTAATATGATTATTAGCTGGATCATTAGATCAATTAACTTGTACATATGCCCACACATAAATTAATTGACCGACTTGAGATATGCTGGTATCTTCATTGTGAACAAAAGTAATTATCCAACCATCATCTTCTTCAATACCACCTTCTTTAGGGACAAAGGCATATCCAGTGCAAAATATGTTGACATGTAGTGTAAAATAAAATAAAAAAGATATAAAGATAAATAATAAGTGCTAATAGCGTCCTTGACATATAAGAATTAATGTCTCAATGTCATTATTCTTGTTTTTAATGTTATGTGCTTGTTATTTTCATTTGTATAATATAATAAAACTTTTCGATTTGCATGAATAGACGCTTTGTGTAAACTGAATTTAATCACTTTATCTTTTAGATTGATATATTAAAAATTAAAGTTAAGAACTCAAAACTCTAGCTAACGCATTAATTGAATCTTGAAAAATTGCAGAAAAATCACATAACACTAACAGAGGAAGACATACAAAAAAAAGGTTCTAAAATGGCAGAAATATGTGATATAAGAGTGTAAATCAGCTGAAATGTACAACTTCATCCTTATTTTCTAAAAAAGAAAAAGAAAAAAAGGAAAAGGCAGAAAGAAAAAGGTAGAAATGAACCTCGTGGTCTCTTCTTCGGAAACTTTGGATCTCGTCATTTTCCACGGTGAAATGCAAAGAAAGAGAAGAAAGAGAGCATTTGAATGATAAAGAAGAAGAACAAAGAATGAAAATGAGGGATTGAGAAATGAGAGGTAGTGTTCATGGGTTTAATGTGAAGTGGCTTGTCGTGTGGTGTTGTCGGTGGGTTCTGATTTCTCTTGCTGGTGGCTCGTCGTGTGGCTCATTTCTCCTTAGCCCCTGTCAATTTCTGCTTTCTTCTCCTCGGCCTCTGTCTTGGTTTCCTTTTTCTTCTCCTACAAAGTTTCAACTGAGAAAGAAAAACAATAGGTTTATTTTCTACAAATTTTTTTGAAGAAGCTTTTAGAAGAAGCTCTTTGAAGTTTCAAAATTTGAAACCATTCCTTTCTTGATACGTATCGTTGTCAATAGCTTTTAGAAGTTTTATAAAATTCCCGTTTTATCAAATAACTATGGACAACTGTCAACATATTAAGTGTGGGCAAAGATGAAATTTCCGGGCCAAAAGATATTTTAAATAGATATTAGATGTTGAAGATAAAAAGTAATAGTGATTTCAAAATTTGGAAAGATGAATGTTAAAGAAAAATATTTTTTAGACAAAAACAAAAATTTTCCAATTTTGGCATAATGAAAACATGTGATTTCAAATTTTAAAGGAAGTTTAAACTATAAATTTGTCATTCTATTAACAATAAAAAAATATAAATTGTTTTAAAAAATAAATTGTTTTCCGGGATAAATATCAACTTTACAGATACTAGACACATGTCACACAACTTAAAATAGGATGATCGCCTTAAATATTATAAGCCGATTACAAAGTTCAAACAATTGCTTCAAGCAAAATAAGATCTCCAACACAAATACTTGTAATAAGTCACGTGTTTGATAATGCCACGAGAGTAAATACTATAAACATACATTTTGTAATCACATAACATAGTGATACAACAAAACTCAATAACATTAGACTTCAAAGATCCCACTCTAATTCTCTCTGATTCTCTCATTCTACTCCATGCTACATGACACAAATCAAGTTCTCTATCCTACACTATAACAATGGTGTTGTATGTGGGAATCATCGATTCTCTAGGATGAAATGATTCATAGATCATGGATCTTTGTTATTGTGAGCATGCAAAGAAAAAAAGCTTCAGTAGTAGTAACACATTCTTCACTTGTGACGGAAGCCATGGCCTCTCCAAGGATGGAGGAAAATGTAGCATTCACGAGTGTGCAACTAACTAAGCTCATAGAGATGCTCAAACAACATAAAACAATACTTGAAGAACATCAAAAATTGGTTGCAGATCACGGAAAAGGATGATGCACAAAATGAACATTCAAATGTAGTGGAAGGCGAGGGAGACTCATTGGCAAAGAAAAAGTGCACAGAGAACAAATTTAACAAATCAAATTCGCACATTCCACTAAAGTCTAGAACAAGAGAATCTCCGATCACTATCATCACAAGTAGCTTGTGTTTAAGAAAGTTTTTGAAAAATATGTTTTTATAGGGATTTTGTCATGTTATTTATATAGTTGCAATTTGGGGTAAGGGTGTCACAAAATGGGTCTAGTGATGGACTATTCTCCAATGATTGAAATAGTTCCACAATCCAAGTCTTGATTTGCACATCAAAGGTTTTCATCTTGTTTACCTAAAACCAAATCCTTGCACAATCTCATTTTAGATCTAGGTTATGAATTTGTTTCCATACAACCAAAATTCCTAAAAGTTAGGATTACATTAACTACAAAAATTGATCAGAAAGTAGAGGATCATGAAGGATCCAAATAGAACCTCAAGACAGAGTAGCAATGGAGGAAAAAAGAAAGAGAGAGAAAAGAGATTATATTCACAAATGAACCAAAAATCTGTACAAATGATGTTACAAGCTCTTTACATAGAGTTGATATTACATTAATTTTTTATGCCTTAGAGGATTTTTGAATTCGCTACAACATAACTATAGTTATACACTAAGGACTTCTACACTTGATCTTTATGCTTCTGAACCTTGTTTGCTGGGGCGAAAGGTTGACTAACTGTGGTAAGTTTATGTTAACTCTAAGGTCTTCAACTTTGAAAATTCATTGTGGTGAGGTGTAGCTTCACTATGGAAAATCATAAGGTGACAAAATGGGTCAACCCACTTCGCCCACCATTAGCCAACCTCACCTTGCATAAGAAAAATGGGTTGGAAATTCAAGTCTGTCCTATATATGCTATGGTTGGTAGGTTAGCTCCTTAGCCCACCAAAGACAAAAAAATTAAGAAAGAAATAAAATAATAAATATATTTTAATTAATTTATATTTTATAAATATTAAATAATAAATACTTACTAAAAATTGAATGTACTACATTAAATTTTGAATAAAAACTTATTTAGACAAAAAATAAATTAAATAAAAATTAATAATATATGTATAAAATATCAAAATAAATATTAAATTTATTTCCCTCAACTTGTTTTTTGGCAGATCAAAACGGGACGAATTAAAGTGTGTTGATAGGTTGGAAACATCAGCTTGGTCCACCAAAAAATAAGTTGGTTGGCCTATTGGGTTGGATCTGTTTGTCATCCCTAAAATATTTACCTTTCCTAGTTGATCAAGAGTCTTGTTTTGTTGTGGCAAAAACACATTTGCTATGGCGAGATCATGTTTGTAGTTTGTTAATGGTTCGGCAAGTGCATCGAATTGTCCAAGTAATAAAGATCTGGTAAGACCGAATGTTGATTTTAACAAAGACTTTGCGTGTATTCAGGACTAATGTACACTTGTTGTTGAGTAATTAATGAATGAAATTAATTTGTAAAATGATTAGCATAAGATTAAACTATACTTAATGTAAACTAAAAAGCGTAATAACTACAAGGAAAGAGACACAAACACTCAGAATGATACAGATGGTTGGAATACTATATGACGGGTGTTGGGAGTTTGTTAACCGGAACTAACTTTGATGCAATATAAAAGGTTTTTCTCTATTCAACATTAAATACGATCACCGTCATCTATTAATATAATCTAACATTGTTTCCCCAAGTGCTAGATCTAAATCACTTAATTTCACCCTTAATCCCTCAAGAGTTACATTAACCAATTTGCATTACGATTAGAGATGATAACGTAACCTAGGCTAAACAAAACCATTCTATCCCTAGACATGATAGTATTTAGAAGTATTTTTCAGTTTTTAAGGCAATAACCATTTTCCAATGCATTGAAACCTAAAACAAAGCATACAAATGGGTGATCAAACCACTAGCATGAATAAAGTTCAGAAAAATAACATAATGCGCAAATAACATTGAATAGATAGTTAGAATCTTTACATCAAAGCGTTCAGTTGGTAAACTCTCAACAATGGGGGTTTTAGCTCTTCATTTCCATGAGAAGCTTACAACAATGGAGGTTAGGGCAATAGAAATGAATGGGATGGAAGGAAATGAGATGGAGAGGTAGCTCTAATGGTGTGGAAGGATGTCTCCTTCGTGACCTAGCAAATAAGGGTGGAAATAGAACAGGCCAGGTCAGGCTTGGTTAGACCTGACCTTGGCTTGATTTAAAAACATAAAGTTTAGTCTGACCTATTTACCTGTCATAGATTTTTTTAGGCTTGGCCTAGCCTATTTAAAGGCCTGATTTGGCCTACGAGCCTATTAAAAAGCCTATTTTACAATAAATATTATATATAAATAAAATCTAATGACTATACAGTAAAACTTTGAAAATTCGCACAGTACTTTTTAAAATTTAATATAAATAAAGACACATACTACCCTTTTAATTTGTGCATGAAAAAAATAAATTAAAATTAATTATAGCACTTTTAAGTATTCAATAAAATATTATAAACAAAATAAGCAAGCTAAATAAAATGCCATAAGTTTCATTTTATAATCTACTCTTAATGTCAAATACTATAATAAATAAGGAATAAGAACCAAGGCAAGTTAAATACAAAGACAAATAAAATTCTTAATTCCCAAGCCATCTCTCCAACATGAAGAAACATTTTTTTTAGGAAATTTAATTTTAGGAAAGTTATAGAAACAATTTTTAAACAGAAAATGTCTCAACATCTTACTTATATTGCCAAATAAGTAAAAATCATCTTATGAGATTTTCAAGGTGATTATTTGAAGTGGTTGATCATCCATCTTCATAATAAGGAAATATATATATATATATATATATATATATATATATATATATATATAATAGGCCAGCCTGGTAGGCCTAACATGCTTTTTTTAAAGCTTGAGCATAACCTTTTTATTTAAACAGACTTTTCAAAAAGCCTTAGCCTGACCATTATAATAAACAAGCCAGGTCAGGCCAAAGGCCCCTGATAGGTGGCCTAGCCCATTTTCATCCTTACTAGCAAAGCTCCAAGCTTCTATTTTTCTACCTAAGTGTAAGTATTTTTGTTTTCCCTCATTTTCTGCCTTAAAACGCAGTCCATAGTCGTGGTGCATGTAGAGTGCGCCTCAAAATGTTCAGCTGGATAAGTGACCACACGTTGAGCGGGCCTTAGCACTGGCGAGTCTGTCGCGCTGAACGAGTAGCTGTGGTGTGCTGAGTGAGCAACTCCAAACCTTGAATTCCACCTTACATGCCCTTGCATTGAAACTCTACAAAAATACAACCAACACTTCATAAATCAACTAGTTTAAGCATCCATTGGATAAAAGCTCAGAAGAAGCTAATTCCTATATTTTAATCACAAAAAGAAGCATTAAAAGAGGAAAAGAATAGATAATTGCTAAGTAATTTACATGTAACTTTACGCATGCTTAGCAATTATCAAACTCTCCCAAATTTAAAGCTTTGCTTGTCCTCAAGCAAAAGTAAGTAAATTCTAACTAAGTTAGATCAATGGCATTGTCAAGAGTAAAACATAACACACAACTGAGATAATTGCGATTCTTTTAAAATAATTCAAGCGACCGAAACTTCAGTTTGCATAAGTCATAATTCCATGAAGGAATCAATCAATGCACACAGTTTAGTGAAAGGAATTAGCAAGAATGGTAGATATCAAAGAAGATCAACTCATGCTTCAATCCTCACAAGGCTAGTATTTCACTCAAGCACACAAGTGTTTCGGTTATGTAACTTTCATTCAATACAATCGAAATAGCCATTCTCATATTAGCATATAATCTAATTCAATACAATCATACACACACAATATGGATCACAGAGGACTTTATTGGCTTGTAATGAGGCTGGGCTATCAAGAATTCATGGTTTTCTTAGAATTCAACAACTAAGTTCTAGGAGAGCATTCACATCTTTCCTTGTTTTCCAGCTCATTTCATTTGCCATACAACAACACATATAGTCATTTAACCTTGATTTTGATTCTTTTCTTTCTTTTTTTATTTTTTTCAATTTTTCATTTTTATTTATTTATTTTATCCAAGGTATAGTATGATTTGTTCCTTTGTGTGCTTGTTCTTTACTTCCCTGCAAGAAATTATACTCAAGTAAACTCCCCCAAATTTGGGACAAATTTATCTTGATCCATAATAATGCTCTCTTAAACCTAAGGTCAAGGGAACATGTTTACAATTGCTTTTAGGCTCAAGGTTCAAGAATCAAATTCATCACTAGATTAGGCTCAAATGGGTGCAAGAGATTCAACATTAATCAACAACAGGGTTGGCTTTCTTGGCCAAGTAGCTAAATTTAAATTGAAAAAGGCCTTGATCATATCCACATCATACTTGCATTCAAGCAGTTCAAGAATCATGCAAAGCCAGAAAGTTGAATCAATCGTTCTCTCACAGTTAATAGATACACAAGTCACACGGTGTAGTGAAAGCTAGAATTTCTCTTCGCAAGAATTTTTTTCATGCAAGCTAACTAACTCACTCATGTGCATACAATTCAAGAGACCATCATTTAATCACACCACACTCTTACTTTTGAATCGAACTTAAAATATTCACAAACACAATTCTCCATCATGTAAAACGCTTTATTAGACATGTCAACCAAAAGAAACTATCTATCATGCATATATAAGTCTAAAGTTAAAAACAAAATATAAATTGTCTAGAATGCGATAAAGTAGTAAAGAAAGCATAAAACGGAAACATAAGACGGAAAGCATAAAAACATAAGATGTCCTGTAAAATAGATAAGTGGCCTCAGTCCTGTGTGGGCCAAGGGTCCTATGATCCATGGGCAGTTGTAACATCTACCACATTATCATCCATGCCAGCAGTAGCGTCCTCATCAGCAACACCACCCCCTCGCCAAAGGAAGGGTTGTCCCCAGGCCAAGCGACTCAGGAGAGGAAGTCCTCTAGCGTCATCACTGGTTGTTGGAGAGAGAGCTAGTGGAGACTCTACATCAGAAGATACTGATCCTGATGGAGACTGGAAAGCATTGGCAGCAGCTGGCCCTGTGGTATTGAAGAAGGAGGATGAGGAGAATCGGGTTGGCTGGGAGCAGTGTCTGAGGCAGGAGCCTCAGCATCCGTAGGAGGGGCCACACGAGCCTTGGCCTACCTTGTCCCTGGGAAGGACACAGAGTGGTCCGCTGGATGCCAGCAGTTCTTCCTAATGTACCCCACATTAATGGGAGGGCTGAGAGACTCAAATGCCAAGGTGTCAGAACGAACCCCCTTGGCATCACAGAGCGCGATGATAAGGGCTGGGAAGCCAAGCCTATCGGTACTGGATTGAGCAATCTGTGTGATTTGGAATGAAATTAGACTGCCCAAGTCCATGTCCATATGTGTGAGACAATACCATAAACCAACCTGTCCCGGTCCATGTTCAGGTCAGAAGTGTGAGAAGTTAGGGCCAAGTTGGAGTAGGAGAGCACACTTTAGGTTTGAGCTAAGGTGCTCATATCACCTTTCCCCGAACCTTGCACTGCTTTGATGAGCACTCTTCAGGGTCATAGATGTTGGAGTTGAACTCCTTCACCAATGCCACGTCAATGTCGGCTTTAGGCAGTGCGGTTAGCTTGTGATCCTACCTACGCCTTTGGAGCTCGTTCATGAACTCATCATACTCTTCTGGGTGTAGAAAGACCAGCCTCTAGGGAAAAATGTTGCGATGCTGCGCGCTCTCGCAGTACTAACCCATGCCACTTGTGAGGTAAATCATTCAGAGTCCCAGGCACCGTGGACAGCGTCGGGCTCTTGGTGGGACTGGGATGAAGATCCTCGACATTTCCTTAAGGCCATCTTCAAAAAAGGCATAAAGAAAAGAAATTAAACAAAGATTAGAAAAGAAAAGCAGGTATAAACAAAAGAAAAGTAAAACTGGACAGAGGGGTTACGCTAAGCGCCCCCCCAAAATGAACAGGAAAACAAAAGTGAGGGCTTAGTGCGACTTGGCGTGCTAAGCCTAGCCTCTGCTTGAAACTAGCATGCTTAACGCAATTCAAATAAAATTCCAAACAAAGGAGAAATTGGGCTAAGCGCACCAAGCGCTGAGCCTAGAACAAAAATCTTTTTGAAAAAGCAGGCGTGCTTAACGTAGTTAGATCTCCAAATAAGGTAGAAGGTATTTGGGCTTAGCACGGTAGGGCACTCTTAGCCCAAATACTTTGAATTAAAAACATAATAAATAGTAAAATTTAAATATAAGGCCCGCTCAGCGCGAACAGGTGTGCTTAGCGGGGCTGTAGGAAGGCCAAAAGTCGAGGGGACGCTTAGCGCGAGCTGGCGCTCTTAGCACCCCCTGCAGCACAGTAGACAATAAGGCCCACTTAGCGTGAACAAGTGCGCTTAGCAGGCCGTTGGAATGGCCAAAAGCCAGGGCAGGCTCAGTGCGAAAGTATGCGCTGAGCTCTCCAACATTTCACATATAAGGGTAGCCCGCTTAGCACGAAAAGACGCGCTTAGCGGCACCAGATTCTGGAAATTTTTCAGATCTGATTGTATACCCTAGAACAAAGCATGAACATAATAGTAACAATGAAGAAAATCAAGAACAAAAACCCAGAAATTCATGGGCACGCTCAGCAAGTAAGCTCAGAAATGCATACAAAACATGAGGGCTTGCTAAGCGCACAGGGTGCGCTCAGCGAGACTACCTAGAAACTCAAAGGAGTTTCCAAAAATGCATAAGCTCGCTAAGTGCGTAGTGGCGCGCTAAGCGAGCACATCCTTTCCTCAGAATGAACATGGTATTCATAAAATGGGAACAAAACACACATGCACTATAACATTTAAGCCAACACATAGCCATTACACAACATTTTAGAAACATTAACATTACAATAGCAAAAGAAAACACCAACAATTGAGTAGGAAAAATAAAAATAGAAAAGAACATTAGCAAAATAGAAGAGGAAGAAGAAGAAGAAGAATAAAGGAATAATGCATACTTGGGAGCGTGAAAGATGGATGAACAGAGAGTGAAATGCACAGAGTAAAAGAAAAGGAGCACAGCAACAACGGGAGAGAATGTGTGAAATGAAGAGGTGAGGGAGAGAAAAAGGAATAAAAGTAAAGAGGAGTTATTAGCAGTTTCAAAATTGCTCTACAGTTACGAGTGTTGCGTTGAGTGCGAAATGCATGCGCTCAGCGAGACCTCTCTGACAAGTAGGTGCATTAAATGGGCGCGGGGCGCACTGAGCGTGCCACATGTCAGAAACTTTTTGAATTCCCCCAATTTTTTTGTTTTGCACAAATTTGGGTGCGCTTAGCGCGACAAAGCCTGGCTTAGTTGATTTTGCAGGAAGTTTTGACCTACAAAATCCGCTAAGCGTGCTTTGGTGCGCTTAGTCCAATTCCAATAAATTCTTGACAGAGAGTTATTTAAGCCGAGCGAGTGCTTCTCGCTCAGCAAGCATGGTGGCGTGTTTAGCGCGACATTGGCTCACTTAGCACAATTCAAAATTAATTTCAGACAAAGAGGAAATTGGCTGAGCGCGACATGCTCGCTCATCGCCTCTACTGAACCATGAGGTTGTGCTTAGCACGACTTTTTGCACTCAACGTGTATGGCCAACTATACAAGGCGAGCTCAGTGCACCAGTAAATACTGAACTTAAAGAAAAATATAACATATACACTATTCACAACATATATCAAAAAGAAATACTATCACCCAAAATAAACTATACAATTAACAACATATTATTCTAATTGAAAGAGACAAAAGCAGAAATCCTGGGTTATCTCCCAGTAAGTGCTTCTTTAACGTCACTAGCTTGACGTAAAACACCCTTCAATGGTCTTTGAGATGGATGAGTGTTGTCAGACGTTCAATATTGCGACCATTGTATAGCTTGAGCCTTTGTCCATTGACAATCCAACTGTGCTCGAAATCACCAGAGGATGCTATCAGTTCCACTGCCCCGTATGGCTTGACATCTTTGATGATAAATGGCCTAGACCATTTTGGCTTGAGTTTGCTAGGAAAGAGCTTTAGGAGAAAGTTGAACAAAAGGACTTATTGCCCTGGCTGGAAGTTCTTCTTCACAAGCTTCTTGTCATGATAGGCCTCATCTTTAGCTTGTAGTTGTTAAAGGACTCATATGCATTGAGCCTCATTTCCTCCAGTTCCAGCAGCTGCAGCTTCCTCTTCTCCCCAGACAATGATTCATCAAAATTTAAGAACTTTAATGCCCAAGATGCCTTGTATTCCAGCTCTACAATTAGGTGACATGCTTTCCCATAAACCATTCGAAATGGAGATAGACCAACAGGGGTCTTAAAAGCAGTCCGATAAGCCCACAAGGCATCATCTAGTTTTGTAACACCCCAAAAATTTAAGAGTTATAGACAATTACTATGAGTAAAATGTTAATGAAAGGCAGTAGAAAATTTAGGGCAAAATGACAAGAACGCCCT
>CM023946.1:21760948-21786093 GCA_013407115.1 Glycine latifolia | reverse complement strand
GATGTGCTAGTTACATGTGGTGTTTGAGTGTAAACACAAAGCCATATGCATTATATGAGGTTGAGTGTTGCCCTTTGAGAGATTTCTATCACCTTGGTACATTCTTAATTCTAAACTTGACTACTTTCTCACTTTGCACTTTGTGATCATGTTTTCATGGATTGTTTGTTATCGTAATATCATTCTTCCATCTTTCATCTTTCTCAGTTTTGTGCATTGTTATGATTCATTGAAAAATATGTGTACCTTGTTCATACTTTTCTTTTAAATTTTTGATTTACTTTAGTTTGAAATTTTCTCTTAGTCTTTCTTTTAGTTTTGCCCAGGAGTGCAAATGTTTAAGTGTGGGGTATTTTGATGGAGTGCCTTTAGTTAAATATTTTTCTATCATTCATAGTTTATTTGACTTCTCTTGGAATTTTATTTTCCCATTCTAATTCAGTTTTTGTCTTAGGCAAGTTAGTGGGCTTAATTGCTAATTGTTGCGTATTTTTGGATTTTATGCTCACTTGACGTATCTTCCTTGTACAGGACCTACAGAGCTCTACAGAACTCCGAATTGAGCGTTCTTATAGTTCTTGGAAAGATAACGAAAAGATCTACAAGTTTTTCAGAATAAGCCGAGGCCAATTCTGCCATTTGGAGGGTCATTTTAGGCTTTGAAGTCAGAACCACTGCACTTGTATTTTGGGCTGCAAGTTGGACTTTTATTGATGTAAATAGCATAAATAATTAGAATTGATGGGTTGTTCATGGCCCATTATTTTCTTCAAACTTAGTCACTATATATTAGTGACATTAGGAGGAATTATTACATTACATTTCATTTTGCAAAAACAGTTTTACATTTCTCTTTTTAAGTTTTTAGAATCAAAACTCTTTCTCTTATTTTCTCTCAACTGTTCTTCCTTGTTCTTCATTGTTCTTCATTTTCGTTTTTTCTTCTTCCATTTTCGTGCACTTATTTCATGGGGCTTTCATTGATGATGATCATGAAAGACTAAATAATCAATCAATCCAAGGATCCAACCCAAACAAGAGAAGAATTTGAATTCTGGTTTAGTATTTCGAATTCTGTGTGAATGTTCACTTTCTTCTTCAATTGCTATTCTGTTTTCATAATTATGAATGCATTTAGGATTGAAAGCGGATTAGGTTATGGATTCATTTCCTAATTTCGAATATAAATCACAGATTAATTGGATGATATTTCAATTAGGGTTGTGGTTTCAATTAATTTAGGGTTAATTCGATTGAACTGTTTCTAATGAAATTGAATGAACTGTCACAATAGGATAAATTTCTGAGAACGATGATGATTCGAATAGCTTGGTTTGGTGAATTGGATTGATGCTCTTTAATCTGTTTTACATTACTTGTTATCAATTCTGTTAGTTTCTGCATTGATCTTTAATCGTAGTTTGTGTTTTTGCAATTTTTACTTAGCGCCTGCAAACTGTTCGACAAAAATTCCCTTTACTGTTAGTAGTGAATTGAAGCTAGAACCATATTGATAGTGTCTTTGAGTCGACCTTGGTTAATCCTGTGCTACAGAATTAGCTTAGTTTAATTGTTTTGAAGCCACACAACAAAAGCTTATCAAAACTGGCGCCATTGCCAGGGACACGGTTCATTGTGTGCTAGCTTTAATTCGCTGTAATTAGTTCATAGTAGTAATAATATATATATATATATATATATATATATATATATATATATATATAACCCGTTGTAACACGACCTCTTCATCAAACTTAAACACGACCTCTTTATTCAGCAGATTACTCAGAGGTTTAGCAATTTTTGAGAAATCTCGAATGAACCTCCTGTAGAATCCGACGTGTCCTAGGAAACTCCGGATGCCTTTTACATTAGTAGGGGAGGAAGCTTCTCAATCACATCTATTTTAGCTTTATCCACTTCGATCCCTTTGACAGAAATCTTGTGGCCCAGAACAATTCCTTCTTGAACCATGAAATGGCACTCTTCCTAATTCAGTACTTTGTTTGCACACACTGCTGTAACGCCAACTCAAGGTTTGCCAGATAATGGTCAAATGATGAACCAAAGACTGAGAAGTCATCCATGAACACCTCAATGCATTTCTCTACAAGGTCCGCAAAAATGGCCAACATGCATATCTAGAATGTGGCAGGGGCATTGCATAACCCAAAGGGCATTCTTTGATACGCAAAAACCCCGAATGGACAAGTGAAAGTTGTCTTCTCTTAGTCTTTTGGATCAACAACAATCTAATTATATCTTGAGTATCCATCCAAAAAGAAATAGAATGCTTGACCAGAGAGATGCTCCAGCATTTGGTCCATGAATGACAAGGGAAAATGGTCCTTCTTTGTAACACCCCGTGTGCACCCGGCGTATTAACATTATACAATATCAAAGTAACGCAGCAAGTATGGAAATGAACAGTAAAGGAAGCATAAATCCAACATAATATACATACTTCTTACATATATGGTGAATTAATTGTCATATACAAGTGTTTCAGTCTCCAGCTATACAACAGCCTAGGCCTCAAAATACAGACAAAATGGACAAAATCTGAGCTCACAAGCTCAATCATCTAAGCCTAGGATGATATTCACATTATCCCAGTGCAGGCCTCTTGCTTTGGGATCTCTCAGTGACCTCGGTTTTAGCTCCTGCAACATGAGCCCCAAACAGGGGTGAGATAATTATCTCAGTAAACTCAGGGTTCTCAGAGGTTTCCCTCTCCCTGGTTCACTTCCCAATATCACAACATATATACATATATATATATATATATATATATATATATATATAGATCACATAATCAAACAGAATTCTCATCAGATTAACAGCCTTCTCGGCTGACCAAAATTTGTTACATGCAAGTAACAACACAATACCAGCATCTAATCAACACACATTGCCTGAATAGGATCATCCACTGAAGGGCACATCTATTCAGGATTCGCTCAACACATGCCCAGGTAGGATCATCTACTGAAAGGCACATCTACCGAGGACTTGCCACCCAATACCTGAATAGGATCATCTACTTAAAGACACATCTACTCAGGATTTACATGAACGCCTATGGATTATCCCAGGGGAGATCATCCACTTAAGGGCACATTCCCAAGGGGTCCATAGTACCACATCCTACTGGCCAGTAAATTTCAAGCAATCACATCACAATCAGTTCAGAACAAAATTCATGCAACCATACACTATACTAGTGTATTCAATATAATTATCAAAATATACACTAACTCAGTGTGCTCAAAATCAATACACCCCATCTCAGGGTTTAGCTAGCATGCAGTTGCCAGCCATCATTAAACCATTTCATCAATAATCAGTACAATTCAGTACCACAACATCATAACACATTAGAATACAAGTCATATCAAGCAGTCACCCATATTGGGTGTAGTGAAACACAAGTAGGGAAACAATCACTGAAAACACTGAGCTTACCTGGTCATAGCTCAGAATCAGTTCCCTTAGTCTCTGGGTGATCTCTACCAGTAGTATGCACGTCACGCCCTACAGTAGGCATGAATCAAACCATCAGAAACGGCATTCAACCGTTTATATGGAAGGAAACACCCTTCCACTCATAAACAATACATGTCTTCTAACTTAAGGTTTATCTTATCCCAACTTTTACCAGGCTATACATTGACCCTCAATGGTCTGCCTCAGCCTTAACTAAGGCCTCAGAGTCCCTTTTAAAACTCTGTGCAGCTCAATTCAAGGCTTATCAATATCAAGAACCCACATGGGTTCAACTCAGTCAAAACACATATTTTAACACATTTTCACCGATTATTTGGCCTCATGAATAACTTTTGTAAAGGTACTTAAGTTAATTCAGGCCACAGTACCTTCCATTTACACACCCTTCTTCCTTCCCAAAGCCAGACTCAAACTTCATCACAATTTCAATTTCAAAGTTCCATGTTACTCAGAACAACCTCCTGACTACACTTTTCTAAAGAACCTAAGCCTAATTCCAGCCCTATAATCAATTGGTCACTATTCATCAAATCCCCAATCCACAAATTAAACGGTTAAAACAAGAGTTTCTTACCTCAGATCAATAGAGGAAAGGCTGGAGAAGTCTTTCTCCTAGCTCTGGTGTCCTGGGTTTTCCTTTTTCCTCTCCCACAGTTCAAACTCTCCAAAACCTCAGGGGAAAAGGTTTCTCTCAAAAATTCTCACAATCAAGGCTGGATTTTGGCTTTCAAATGGTTCCAATCAGGTTTAAAGGTGATTAGGAGGTGTTTTAATGGCTTATAATGGAGATATGAAGCTTCTAAGGTGCTCTAATGGCTTCCTGGCTCAAGGAGGAAGAAGAAGAAGCAGTTTTGAAGCCCAAAAACCCGAAAATGGCCTTTTATAGTGGTCCAGATCGCGTTCTGGCGCTATCCGCGCCAAATTCCAGTGAAAATAGGCTTTCTGGGGCACTTCTAGCGCTAACCGCGCCAAAATCCAGCATCTCTGGCGCTAACCACGCCAAAAATCCATCGCAAAATCCGTCGCTAATTCCGTCACAAAATCTGTCGCTAACGCTTTTTCTGACGGAATTTAGCAAATTTTAAACTTCTTTCTTTTTCTTTTATTTATTTAACCTTGGTTATTATATTCTTGGTGGAGACAGGGTGCTTCCACAAGTTGTGCTTCTTCAAATGGAGACAGGGCACTGCTAATAACCATCAACTTGGTTTCTTGTGGCTCTAAGAAGACATATTTCAGGTTAAGAGGCAGTTTCTTCAACTCAACTTTCAATTTCTCTACCGGAATGTCTTTTTTTAGCTCTTCAAAGGCGTCTTCCCCTTGAGGAATTTCCTTTGATATGTTCAAATCATCTAAGCAAGTTGTGAGGTCTTTTTCTTCTTCATTGGAAAGGCAATCTTCCGCATTCATGAGGGCCCTTTCCAACGATGACTGTTGTGCAAATTGATGCACTGCCAGTTCTGCTTCTTGTTGGATAACCTCCATTGAAACATGTCTTGCAGTCACTGGGTGCTTCATCGCTTCAAACAGGTTAAAAGTAACTTTTTGATCCTCCACACTCAGCTCTAGATTTTCATTTCCCATATCTACCACACATTTAGCTGTGAGCATAAATGACCTGCCCAGAATTAAAGGTACCTCAGAGTCTTCTTCAATGTCCATGATGACGAAGTCAACTAGAAACGTGAAGTGCTTGACCTTGACCAAAACATCTTCCACCACACCATATGGTTGTGTGATGGATCTATATGCCAACTGCAGGGTTATTCTGGTGGGGAGTATATCCAGATTGCCAATCCTCCGACATAGAGATAAAGGCATCAAATTAATGCTTGCCTCCAAATCTATAAGAGCTTTCCTAACAGACACCAATCCAATAGAACATGGAATAGTCACGCTCCTAGGATCCTTGAACTTTTGTGGTAGAATTCTATGGATGATAGCACTGTAATTCCCTTCCACCATAATATTTTCACTATTAATGTACTTACTCTTTTTGGTGAGCATATCTTTCAAGAATTTGGCGTACATGGGCATCTGTTGTAGAGCTTCACCAAAGGGAATGATGATCTCTAGCTGCTTAAAGATATCCAAAAACCGCAAAAATTAGTGCTCTTTATCCTTCTTAGAAGGCACTAGAGGATACGGAAGATCCTTAGCATAAACAGTTGACACTTCCTTCCTAGCTTCCCTTGCCAGTTGGCTCTTGGTCTTAGATGATAAGATCGCACCACCTTTCTCCAGACCACTCTTTTTATCTTCTTTTTCATTTTTCTCATTTTCTTTTTCTGTCTTCTCTCTCTCTTTATTTTCAGGCTCTTCTTCAGTTCTTTCATCCTCTTCTCCATCACTCACATCTTCCACTACACCCTCTACAAACTCAGGGTGCTCCTTTTGCCTGCTCCTTGTCACTACCACCTTTCATTCTTCCTTAGGATTTTGGTCGGTGTTTGCAACAAAGTTACCAGAGGATTTCTTTGTCATTTGCTTAGCCAACTGGCCCAATTGTACCTCAAGATTCTTGATGGCCGACTCAGTACTCTTGTGATTGGAAATAGAGACTTGCATGAACTGACTCAAGGTGTCTTCTAACTTGGAGGTCTGGTCATATAGATTAGGGCCTTGGTTAGGAGGTCTATTAGATGGACCCCCTTGGTCCTTGTTAAAATTGTTCCCCGGATGATACCTCCAGTTTTGGTCTTGGTTTTGAGAGAAATTACCCCCCGGATGATAGCCTGAGTTTCTTCCTTGGTGGAAGCCTTGATTTCCCCTTGATGGAAGCCTTGGCCATTCTTATTAGCCATATAATTGACTTCATTTGAAGCCTTATCTTGAATCATGCAATGACCCGACTTATAAGCTCCTCCACACAAAGAACAAGGACCAACTTGCATCGAAGGAGGCGAAGTTGGTTAAACCACATGTAATTGTTGAGGAAGCTTATTCAATGTAGCAATGAGGGTGTCTAGTTGCTTGGCTAGGAGCTTGTTTTGAGCTAACAAAGCATCTTGCGATGTGAGTTCCATAAGGCGCTTTTTGGCAGGCACATATGCTCTATCATGCAAAATAACATGATCACTTGCTGTCATATTCTCTATAGCTTTATTGCTTTATCAGGGGTCTTGAGTTTAATTTTACCACCGGTGGATGCATCTAGCCGTCATATTCTCTATAGCTCTATTGCTTCATCAGGGGTCTTGAGTTTAATTTTACCACCGGTGGATGCATCTAACAATTGTTTCGAATGGGGTCGCAGGCCATCAATAAACATATTGAGCTGGATAGGTTCACTGAACCCATGAGTGGGAGTTCTGTGAAGAATCCACGGAAACGATCTAGTGCTTCACTTAATGACTCATCCGAAAACTGGTGGAATAAAGAAATCTCTACCTTGCCCTTGGCTGTCTTAGATTCTGGAAAATACTTCTTTAGGAATATCTCCACCACCTCTTCCCATGTTTTGATGCTATTTCCCTTGAATGAGTGTAACCATCTCTTAGCTTCACCAGAAAGGAAAATGAAAATAGGTTGAGGCAGATGGCGTTTTCTGGAACTCCAACAATCTTCACTGTGTGTACATATCTCAATGTAATTAGCCAAGTGAGAATAAGGGTCTTCATTGGGCAATCCATGGAAGAGGTTGCCTTGTATTAGCTGGATGAGCAAGTGTTGATATAAGATATTAGTCGCTTGAACTTTTGGCCTCGCAATACTTGTGAAGTACTACGACATAGTGTAACTGGAGTAGTCTTCCAGTGTAACCCTTGGTGGTTGGTCATTCGCCATTTGAAGTTCTTCAAAGATAGGCTGATGATTGGAAGATGATGAACCAGGAAAGTCCTCCCTGTTTCCTTGTCTCTCTTGCCTCCTTCTCGTTGTGTTGTTTCTTCTACTAGTGGCTTCAATTTCCAAGTTCAATGGAACAAGATCATCCACCTGTGTTCTACCTCGCATACAAGAAAGAAAACAACTCGAAACAACTTGAACATATTAAAGAATCAGTATATAAAATAAAATAAAGATAAAGAATCAAGGAATAAAGAATAATTTCTCAAAAACAACAGTATAAAAGTACTGAGTACAAGGAACAAAGTCCCCGACAACGGCGCCAAAAACTGGTTAACATTTCGGCAAGCGCATCGAATTGTCCAAGTAATAAAGATCCGGTAAGATCGAATGTCAATTTCCACAGAGACTTTGCTTGTACTAAGAACTAATGTACGTTTGTGGTTGAGTAATTAATGAATGAAATTAATTGGTAAAATGATTGGCATAAGATTAAACTATACTTAATGTAAACTAAAAAGCTTAGCGTAATAACTACAAGGAAAGAGACACGAACACTCAGAATGATGCAGATGGTTGGAATACGATATGACAGGTGTTGAGAGTTCGTTAACTGGAACTAACTTTGATGCAATATAAAATATTTTTCTCTATTCAACATTAAATACGATCACATTCATCTGTTAATATAATCTAACATTGATTCCCCAAGTGTTAGATCTAAATCACTTAATTTCACCCTTAATCCCTTAATAGTTACATTATCGATTTGCATTATGATTAGAGATGATAATGTAACCTAGGCTAAACAAAACCATTCTATCCATAGACATGATAGTATTTAGAAGCATTTTTCAGTTCTTAAGGCAATAACCATTTTCCAATGCATTGAAACCTAAAACAAAGCATACAAATGGGTGATCAAACAAGCATGAATAAAGCTTAGAAAAATAACAATAATGCACAAATAACATTGAATAGATAGTTAGAATCTTTACATCAAAGTGTTCAGTTGGTAAACTCCCAACAATTGGGGTTTTAGCTCCTCATTTCCATGAGAAGCTTACAACAATGGAGGTCAAGGCAATAGAAAGGAATGAGATGGAGAGGTAGCTCCAATGGTGTGGAAGGATGTCTTCTTCATGACCTAGCAGAGCTCCAAGCTTCTATTTTTCTCCCCAAGTGTAAGTATTTTTGTTTTCCTTCCTTTTCTACCTTAAAACACAACCCAGAGTCGTGGTGTGTGCTGAGCGTGCCTCAAAATGTTCAGTTGGATAAGTGATCACGTGCTAAGCTAACTGGTCAGCCTGAGTGGGTCTTCGCGCTAAGCGAGTAGCTTTTGTCGTGCTGAGCGAACCTGTGGCGCGCTGAACAAGCAGCTTCAGACCTTAAATTCCACCTTCGATGCCCTTGCATTGAAACGCTACAAAAATACAATCAACACTTCATAAATCAACTAGTTTAAGCATCCACTGGATAAAAGCTCAGAAGAAGCTAATTCATATATTTTAATCATAAAAAGAAGCATTAAAAGAGGAAAAAAAAGATATAATTACTAAGTAATTTATATGTAACTTTACGTATACTTACAATTATCACAATTTCTCATTCTTTTATGATCAAAATTGTTCTTGTAACATCCAAATTTACACAAAATTATCTTTTTTTAGTTTCTAAAACCAATTTATATAATTTATCAACACAAAATAAAGATTATTAACAAAAATTCTATAACAAATTAAAATAATTACCTGCAACATAAGGTATGAAAAATAATTATCATTAATTGCATCTTGTTATCATATTTATGAGAGAAATTCAGATGGTGTGTGGTAATAAGGGAGAAATTATGTGGAATCATGTTTGGAGGGAAACGAGTAAAACTACGGATGCCTTGGCAAAGCATGTTTTGGAATTCCAAACTCCATATTAGGTGTTTGAATTTACTCCATGTTGTATTTTAAATGCTGTTTTAGCTGATGTAGTGCAATTTTCTTTTCCTAGAGGCTTTTTTAAGCCTTGTTCTCTATGTAATTCCCCCAAAAAATGTAAAACGTTTCTTATTGATTAGAAAATAAAAGTAAAACTGTTGAAACGATTAATTTATTAACTAATTAAAAGCACACAAAAAAATGAACCTAATCACATTGACAAAGCGGCTGCAGTTGTCGATAGTCCAAATCCCAAAATGTCTCAAAGTCATCACTAAAAGCTAAAGAACTTTTTAAGTTTCTAGCGAAGGACATGGCACTAATTAAAGCTAAAGTTTTTGACACAACACGTGGTAGCAATTCAGTAGAGGTTAATTAATTAACTACATAATGGCACTTGTCAAACGTTGCTAATTAAGAGGAACCCTGTTGCCGATCCTTATTTCGTGCAAAAGAAATTAATTGTCCCAATGTTACTACTACCAGCATAAGTAACCAATGACAAGTCAAATAACAACAATGTTCAAGATACAACTGGCCCCTTTTTCCTAGGTGGGTTCTTGGATCGTTCAAACTATTATTTAAATAAAATAAGTGGAAAAATTCATGAGGATTCTCTTGGGATCTCCTTCATATTATACTCTCAATTACCAATGATCTTCTAGATTCCTACAACGTAAGGAATAAATTATGTGAAGGGATTGGCTTATTTCTTAGGATTGTGTTGGAGGCTAGTTGCCTTCTGTCTCCAAACTTTGCTTGATTTGACGAAAACAATCCTTCAACTACTCAAAGAAGATAAAATTACAAATGATAACTAAAGATTTGACCCACTCTATTTAGTATTTACCCTGGTGGTAGATAAAATTATTAAAGATGGTAATTTTTTTTTTTCTAACTGGATGGTTTGAACACGGTTATATTCCTAGGATTTTATGACCTAGATCGAGACAAGTGAACTAACAACATATGATATAGTATTACTATACAATTTACCTCTTACTACTTAATCTACTTATTCGGTGGTCATAAATGTTGGTTTCATATTGTCTTGTCTGCCACTTTGGTATTTGACAAATTTGGTATTGAAATTCTAGGAGATTCCTTGATGTAGTGGTCCACTATTAGTACTATTACTGCAAAAGATGAAGCCTACAACTCACCAATTTTGTGCACTTTGCACAATGTCCCACACCTTCGCACAATGAGAAAATGGTTCTAATCAGAGTTCCATTGTTTGTTGAAAAGAAAAAGTGAAAAAATATTTGTAAAAATGTGTGTTCTAGCATTAACCGTTTCTTATATAAATAATAGTTGCTATTTATGTAGCATATGGTTTTTAAACAACTCGTTTTCGGCTTTGCTTGCCTGTTTTGTTTTATTTGTACATTAATAAACTTTTCAGCCAAAAAAAAAATCTACTCCACATATAAAAGCATTTCCAACTCTAAATAAATGTGTCCACATCTCACTCTCTCTCTCTCTCGGAATTACTTTTCTCTTCCCTATTCTGAAGGTAAACCGTCTTTTCAACGCAGATATAATTTCTATGATAAGTTTATTGCTGTAAATTTTTTGAAGGATATGTTTATCGCTGTAAATTAACAACCATAATTCACTATTTCCATTCTAATTTGTCTCCATGTCCGTATTTGCTTGGTTTCAAGCCTAAAAATTGTCCTTAATTTTTCTAGAGATTACAGCAAGTCAGTGTATATTCAAATCGAGTAGTGATAAAAAATATTTTATCAAAAAAATTTCTTTTCTATTACATCATAAAGTATATCATATTTATATTTTTTTTTCTCTTTCATCTGCCCATGTATTTTTAATACAATGAATGTTTATCAAATATTTTTCACTCAAATCATTTATTTTTACCAAAATCTGAAAATCTCTTCAACAAAATCAATTTATTGTCCGATATATAGAGACTGAAACTCACTTAAATCACATTTACCCTTACTTACACATAACATTTTTAGATTTTGCTAAAATCATCAATCAAACCCATAATCCCTGAGTACATTTTCGTTAGTTATGCAATAGTGGTCAAAAAATATTGCAAGTATTTTGTAAACAATGCAACGAATAAATCTTATTGTTCATTTCGTCAAAAAAAAAAATCTTATTGTTCATCATTACGCTCCCTTAATAAAACTATCCAACAAAGTGCTGTCAAATATCGGCAAAAGAACTAAAATAATATCTTTTTAATAAAAAATTACCAATTTGGGACTGTTTTGAAACTATTTACCAATATGGGGCAGTTTGTCATGCCCAAATTGGGCGTGACTTAATCCGTCTCTAAATCGGTCTCTAATTCGGTCGCTAACAGTTTTGTAATAGAATAGTATTTTTTATGTTTGCGACGGAATTTTCCGTCGCAAAAACTGTTGGCGACTGATATAGAGACTAAAATTGGCGACGGAAAATTCCGTCACAAACATAAAAAAATACAATATTCTGTCAAAAACTGTTAGCGACCGAATTAGAGACCGATGTAGAGACGAATTTAATCACACCCTAAATTGATAATTTTTTATTCAAAAAATATTATTCTAGTTTTTCTGCCGTCAAATATCTACATACAAGATTTATGGGGCCGTCAGTCTGTCATTCTCAATAAGAGGAGGAAATGATTAATATTTGACACTAGTTTTAAAATAAATATTTAAAAAATAATTATGAATCTTGTCATAATATTTTTTTTGTAAAACTTCGTTAAAATATTTTTATCCTAATATGCATATTAATCATTATTATAAGACTCACAATTCTTAACAATTACCAGGTTTTTTCTTGTGAGAAACTAAAATAATCCTATTAATATATAACATTATAAATAGTATCCAGGAGGGAAAAGTTCAGGCACGTCAAAAGGGTTTTCGTTATCTTTTGATAAAATTAGTTAAAAAATTAATTGAAAATTAGAAAGATACGCGAAGCTGAAAAGTTAATTAGTTAGAAATTAAAAAGTTAATTTATTAAATTAAAAGTATTTGATAAAATTAATTATTTAAGTAGTTGAAAAATATAAAATAATAAAAATAATAAAATCAATTATTTAAAAAATATTAAAAAATAAATAAATATATCGCAGATAAAAGTGAAAAAAAATATAAAAACTAGTTAGAAGCTAACATTTTAAAAAATACTATTTCAAGTAGTATTTAAAAAACATTAAAAATTACTAAAAAAAAGTTTACATACAGAGTAATTAAATGAAATTTTCAACTAACAAAAAAAATTAAAAATTAATTAAAATATCTTATTGAATATAATCTTTAAATTTAAAGTTTACTTTACCGTGATACTAAAAGTTAATTTAACAATTTGTAAAGTTATTCAAGTTTTTTCAGGTGAATTAATTATTATTTACAATAAAATGGGTAAGTAAAGTAATATGAAATTTTCTATTTTAAAAAATACACTTGAAACAACAAATCACCTGTAATTTTAATACTGACAATTGGTATTGTTTAATAATATTGTAAAGCTCTATATAGAACCCAAATAAAGATGTTTTAAGTTTGTGTAGTTATTTAAGGTCTCACCATGTTTATATATGGAAAAAAAAATGATCTATCTAATAGTATAATATATTTAATTTTTTTCATTCGTAAAATTCTTTTTGATCAATGATGATTATACACATTTCTGAAATTAGTATCTAATTAAATGAATTTGGAACACTCGTACTCCCTAAAAAAAAGTTAAAATAAAGGGGTTTTAGCCACTCTTAATTTAGTAGTTAGTTACCCACTAATGATTACAACAATTAAGAGTTTTAAAAGTAAGTTCGTATGGACATTTTATATTAATGTCAACATAATAAAATCAGATTTCTTTTATTATTATATCATAAAGTTGATATTCAAGCCCTGTAAATCCGTCAAATGATTGGATAATTTTGTTCGCCTCCTAATTTGAAAATATGACTTTTGGTCTTCGAAAAATATTTTCTTTTAACTGTCATTAAATGTTAATTACATTAGAATACCAATTAATGTAATTTTACACAATTTTTTGTCCTGCACAGTGAAATTGATTCTGATTTGCAGCAGTTTTATATAACCTTTATATTGAGTAAAAAGTTATACTGAATTTTATATCAGTGACTTGCTTTTATAAAAAAAAATACTCAAACAAATTACTTGAAATCAATTTTAACAAGATTCATCCAAATAGGTCACATTAGAGGTGAATTTCCACGTCTCACTAGATGTCGTTAATTTTAATTTGGTCAAATAAAAAATTATTAACATTTTTATCTAATGATAACTTATTAACATTTTTATCTAATTATAATTTAATGACATTTTAATTCAATCTATTTAAGAGTCATGTTAACAATCATTTTTGTGACATTTTCATTTCTTCATGACACATAAATTAGAGACCTCGACCCTTGTGCCACGAATAAAAAAAAATTGTCAAAATGCCACGCAAACAGTGTTATTTCCCATACTGACACGCGGGCTAATTCGCTACACATCCCAGTGAATTATGTTAACTGATGTGACGTCAATTCGTTGACCACGTATTCACTACAGGGTCCAACGAAATAGGTAGTCAATAACGGGCAGGACACGTGGCAGACACTACGTATTTCGCTGGGGGAGCCAAGCGAAATACGTGACAATGAGCAAACAAAAATGTCGTTAGGACATGTATCACGCATGCATGAATTGATGATGATATTGATTATATAAACTTCAAATGGTCTAACTTTTGATAGAAATGTCCAATCGAGACATACGATATGTCAAAACGCTCGAAATTAAGAGAAGTAATTAAAAAATAAAAAATAACATTAAATTAACTAATTAAAAAAGTAGATAAACAAGGAAATTTTGGATGATTGAATCTTAAATCCTAATTTTCATCTACTTAAAGGCATTTTTTTGGAAAAAAAATAGTTAACCAAATCCCCTTTGGATATTTGTTAGGCCTTCTTTTAATTTCGAGCGTTTTGACATATCGTACGTTTAGATCGGACATTTTTATCAAAAATTATGACCATTTGAAATTTATATAATCAATATCACCACCAATTCATGCATGCGTGACACGTGTCCCAACATTTTTTTTTTTGCTCGTTGCCACGTATTTTGCTTGACCCCCCAGCAAAATACGTAGTGTCTGTATGTGTCCTGCCCGTTTCTGTCCGGTCTCTGACACTTTGACCACCTATTTCGCTGGCACTTATAGTGAAATAGGTGGCTAACAAAATGATGCCACATCAACTGACATAATTCGCTGGGACATATAGCAAATTAGCCCGCGTGGCTTGAGAAATAACACTTCACATGGCATTTTGACAATTTTTTTTATTCGTGGCACAATGGTCGAGGTCTCCATAAATTCTTTCATTAATGGTAATATAGAGAAGTTAATGGATGGATAAATTTGTCACACTTTCACTTTCGAAAATTAAAATTTGAATTTCCATCTTTTAAAAGTGAATTTGTTAGTGCTTTACACATTCACGTGACGAAAATTATTTAATAATCAACTTGACTTCTGCTATACTCGGAAAGGTATTAACGATGGATATTCTTTCCGTCAACGACCACAGGAACTCAAATCACACATCATTTCATTTTCCTACGTATTAATCGAATAATAAGCCAAAGAACCAAGTGGACCACTTTTGACTGGCTCTGATTGTTGTGTTTGTCACCTGTCTTACTCCGGAACAAAGACTTGACTTCTAAGAAGTCCAATTTGCCTAATTGTAAGATAAGCAGTTAAGCACCAACCAATAAAACAAGTCAAGTTCCATCCAAAACCATTTGTTAGAAAGATCTTACAGGAGGACAAGAGTTCACTGTTCAAATGGGTTTATTGGTTCAGCACTTTTTGGTGGTTGATGATAAGATGACATTGTTTGAGCAATTAAGTTGATGTAATATCATCATATTATTGTATCATGAATTATAGTTACGAATTATGGGCCATGGATGGCCGATGGATAAGATGGCACTCTGTCTAAGTATAAATATAAATTAGAGAAAACACCTAGGAAAGAAAAGTCCAACCAACCATTATCCTTAATAATAATGACCAAAAGCTAAGAAATTTGGAGGCAGTAATCCTCAAAATCACAATGGTCGTGTTAAATAAAAAGGTGTGGTAAAGGGTAAAAAAAAAATCAATTTATAGTATATATTTGTATTTAGAAGAGAAGGAAAAAGTGAGAGGTACCAAGGAACAAAGCTTCCACGAACTGCAGTTCCAGAATTCCAAATTTGTATATGAATCCCTCCGTGTACAATGCAGTTTGATCTGCTCTGACCCTGTAATGGCAGGGTATGGCTTCTATACATGAATGTGGTGATGGATTATTTGCGTATTTTATATATAAAGTAACCCTCGGCTACCTTACCTTGCTTGACCTTCTCGAGCTTTCATGAAAAAGCCGATTCCCCCCTCCCCATTCTAACAGTCACTATATGACTGCCTCTGTGATACAAAAAGCTGTCATCATCTTCGCTAAACTGCGTAGAGACCTATCTCAAGTATCTGTGGTAGAAAACCAAGTGCTTGCACTAGGAGAGGGCACAAGTATATTCTTATTTCCAAAGGCGTCACTCACGTACTCCTCAACATATCATCTGATAGTTCTAAACATTCCTCTGGATTGGCATAGAAATAATCCTCTTCTTTGGGCCTGTCAGGCATCACCAATCTCTCAGTTGCACCACCCATGCGATCAGCATGAACTTCCGTTACAGCTGAAGAGAATTCGTTCCAGTTCAATATTCCATCATGGTATTGATCTATCAAATCAACTAGGAGCTTTCTATTCAATAAAATCGTCTTCTTGAACCCAAGATATCTGTAGCATAATTGGAGGACACATGTCAACTCACTAGGCGCTTCAGTACTTAAAATTCATAACAATACTGAGGAAAAAAAATCAGAGTAAAGTAGAATTGTGCTTAAATCAAATTATGGTAGAAACTGCAATTTCTATGTTGGCACCTCATCTCTTATCAAAAACAGCCGGATCATCCATCAAAAGTGGATAAAAATTTGTTTAATTAGGAAAATGTTCTAGATTTGTTGTGCATAAAAAATCTTCTACCGAAGAAATATACTAGAACAAGTTTACTGGTAGAAACAAATTAATATTCAAAGAATTAGTTAATCAGAGTGTAGGAGGGAGCGGGGAGAGTAAATCACAAATAACATTTCTATTAGTCAAACACGTTACCTGCGATGACCCTCAACTACTTTGGCCATATTTCCATCATATGTAGGAACAAAGATATCACTCTCTAATGAGACAAGGTAATCCAAGGCCGCCATCTGAGAGGAATGATTTTGGAAGAGCTGAAGGTCAGATGGTTCCAACAGTGTTTCCTTTCTGACCTGTTTCAACAAAGCATGAAGGCAAACAGTAAGAGGAAATTAAACAGCAACAAGCATCACAATTTGCAGGTTTTCTTAAGGATAAAGTTAGTTACCAATTTTGGATAGTTCTTCGAAAGACTTGCCATTCTCCTGTCCCCACCGTATATTTCCCCAGCTGCAATGTAGATTTGAATGTTTTGATCTATGTCAAGGGCCCTAAGTGTGAGGGCAGTCTCCTCTGGTGTCAAAGGACACAAACCATCTTTTCTTTTCAAATCTGAATTAATTATTTTTTCTTTCCACCAAGGATAAGCATATCTACCAAAACACAGGAAATTGAAATTAAGAAAGATTCATATCAATACTCCTTTTTTTTGTTACTTTGTTTGCCCTCTTGTTATTTTGTGGTGGTCGTTCCTATAGAAATGAGTTTTTAATTTGATTGATAGGGACAACAAACAAAAATTTATAACTATAGATATCTATCTATCTATATAGATAGAATTATAGATAGATAGATAGATAGATAGATATAATTTAAGAAGAAAATATAAGAAAAAAAAAGATATCAAATATCTGGAATTCCTTTTTGTATATTATATGGATGATCCAATCCGTAAGGACCATGACTGGGAATTTTTTTATCGTCTTTCTCCGAGAATGAGGCGAACTTCACACACCACGATCATTGAAAAAATTGAAAACTAAGAAACGAGTGAAGTAGGCAGAACACTCACCTCATCCTTGTCAATTCTTCCACTTCATCACTGTTGCAACCTTGTGTACAACCAGAAAATGCCAGCATGTCAATCTCATACCTCAGATGAAGTACCACAAATGGGCCATTTTGCCTCAGAACCTTGATCACCCTTTTGCCTAACTCCTCAATCTGAGAAGTAAATCTTAGAGCACTAAAATTGACTCTGCAACGCAACCGCTGAATCTCCAAAGGTTGGTCATTATTGGCCAGCCGGGCATCGGTTCGATTTAAATGAACAACTTTGTACTTTTGTATCAAAGGTAGAATCTGAAACAATAACCACGCCGTAGACTTTTTAATCAGCAAACCAGAAACAGCATGGTCAACATGCATACAATTACGAAATTTAGATACGATAAAGCATGTTCAAACTTTTCAACTTGTAACCCCAAGAATTATAAAAACTGACCTGGTTCTTATAGTATGATATGTCAGACCAACTAATCGGTGGCATGCTGTAAAGGAAACCATTTTCCACTCTCGTCTTGAGTCTAGGAGGCAACTCTTTCAATATCCGCACCTCATCCCTCAAGGATGTAATAAAATGATCCACATCAAAGATATCTTGGAACTCACTGATACACAAGTAATAAAATTCATTGAGAAGAGAAGATACTTAAAAAATAAACATGGGTAGATATAAACTGGTGGATGATGGAACAAGGTACAAAGCAGAGAGTGGAATTGAAAAGATGAGAAAACATCCCCCAAACTGTTTTTTTAATTTTTGGTTTCTAAAGCACTTGTTTTGGAAACAACTTTCAGAATATTTCGAATGAGAAATTGTTCAAGAAAACAGACTTTAAAACCAAAGAGTGACAAGAGAAAACAAACACAAACACACCTTAAACCTATTACACTACACCTCCCACAACATTTTGCTATAACAACATACACCAAAACGGAATTAGAAACTAACCTGGGGTCAGCCCAAAAGGACGCTTTATCCAATTCCGGCACTATAAGCGTCACGTTTAAATACCTTGCAATCGCCACCATGTCACATATCTGTGAAAAAAAAAAACACCAAATCAGCAAAAATTCAAATAAAAAAAGAAAACGGCAAACTGTACTAACCAACAACCACCACTCACCGCAACCCTCATTTGGTTGAGTCCTCCATTGCACGACACCATCAAGTAACCGTTATTCTTATAAACCCCTGCCAAATACAACCATAAAAAAAAAATAAGTAAAGAAATCGATCAAAACGCGCGAACAAAGGGATCATAACGACGAACGAATATCAATTATCATTTATCACTGACTCTTGGGTGGGAGCACTCGGGGCGTGGTGGCAGACGACAACTCAATGAGCGCGGCGGATTCGTCGTGCGTGAAACACGACGGCCACCCTCTGAGGACACGCGGGCCCCACATATCCCCCAACGCCGTTAACTGAACGACGCAGGTCCACAGTAACAACAATGTGGTGGCGCGTATCATCCACAGTTTCATCCTAGAAGACCTCGCTGAAGAAACCACAACCGAATTCTGTAACTTACTGTTGTTGCTGTTATTATTATTATTACTTTCTCCCTTCAACCCCATCATCATCAACCCTTCCCAAACCACCCTCCCTCCTCCTCTTTTCCTCTCGCTCTTCGTATCTCCTAACAACACCACTTCCTTCATAAATGCACCCCTCCTCACCCGCGCCCCAAACCCTAACGGTTCAATTGTATTCAATTCCCCCTCCCCCAATTCCAGATCCAAACCCGCCGCGAGGCTCCCGATTCCAGAATTTCGAGGCGCATTACCCGAAACGGCGAGATCCTGGCGTTTTGAATGTGACTGAATGCGCCGGAGAGCGAATGGATTGGACAGCGTCGGCGATTGATCTGAAACAATCGCCGGCGAGTAAGAGAGCGCGAGTAGAGAAATGTATTATAAAGAGAGAGAATCAAACGCGTCGCAAAAGCGAAAGTAGGAGAGAGAATGTTAACGTGAGAATGAAGGTTTTCTTTTTTTTTCTCACTGTTGTCGTGTTGTTCGGTTCGGGTCGAGGGAGAAAGAGCACGAGCCGTACAACGTCGTAACAGGACCGTGGGTTAAGATTAAGCAGCAGAGAGAAAGAGAGGGTTATGAGAAGGGCGTCTGTGAGAGGGTTTTTTTTTAATTTAATTTTATTTAATTTAATTTATCGGGTACGTCTTATTAAAACGAGCCAATAAATGCCGAGGCAGTGCGTGGGGCCCACAGGCCAGATGTTTGGCTGGGATACGTGGCGACATTTCATTGAGGGCTTTCCCAAAAGAGCCCGTACCCTCTTTTCCTTAGGTGAGTGATTTCGTTTGGCACCGTCGTCTCACCCGCGCCGACATTATATCGCGAGATCTGCACCCAACCCCAATCAATATTATAACTGCTACTACTATTCCTTTTTTATTTTTGGTATTAATGAATGTTATTATTGTTGCAAAGCCGGGAAAGCAAACAAATCATTTTCAATGAAACTTTTTTTTTTAATTTTTCCTTTGAGGGATTTGACTTGTTATACTAACAAATCAACATAATTGATATGGGTGAGAGCGTGAGAATAAATATAGATGCAAACACATGCACAAGAAGTATAAAAGAAGGAAAAAAAAACACACCAAAATTTATGATTGTCTCACATTTTCTTCTCAAACCTTTTTCGACTTTTATGATGCAAGCCTTTGCAAGTTTTTTAAATATTCTTTCAAAAATCTTTTTCAGGTTTCACTTAACTATTCTTATGAAAAATTTCTTCATACTTTATTCCAATATTCTCTAAGTTTTTGTATGCTCCTCCTTAATATTCTTTAAGCTTTTATAGACTTTATCCAACTATTTTTTCTAAAACTCTCTCCAAGCTTCAACCTTAACAAATGTTACTTGACTCACACAATACTTGTAGTATTTTCTCAACCTTCAGAAACAACAATCCCCTTAATTGTTCTTCTAACGTTTCTCTACCCTAAAGTTTTTTGTTTAAGGACGTGTTCCTAAGACACCTTTAAGAAGCTTTCATCAGTAATACTTCTCTAAAGAAGGTATTTACAAATACTCTATGGCTCAATAGATGTGACTTTAAGTCCTAGAGTGTTTAGACCGTAGAAAACTAGCATTAGAAGTTAAATATATGTCTATACAACTCAACTTCTTGATATTTATCCTTCCTATTTCATTTTCCTTCCTAGCAATGAGCTTAAGCAATTGTTGTTCCTTATATATAAAACTTGTAGATGATCATTGTTGATTTCTTAAGAGGATTGAAGGCCAAGGAGATTCATTGTGTGTTGTCTCTGTCAAACAATTGACTCATCCTTCTTCCTTAGGTAGATGATAACTTGCACCATTTAAAAATTGAATTTGTAGCCCGTTGGTTCTTGTTGTATTAGTGGCTCATGACCTCTCTTTTCTTCAACTTGGTCATGAGTTTGCTACTCCAGAGAAGTGAGTCTTTTTCATATTGTGAATCTTATCCTTTCTTCAAATAACTGACCTTTCTTAGGAACACTTCTCATGTCTTCTAAATGTCTTGCTTTGATTAGGACTTGTAGATGATGACAAGCTTTATTCTCTAACATCATTCGTGTCTTGTGGAGAGCTTCTTGCTTTAAATGTAATTCCTCACTAAACTACTACATGCTATATTCATGTATGACCTTTAGTGTGTGCTTCTAAACAATGTAGACTCCTCTATCTTTGGTCGTTTGTTCTACATTGCTTATTCTAATGATCCCTTAGTCACATGTAGCTTTTGATATCTACTCGTTGACTAAAGCTACCTCTAGAATCATGTTTCTAGTCATATATAACTTTTGATATCTGCATTTTGACATAGAGAACATGATTGCTCTTTCACAGAAGATATAAGGTGGGTTGAGTGGTTAAGGAAGAAGGGAAGAGGGGAAAGGTCACAGGTTCGATCCCATTTACTAACAAAAACTAACATTCTAACAAACTAACATTTGCCTATAAAAAAAATATTATTGCTCTTTTGCTTCTAGTATACTACTTTTTAATTTAGATAGGTCCCAAGCTTAGAAGAGCTCCATTGTAGGCAATTGCTTCACATCTTCTTCATGCTTCTGAAATAATTCCTATATGAACTCAAGCATTCAAGGAAAATCATTAATAGCACAAGTCTAAAGGACTTCAAATTTGTTTGTTAAAAAAGTTTGTTATCATTAAAATATCTTGATTAAGAAAGGATTATGCTTGAACATTCTCTCCCTTTTTTATGATGACAAACTTTTAAAGAAAATTTTAGGTTTGCAAACTCTTAGGATCATAAAGATATAACAATAATTAATAACCCCCCTTAACAACTGCTCCTTAAATTTGTCAATGGAATTCTCCCTTTTGATGTATACCTATTGTTATGTTCATGATAAATTTGTATCAAGCATGTGTAAGACTTTAGAACAGTGAGATAAGATAAACTAGAAAAAAAAACATATTTATTGATAATTTTAAAATTCAAAACATGATAAGAATAATACAACAGGGTTATGTTCATAAAATTCCTAAGATTCCTTAACTTTCCCACTCCTACCCCTACATTATTCTCCCCTTGTGTCATCAATCAAAAAAGGATCCTAATAAGAGGAACTTCTAGATTGGTGAGCATACAAAGAAATTTTTGTGGGGTGATGAGGAGGGAGTGAGAAAAATTCCTGGGGTTAGTTAGGAAAATTGTGTAGGCCAAAGTCTCATGGCGGGTTGGAAGTTAAAAAGATTGAGATTTTAATGAGTCACTCCTTGCTAAGTAGAAGTGGAATCTCTTTCACTAGAGGGATTCCTTGTGGGGTAGGGTCCTTACATCTAAATATTGGTTGGTCAAATCTTGATGAGGAGAGAGTTAGTTCCCATCAATCTATTTGGTGGAGGGATTTGAAAGGGGTGTGTAGGAGTGGGAATCAAAACAATTGGTTTGAGAATTTGTATGAGTGAAAGGTTGATAATGGGTCTCAAACTAGGTTTTGGCTAGATATGTGGTTTGGGTTGAGAGCTTGGCAGTGAAGTATCCAAGGTTGTTCCTAATTTCGGCTCAACAATCTACTTATATTCATCAAGTTGGCAACATGGTGGATAATAAATTGTGTTGGAATTTGGAGTGGCATAGACAATGTTTTGAATAGGAAAAGGTACAACTACAAAAATTAATTGGTGAAGTCAATGCATAATATATTAAAGGTGTTGGGACTGATAAGTGAGTGTGGCTGGCAGATAGTAGTGGGAAATATAGGGCTAAGTCCACCTATGGTGCAGTGTTCAGCTCAAGGAGTGTATCTCAGCCAACAAACATATTTTTAGTAGTGTGGAATCTCAAAGTACCAAAGAAAGTACAAAGTTTCGTATGGAGACTTGTGATTGATAGGTTGCCTACTAAATTGAATCTAAGAAGGAGAAATATACAACTTCATGAGATGCAATATTGATGTCCATGGTGCAATGATGAAGAAGAATCCTCCTCCACGTGTTCATTACATGTAAGGCAACAACTACCATTTGGAATACAATTTACAATTGGATTGATATCTCAACTACTATAACTCAATCCATGTCTACACACTTTTTGCAACATCAAACAGGGGTTTTGGAGAAATCAAAGAGGGATTGGTGGTATGTAATATGGTGTGCAACTATATGGAGTATATCGAAAGGACGCAATGCAACAATTTTTAGGATTGCTAATTTTTAGAAGGATCATTTGATACAACAAGTTATTTTCCTATCATGGCTTTGGATTAAAAATAATGATGATACTTCCCCTTTTTTCATCTAATCAATTTAGTGTAAACATACGAGCTTGCCTTGTAATCTAATGATGATTACATTGAATCGCTGATTTGTTTGTGGGGGTGGGGTTTGATGTAGTGATGATGTATTTGCATATCTATACAACAATTTGTATAACCATAGTTGGTTAGAATATATCTATGGTTTGTTAGGCATAAATATAGTATAACCCATTATGATGGTTGAAGGTTGTCTATGTATATAGGTATATCTTATACCCATACTTGTTTATATATATATATATATATATATATATATATATATAATTCTATTTTTCTTTTCAAAAGGTAAAATATGAGCTTTTAGATGACCCATTAAAGTGTAGTGGTGGAAAGTTGGATTCTAGAAATGGCTTAGCATCAAGAGTAATCATTGACAGAATAGTAGTATTAAACTATTGAAAGAATTCATTCTCCTTACTTAGTAAGTTCTCTATTATTTTCTTACTAAAATTTCCCTTATATAGTTTCTCTTGATCTTAGTAATTTTTTAATTTTCCAGATCAACTTCTCGCAAGATTATTCTTCTTTCTTCCTTGTTGTTTTTGGTTCTACTTTAACTTAAGGACTAGGATGCACTTCTAGTTGTTTTTAAGAAGTAGTATTTTTGTTCTTCCTCAGGGATGTTGGACTATTTTAGGCAAGCATACCGAATCATTCAAGTAAATAATCAAGTAAAGTATCGCTCACTCGAGGACTTTGACTAAATGCCTAGCAATTTCATCTTCCCCACTATATTACTTAGACTCGGCAAGCCTTCATACTCGGTGACTGATTGAGTAGATCTCTTATTCTACTCCAATAGTCTTGATTGATATAAATAAGGAAAGATGGAAAATCTATCTTTCCTAATTATTAGGAGAAAGATTAAGGTAAGATCCGACACGAAATTATCACATACACTACTACAACGCCAGTCTTTCACGACGGTTAATTCAGGCTTACAATGACAATTCTGTAACCCTCTTTGTATCCAAAGTCGTAGAAAATGATGCTTTTCAACGATGGTTATAGAACCGTCTTTGTTTTGACCATTTAAAGACGGTTGTTTGATACAACCGTCGTAGTTTACAAAAAAAAAATAGACCTTTAAAGACGGTTTAGCCAGACAATCGTCTTAGAAAGTAAGATTTGAAGACGGTTTTTGCCTCACAACCGTCTTTGAATGTCTCATTTTTTTTTCAAACACTTTCAAAGATGGTTATTAGCCACAACTATCTTGGAAAGCGATTTTCAAAGACGGTTTTTTTGGGAACCGTCTTAGAAAGTTGTATTCAAAGATGGTTTTTGGATAGAAAGACAGTTTTACCATTTATTTAAACCATCATTATTAGCAGTGTTTTTTTTTAAAACATTATATTTTAATTTTATAATAAAATAAGTGATAATTAATTATTAATGTTTAATAAATAATTGTTATGAATTTAATTTCATACCTAAAAATTATATTATTGTAACACACTTAAAACATGAATGCAAGTAAAATGATAGATGACAAAACATATTTTGCCAAGTTATTAAGTATATACTTATTCATAAAATGTGTGTTGAAATGTGAAAATACAATACAAAATGATACATGCATGACATAAAATGCCAATAACAAGTATGGAAACCATCATAATGAATTCATGTTTGCTATAATCAAAATCAGGACATGAACCTCTTGTCTTCAATATGTACTAAATCTAGAACCAATATTTCTCCTATCCATTAGGTGGGTGGTGCAGATCCCATATGTTTTTTTTTTCTTCATTCTAAACCAATTTCGCAAGTAGTCCTTTAATAATATGTTCTACCAAAATAACCTGTACAATAACATATCCCAGGAAGCATAGGTGTAGCATCTGAGTACTTGTAACTCACTGGATGCCATCCCCGGCGTTGCTGTTCCCTGGAGTTGGAAATATCCCAGGAAGTATGTGTCAGCGATCTTCGTGTGATTTATTCTTCAAGGCCCGTTTGCTATATTTGGGAAGGCAAGCACTCAAATAAGTAAATTGAAGCTAACATAGTAATCACATTAAA
>CM023946.1:21705528-21755948 GCA_013407115.1 Glycine latifolia | reverse complement strand
AGCATTTGAACATTCAAGCCTCTGGCTTTCAAATCATCAATCACATTGTCCACCACATGCATCATCTTAGGATCAGTGAGGATTTGACTAATTATATCTGCTAGCATCCATTCCAATTTTCACCATTTAATGATATTTCTCTGATTAACTATGTTCTATGTTTGCCCATTTCAAATCAATTTTCAAACTTTAATAATTTAAGCTCCTTTGTATGCAGTGCTATGCTCAGAATTGAGGAATAAATTTTACACAATGTTTTGAAGTTGACTGTGTCTGTGATTTGATTTCTGATGCCTGATACTTCAAGCTTTTTAATTTAGCTTTCTGCATTTGTCGTTCCTATGTTGGTTTAATTTGTAATGGTGTTTGTGCTTTCAGCAGCTATCACTAGTCACTACTAAAAAAAATGTGACTACTTTATTCTTTCATTCCATATTCTTCTTCTGTTATCTCATTGATCATTTTGTTTCTGGTTTTATCTACATGAATTTTATGTTTTGCTTTGCTTTCTTGTAAATTGATTTGGAAAGCAGGATGGTGTTGATTAACCAGTTTTTGTGCTCATAGTCATAGCTTTATATTCTTATTATAATGAAATGGGAAATTTGTTAACCAAGGTGAATGTGAATTATTATTTTTTTGTGTATCTTTGTTACAAGTTGGGGTTCATCTGATGAATCTCTCAAATGAAGAAGAGGATCTCATAATGCGGCTTATATTTATGAAGGTATGAAAAGAAAGTGAAAATTTTACTAGTCTTAGAATTTAGAAATGCTTTTGTTTTAGTGAGACAAATATAGTTTCTTATTTCATGTTCAGATTGGAGTCATTTTATGGTACTTCCATGTACAGCCTGAAGCTATGTGTTTAATTGTACCTTGCCACTTGATTCTAATATAGTTTTACATATACTTGCAGACCTTCAACTTGATGTGAAAGGCTGTCCTGATGTTTATGCTTCCTTTGACAAGTATGTAAAAGTTGAACGTCTATGCGGAACAATATGGTTTGCAGGTTGGTTGCAATTGTTTATTTTGGAACTAATGTAAAAAGGAACTAATGTTATTTTTGCATTGATGACCTTGGAAGTTTATTTTTTATAATTGTTATGATAATTCTCAACTTAATTAATATTATCTTATCCCATGTAATATTATACTGTCATGTAATAACATCTATATGTAATAAGCTATTATATTATATAATTTGTATTAGAGAATGCTTTCTTCGTAAAATATTAGAAAGATTTGGTAGATAACTTGTAAAAAGACATACATAAAAGCCACTAACCCTGAGTCCTTGAAATCAATGGCAAGTGGTAGCGGATAGTGGAGACCTTAACAATGAGATCACGACAAAGAAGAAAGAACAATTGACTAAAACTATGACTTATAAGTGGTGGCAGACGCAGGAGACCTTAACGGTGGTTTGCCGAAGGTGCTCAACTACAGGCAGTGACACAACCTCAATTGACAAAATCACAGTTGAGAGAACGACTGAGAAGAGAGGAGGATGATACTCGACAGTGGATGACGACAAGGAAATCGACGAGCTCTACACAAGTAAGGAGCGACGCGACATGATGCCGAGTGGACAAGTGGTTAGGAATTTAGGGATCAAGATGGCAACATGAAAGCGTGAGAAAATCAAAGGCAGGGGCAATGAGGCATTCATGCTTTTTTTACGTCATGAGACTACTAACATAATAATTAATAAAATAATGCAATTATACAAGTGTTTTTTTTTTTTTTTGAGTTATACGGTCAATCTAACTTGAACTCGTTAAGCTAGCTAGTTAAGTGATTTTGGTTCATTTTCTACTAGTATCATGAATTTTTTTTAACAACAATAATAATAATAATAAATAGTAAAAAAATAATGCAAAAAATTAATAATAAAAATAATATTGAAAATAAATAATAACAACAATAATACTAAAATATTTTAACTCAATATTATTTTTTACTTATCTAATTACTTTAACTCAAATATTTTATCTCTTTTCATTCATCTCTATCAAACTCATCCATAATAATTTGTATGGTGAAAAACAAAAAGAAGGAACATGGGTTCAAAGTCCTATCTTTACTATTTTTTACAATATTTAATAAATAAATTACATGACATTCATCACATCATTATCATCAACTGATGGTTCACTAATGATCAATTAATGAGATTTAAAATGCGTAATATTAAAAATTGATAGAACAAAATTATGAAATTAAAAATAATGAGATTAAAATTATTTTTTATTAAGAAAGAACTATTTATAAGAATAACCACAAATTACCACAGCGTGCAGCAAACAACAAAAAAGAAGAAACAGTAAAAAATCTTCAACGTGTGTGTTTAAGCTTCCAACGGAAAGAGAAAGAAAAAACTTTGTTAAATAGCCTTCATAAAACATAAGAATAAGAAGATTAGAAAAGAAAATGGTAGTTTTTCTTTTATCTGAAACCTTTCAGGTTAAAACCTTATGCTTAGTGCACATGAACTTTCACCTGAAAAATATAAAGACAATTGTCTTAGATTACATCCCTTTTAATCGGACTTTATAACATAACGTAATATAGGTATTTATGTGAATTCTAATTAGTGAATACACGTTACAAATATATATATTAACCTGTCAGACAGACTAATCGTGTGTAGTAAATGATTCCTGAAGCAAAGAATACCGATGTTTATAAAATATATATTTCTACATTGTAGTAGAATTTATGTATAGGAGAGATAGGCAAAACGATTCACTTTTTAGTGTACTTGTGTCTCTTTTCTTTATAAAAAGAGGGAGCTATTTATATGAAGAATAGCCACAAATGTGCAGTCCCAAATTACCACAACGTGTCTATATTTTGCTTGTGCTTCAATCCTTGGAATTGCTCAAAGTGTCTTTACACTATGCCTCTTTTAAAACATAAATAATTGGTTAACAAAGGGGCCCAAACCCATTACCAAAAAAAGGACCTAAACCGAAGAAAACAATGATAACAAGGAAATTAATCCGGCTCGGGAACTCCCAAAACATCAGAAACCAATAACTGATTCAACTGAACAGTAGGTAACTTTAAATGTATATTACTTGTTTTTTTAGAGAGAAAAAATAATCTAAGAGATGCATTTAGAAAATAGGTGTGCCAATAACAATGGCCTTTCACCATTTACATCGATCCAAACTGGTCCGATGCGCTGTGTATTCTTATAAGGAGCCTATTTAAGGCAATGGACATGTCTACGGTTTTTCTTATTTTCTCTTTAAAAAAAAAAACTCAAGTGTTGGTAAAATATCAGGGAAATTATTAAAAAGGCGCTGAGGTGTTTAATAGTGTATAATCAATATTCAATAAGCATTCGAGAACATGAGAGGTGTAAGCTAATTATATTTCTTTTTTGGTAATGTATGCTAACATAGCTAGTTACTCCATCGGTTCATAAATATAAGAATTTTTTAACTAATTTATACCCTTTCAGAAAGTTGGTTAATATATTAATATTATTAAATTTTTTCGGGATAAATATCAATTTTACAAGTTATAAACACATCACACAAAACATAGACATATAAAGACCGACTTAAAGATTACGAGCCATACATAAAGTCAAGAAACTGATTTTAGACATGTTCGATGTAACCTTTAGAATAAGATATTCAACACAAATACTTGTTGTAAGCCATGTGTTTGCTAACGCCACGTAGGCAAACAATATAAATAAACAACTAGTAATCACCAAAGACACAACACCTCTCAATACTACGAGTATTCATAAAACTCTTTCTCTCTCTCATTGTGAATTCTCTCTCTCTTCTAATCTATCCAATGTTGCACAAGCCAAATCACCTTTTGTGTCCTACACACATAGTTCATGGATCTTTGTTAAGGTTAGCATGCGAAACAAAAAAGCTTCAACAACAACAAAACACTTTTCATCTATAACCAAGGCCACAACTTCTCCAATGATTGAAGAGAACACAAAGTTCACAAGCACACAATTGGCTGAACTCATAGAGATAAAAGAACAAAAAAAACTCGCGGATCTGCAAATAAAAAAGGATGATGCGCAGGTCGAGTATTCAAAAGCAATATAACATGAAGGAGATTCAAATCAAAATCACAAATTCCACCAAACTTCAGAAAAAGATAGTCTCCGATCACTATTATCACAGAGATGGAAGAAGAAGTGGATTTTGACGAGGTCATTTATTTCAACATGTCATTTTCAAAGTGCCTAGTGGAGCTCCAAGTTTCAAAGCAGTTAAGACAATGGGATTGTACGATAGGTCATCCCATCCAAATGATCATTTGTCGACATTTGAATCAGTGTTGTCTTACAAGGGAGCTTCAGCCTCGACAATGTGTCACGCGTTTCCATTGTAATTAAAGTCCACCACGTTGAAGTGGTTTCAATTAAATCCACTGAGGTTCGTTGACTTGTGGCTTGATTTAAAAGAGAAATTTAGATTCATTTTTGCGACCAGCAAAGAAAGGCCAAAAACAAAGGTTGACTTAAGATTAATCTGAAAAGGACTTGGGGAACCGTTAAGAGAATACATTTCATGGTTCAACAAGGAGGCAAGAATCGTGAGTAACCTATAGTCTGGAGTTGTGCTGATGCTGGCAAAGGACGATGTGACAGAAGGATCTCCTTTCTTTATATTCATCTCAGAAACTCCACCAGATTCTCTGGAGGAATTTTTGAAAAAGGAGGAAAAATACATCAATTATGAAAATGTCTTGGAAGCCAAAGAACTAAAACCAGACAAAAATCAAAATGCATAAATGACAACAATACAGGAAAAAAATGACAAACTACCTAAGTCGGATGAGAGAATGACTTACAAAGTTAGATAAAAAAATTGACGACTATTAAACACCCTTAAACGCTTCACGGGGAAAAATATTGAATGAGATTATGAACATGGAGCTAAAAGATGACGACCTTGATGTGCCTAAACCATAAGAACCAGGAATAATGGAAGAGATAAGTCGAAATATTGTCTATATCACTGTGTAATATGACACGACACTAACAATTGCTTCCAATTGAAAAATGTCATTGGAATTCTTATATGTTAGGGTAAACAAGACAGATACATGCGAGATCGAGGAGGTAATTACAAGCCTCAAGCCTCGATATGATTAGTCAAATCGTGGCAAGTAAAGAGAAAGGTCTAGAAGTCCCAACAAACATCAAAGAAAAGGATGTTCTAGGGAACACTATTTGAGATACAAACATAGGACTCTAGAGGGAGAGATAGAAAAATATGTGTAGGCAGTACACTAGGATAGCTTTGACTTGAAGCATAAGCCGAAATCTCTTGAAAGGAGGCCTAAATCCCCTCAACTAGAACATGAGGTGATATATGTCATAGTAGGGGGATTTGCTGGTGGAGGATCATCAAACAATGCTCGAAAAAGACATGTGAGAAAACTTTTGACTAATGCACATGGCAGAATAAATTACGAATCAGTTAAAAGATTACCTCGACCCTTTTTTTTATGACAAAGGCATGGATATGTCAATTTTTCCAAACCATGATGATCCCCTGCTGGTGAGGGCCTTTATTAATAATATGAAGTTACATCAATTATTGGTGGGTATTGTAACATCTCGGGCGCTGACGAGGGCGGGGAGTGATCGTCGGTGCAATGAGACACGGACAAGGAGTGACTCCTGGCAGGCTTCCAGCTGGAGGGATACATGAATGAATAGAATACACACCCGAACGAGAGGGATCCAGAGACTGTGTAGGTATAAGACTGTACAGTTGAGGATAAATTAAAAGAAAATAATATGTATTGCCTATACCAACAAGGTGCATCTACTTTTCAATAGTCCATAACTTAAGAACTCCACAGTTAAGCATGCTTGACTTGGAGCAATTTTGGGATGGGTGACCTCCTGGGAAGTTTCTCAGGAAGTGTGTGAGTGAAGACAAAGCATGCTAAAAAGTCTTGTGTTGGTATGTGGGGATAGTCATTGATCCTACAAGTGGCCGGACGTTACAGGTATAGGTAGCTCTATGGATAAAATGTTTTATGATTTCGTTAGGAATCTCAGAATCCCGCTATTGGAGTTGCTTTCCTACAATGATGACCTGATAGGTTTCTCTGATCATCACATAACTCCAATAGGATATGTGAAACTACATGTAACCTTTGGAAATATGTCAATAACCAAAACGATTGTCATCATGTTCATTGTGGTAAAACTACAATCATCCTACAATTCCATATTGGGCATACCAACTTTGAACACACTAAGAGCAGTGATTTCGACGATCCATCTAGACATAAAATTCCTCGGTGATGACATGTCGATCATAACACTAAAGGGAGATAAGAAAAAAGCCTATGAGTGTTATAAGGAATCCTTGAAACGAAAGAACTTGGACAAGTTGGAGGAAATGGATTATGAACCTAGGGCCATAACACAGTCTAAGGTGATCCTCACGAAGATGGATTACTGGGAAGATATAAAAAAAGGGAGCATGGGCACCTAGACCAGAGCCTAGAGGGAGCTACCGGAACCTCCAAATCAGGAAAACAAAAAAGAAAATAACATCCATTGGAGCAAACCTATTAATGTTCAAGACATAACTCTAGTAATTGAAAACAATGTTCAAACTATTATTGATGACATTGTTCCAGAATAAGACAATAATGAGGTTTTCGTTCAAAAATACCTATAAAGCAATCTCAATAACCTCAAGAAGTGTCATTAAGGAGATCTATTAGGGAGAGGAGAAGTGCAATCCCAAATAATTATATTATCTTTCTCCAAGAACATCAGGACGAGGTTAGTTAAATTAAGGAAGAACCAATTAACTTCTATCAAGTTATGTTCAGTTCTAACTCTAAAAAATTGATTGATGCCATGAAGGATGAGATAAAGTCTATGGAAGACAATGTCGTTTGGGATCTAGTCAAATTTCTTGAAAGTCTGAAACTTATTGGATGTAAATGGATATTTAAAACCAAGAAGAATTCAAAGGGTAATATCGAGCGATATAAGACTAGTCTAGTCATTAAAGGCTTTACTCAGAAGGAAATCATTGACTATAAAGAAACTTTTTCTTCAATGTCTTCAAATTATTCGTTTAGAACTATTATGGCACTAGTAGCTCATTTTGACCTAGAGCTACATTAGATGGATGTCAAGATTGTGTTTCTAAATGGTGACATTGAAGAAACTATTTATATGGTGCAACCAAAAAATTGTGTTAAGTGACCCAAAGTCTATGGTCTCAAATAGGCCTCACTTCAATGGTATTATTGTAGAAGCAAATAACACAAGAATGGGAGTTGAATCGTATTGTAGAAATTTAAAACTTTTTCTAAGACAAAAAGCACATTTATCATCTGATGTAGACAAACCTAAAACAAATAAAGAAGATTTTGATGCAAACTTTATCAGACGATGAGATTTTTTTATTATTAAACAAAACAAGATATAAGATTTAAAAACAAATTCAAACCCTTTTTCAGTTAAAGCAATAAAGGGAAGTACACAGAAAATTATATTGGTTCCTCTCAAAGCCAAGACTACATCCAGTTCTTGGCAACCAGACAATTTCCACTCATTTATCAAAGTGACAAATATTTTTCTGTAGATGATTTGTGTCTTGTTTCTTCAAAGCTTTTTTTTATTTATAGCCTTCACTTTTAAGTATTCGTTGTCTCACAATGGTTTGATTCTTCACTCTGTTTTTCACCTGATGTCATGAGCCCATTGGAGCATTTGATGCTTGCACTAAATGAATGTCCCTTCTTCATGCAAAATTCATGTTGATAGGCTTGTGTGTCTTGTACTTCAGCAGAAAAGTCACTTCTTTCATCATAGCAGGCTGTAACAACAAAGCACTCCTTTTGATGATGTTCAGCGTCTTACAAACTATGGACTCCATTTATTCTTCATAGGACTTTGACAGATTCTAGGAGAATGTTTTCTGCATGAAAGAATCTCAGACATAGATTATTAGATGAAGGTCTTAAATACACTACTAAAATGTTTTTCCAGATCGTCCTATGGATGTATCATTTGAAAATACAGGCATAGGGATACAAATCATGATCTGATAGCACATCAGACACAACTCTTACCATATGTATTTATTTTCATCTAATCAAAATAATTAGGAGTCTTAATTCGTCTTTAAGACATAAATATCTTTTGACTTAACAATTATCACAAGAGAGCTATATTGATAAAGTCCTAGATAGATTCGACATAAAAGGTAGTAAATCAAGAAATACCCAACAACGAAAGGAGGCAAATAAAGTCTCAAACAATGCCACAATAATGACCTTGAAAGAACTAAGATGCAAAAGATTACGTATTCGTCAATAATAGGAAGTCTGATGTACGCTCAAGTTTGTACTTGTCCCAACTTAGCATTTGATGTAGAAGTTTTGGGCAAATACTTGAGTGATCCTGGAATGCAACACTAGAAGGCAACAAAATGTGTGATGCGTTACATGAAGAAAACAAAAGATTACATGCTCACTTATTAGAAATCTAATAATTTAGAGATCATCGAGTACTCAGACTCTCATTTGTATATGTTGGTTGGAGGATCTATCTCTTGGAAGTCTACAAACAAACTCTCGTAGCTTCTTCGACCATGGTCATAGAGTTCGCTGCTTGTTTTGAGGCATCTAACCACAATATATTGGTGCAAAACTTTGTAACTAGTTTACGTGTGGCCAATGACATTGAAAGAAATTCAAGATTTATTGTCATAGTAACTCAACAATTCTTTACTCTACAACAATAGGAGCATAACCAAGTCAAAAATTCATTGACATCAAGTTTCTGGTTGTTAAGAAAAGAGTTCATAATTGACAAATTTTCATAGAGCATATAAGGACGGATTCCATGCTAGCTGACCCATTTAATAAAGGTTTGGTACCTAAAGTTTTTCATGAACACACTACTCATATGAGTGTGATTTCTTATAGTACTTTAGTTTAGTGGGAGTCCCATTTATGTTCTATATCTTATGTTTTTCATATATTTGTATGTTTGAATTTTCTGTAAAAATAAAGTTGATGTTTATTAATCTATTTTGAGCGTATTTTGTGTGTAATATTTATGTTGCAATTGGATTGATCTCTATAAAGAATAAAGTTCAGATTAGTTGGAAATAAACATGATTAAGATCACATTGCATGTAATTTTCATGCCGTTTATCCATATTTGATATATGTCATCATGAATGAGTGACAATGGTGATCATTGTGGCTTAGTCACGTTAGGTTTTGATGAAAACAACAATTGTTCCTTGTTTCTATATGAGATGGACCTGTTTAAAGGGGAGCTATAAGTAAATAACAAACAATTGTGCGCCTAAAGAATTTTGTGGTATAAATGTCTAATGTTAATATGAAGCCCAAGTGAGAGATTGTTAGGAATTTTATAATTCCTAATTAATTAATATGAACTACATATTATATTGTCATTTATATTAGTTATTTACATTTAGATGGACTCAATATAAGTGATGTAATTTAGTGAGCTCATTTGACTGTCAACAAAAAATTAATATGAGCTTAATGAGCGAAAATCAATTTGGTTCATTTAAGGATAATGAGAATCATAATAGGTTAAAACTTGTGGTACGGTTATGGTCTCCAATATACCAAATCAATAAACAATTTTTCCTCTCTCCATCTAAGGAGAAAACAATGGTCCTGTAAGGAATAAGGTGATTTGGTCGAAATAAATCATAAAACCAATTGTTTGTGATGTTTCGCTGTGTTTATTTGATCAAACACTATGGATCCAAGTATTCTTTAATCCCTTCTCTCGATAATCAGATGTAATGTGGTTTAGTGTTCATTTAGTATTTTATATGATTTGTTAAAATTAACAAACTCGTAAAATTAAACTGACACAATTACTTCAAACGCTCAAGCAAAGCTGAAACCGATAACAAAAAAAGTCCAAAAAATAAGTGAGATAGCACAAGTAACCCAAAGGGGTGTGGGGGTGTTCTATGCTATGATAAGGCCCTTTTTCTTTTTCGCTTGATATGTCAAATACGAAAAGAAAGCTTAAGAACAATCCAGAAGAAACAAAATTTAGGCTGATCAAAATTTGGAACATTACTCTAATCTATGCCAAATGAAGAAAATAAAAAGGAGCACCAATCATAAAAGGCACATCTTCCAATAGATGTATGTAAAATTTGAGAGTGATTATTCAAATTTTAAGTTCAAACTGCACATACAAAAAATAATAAATAAAAAACACCAAATATCCGATCATAAGCTTATAGGCTTGTTAATAGATGAAATTTGTGAAGAAAGTAATCATATCAACCACATATTCAAAACATAAGGGCACTTATTTAAAATTAAAAGGTTTAAATATATTTTAGTTCTATTAAATTGTCGATTTTTGTTTTGAATTTCTAATTTTTTTTTTTGTTGTATTAGATTTCTTATATATTAAAACTTTTGTTTTGAGTTCCTACCATATGACATGCTATATCTCAACTGTAGGCATATATTGGGAATCGGCCGTTAAGATAATATCATGTCATCACTAATTACTCAAAATAAAAGTTTTGATATATCAGGAATCTAATACAGTATAAAGAATTATTCGAGACCCAAAACAAAAATTGACCATTTATCATGATATGAAATATTTAAACATTTTTGCCATTTCAGAGTGAATTAAGATGTAAAGAAGAGAGGGATCTTTGTGATTTGCTAGAATCATCCAACTATTAATTTGTGATAGTTACAACATGGTACTATATTGTGTAGCATTTGAGCATGGATCCAGTTTTACGCGTCACGAATAAAGAATGGAATATATTTGCATGATGGCCCCATTGGTGATATTCAAGGCTTTTTCTATTACACTCCCATGTTTACTAAGTTCACTCTTTTTTTTTTTACTTAAATTATTCAAATACCTTATTTCCCTTTCTCTCTCTCTCTCTCTATCTATCTATCTATCTATCTATCTCTTACATGATGGTCTCATTGGTGATATTCAAGTTGTTTTCTATTATACTCCCACATTTACTAAATGCACTCTTTTTTCTTTCTTTTTTACATAAAATTATTCAAATAACCTTATCTCTCTCTCTCCACACTACCCCTATATTCAAGGGTTTAATCTCATGGTGAGATTGAGAATGCTATGGTCGTGGAGTTTGAGTGGCGTTTGTTTGTCGGTTATGCAAACGACACAATGAAGATGCAGTGGAGGAGGCACATGTTGAAAGGGGTTTTATTGGACCAAGATAGTGCAGTAGCAACATTAGCAATGAATCGGGGTTTTTATCAATTCAAATTTGGCCTATGTTGTTGTATATCTAAGGTTGGTAAAACTTGATTTTGTGTCTGATTTCTTTTGTAGAGATCTGTCGAGGTGTGTGACTATGCGACATGGAATTTTCATTAACATGAAATTTTGAAAACCAATTTGGATGATGAAGGATGAGTACAAGGGAGTGTGTTTAAGGAATATGGTTATACGAGAGGGGAGTGAATTAATTGGGGTAGTTTGGCTAAAAATTCAAAAGAGAAGTGTATTAGAAAGTATGGGAAGTATCAATAGCAACTATCTTGGATGGCTAATAATTTTGGTCCATTATAATCTCACTCTTCTTTTTATTTCTTTCTACTCCACATTTTTTTAAGTTTTTTAAAAGACCAAACCATATCCACCTTTCCCCTTCCCTTCCTATTAAATTTTTCCACTTACGCCTCTTTATTTAACTTGTTTCCATTAGACCTCCTACTCCCTCCTATCTTTCCTTTTCTTCCTTTTCTTTTATTCTCATTTCCACACCTCCAGTGTAGTTCTCAAGGATAATTTTGTCAATATAAAAGGAGAGTGAGAAGACAAAACAAGGGGCTGGGAATATTAGTACCCATTTTCTTTTGATGGAACATGGGCTTTTACAGGCTTTATTCCTACATGTAAACATTCTGAACTATTTTATTGTCTTATATATTTTGGGGTTGTTCTATTTTGTTAATTTTGGGGTGTATTAAGTTCAAGATTATCTTCTTGTATGGCTCTTACTATTGCCAACTTTTGGCATATATATTTTGTGCAAAGTTTGATTGTAAGTACAACTTTTTAATAATTTTTTTGTTTATAAAAAAAGGAAATGAAGAGAAAAAGAATTGTGCAACGTTTGGTAATAAGAGCAACTTTTTAATATAATTATTTTGTTTATAAAAAACGAGATGAAGAAAAAAATGCAAAGAGAATTAAAATGATATATGAGAATCTAATGTTATGAGAAAGGAAGAGAAATAGGAAGAAAATAGGATAAAAATGAGATGAAAGAGAAATAGGTATACAACTCATTAAAAAAATGAAATAAGCATGGATTTATCTTATATATCTTTAGAATTTGGGAGTAATGATTAAAAAGAGAGAGACATTAAGTAGCTCAGTTACATATTTAGTCTTTCAAGTATTGCAACTATTTGATTTTGATCTCTATATTCCAATTAGGTCCCGTCAAGTTTTCTCCTATTCACATTGAGGTCCTTCTATCTTGATTTTAACCAATATTTAGAATTAACTAGTGACAAATTGGTTGGATGTCATGACAATAAATAAATACAATGTACCAACTAAAAAAACAAAATATTTAAAAGGTTTTCTACTGTAATATTGATTTAAGGTTTGTTTGGAGTGATTCTGAATTTTTTATTTTTGGTTTTTAAATGCAGTTTCGAAACAAAACATGTTTGACAAAAATGGAGCTGAAATGATTTTTGATTCAATTTTAAAACATTTTTCAAATCATTTTCAAAATCAAGAAAAAAATTGTGAATTTATTTTCATTTTTTATATAAAAAATACTTTTCCTACATTTGACAATGACTTTTCCACTACCATATTTATCACCATCATTGTCATTGACATTGGCACCACTATTGACATTGTACCACTATTGTCACGGTTGTCATGCATGACCATTGGCACTACCACCAATACTAACATCACCACCATTGCCACTTGTATTACCACCATCAACACTAGTCATTGTCATCATCACATCCTGAAACTAATTTCAATAAGATTGAAAACTTTTCAAATGAGTTTATTTTAAAATTAAAAATTAAAAAAAAATTGGAAATTGGTTTTTAATTTTTTGAAATTAAAACTAAAATCTTGGTTATCATTTTTAGAATTTTTTAAAGTTACAACTAAAAACCATCCTAAACATGTCTTTTAATTGTCAAATTGATGTTTCTTGTGTTAAGTTTTCATGATTAATATCGATTTTTGTTGACATACTAATAAGTATTTTTTTTAGTGAGTATTTCTCAACTCTCATTATTTTATTTATTTATCCATGTTAGTTATTCCTTTAGAGAATTATTTATTAAAAACTATCATGAATCATTATTGGTAAACCTTAAGGGATAGACATTAAAGTTTATATTTCTGGTTCATAAACATTTAAAGAGTGTGAAACTAAGAGGTTTGGTTAAAATAATCAATACTTGAACATTTATGTTTACTCTTTCTTCCTTTATAAATCTCTTAAAATAACCTTTGGGTAGGTTTGTTTCTTATTCTTGCAAATTGTTTTTCTTTCTATTTTAAAAAATGAGAAACCAAAATGTTTGGTTATGAACCCATAATAATCTAAAATAATGTATATACCATTCTCAAAAAAAAAAATATTGATTTTTAAAAAAGATAGCATATCATTGAAAACATCTTGTAATTTGCATGTATATATGATTATCATTGACTAATACAATTGTCATATATCATGAAATTTCTCCACTTTTTCTGACTGATAAAAAATAATGTAAGTTCTCCACAAAAAAAATATCATGCAATTTAAATATGAATATCATCTTTTTTTGCTTTTATAAATTTTATTTAAAAATTTCAATTTAAATATATACTTATCGATGTTTCTCTTTTGCTCAGCATACTTGTTGCCGATATTCATATATATATCTGCATCATTTACACAAATTTTCCATGTGTAACTTGTGCATCCATCGATCTATTTTGCAAGAGTGAAACAAAACAAATACATAATTTGGATGGAACGTAACATAACATTTCAATCCAAGAAGTTTGTCAAGCGTGCTTAAGAATAATGATTACCAGCGCAATCTAAACTATGTCATTGCACTGTCATTATGTAATGTATTGATATTTAGGTGAGCCACATGACATGTTTGTTTACAAATAAAGTTAACATACAATATTATTGGAAATCGAAGCCAACGTGAATGTCCATTCAACCAAAAGGAAAACAAAACATGTCCTTCTACTAAAAGTATTTTTAAAATCATTTAATCAAATCCTAGTTGAATAAAATTAGGTATTGAAAAAGTTGAAAAATATAAAATGACATAAATAATATATTTAAAAAGAATAATAATAAAAATGAATAAATTTTTTAAAAATAAAATATAAAAAACTAAAAATTAACATTTTAAAAATTATTTTTAAAGTAACATTTTAAAAAAGTTATCTGAAATTTGCCGATCATAATTTTAATCTCCTAGACATGTCTTTCACTCTTTCTCTTTTCAAGTAGTCGGTAAAATCTACACTACTTTCATAAAAAGGAAAATGGAAAAACACACAAAAAGTCAAAAAGGTCCCAACCAAAACTCCAACACTTAACTTACCACTAACCTGACCATGTATTTTGTTAAGTAAAGTGCAAACACAATATTGATATATTTATTCATAATATTATAATTTTATTATATTTTATATCGAGTTACGAATCAATTAGTGATTTAATGAATCGATCCCTAATCCAATGATCCATTAGTACTTTGATCGAGTCGATAATCTATTCGAATTTGACAACATTGATGAGAAATAACCTGATTGTATTGATGATTTATTGGCTTTTTGATGCCTTTGTAGTTAATGTTTGGTTTGACTTTTGTACGGCTTTTTTTTTCTTTAAAACGAGAAACTAGGCCAAACACTCTTAAATTTAAAAAGTAACTTAATTTTAAGAAAAGATTTATGAAGCGAAGTAGCTTTTTTTTAAAGCTCTTTAGAGCATCTTTAGTGCTGGATCTTGAGGAGGGATCTTCAGCTGAAGATCTCTCCTTCTCCAGATCCACCACTAAATGGGGGATGAAAATCTCCACGTGGAAATCTGATTCTTTCCCAAGAACCTTAAAGATCTATACGATTTTCAAAAAAAATGATTTTAATGTTGTAACAGATAACCAAAATGAGCGGGGAAGAAAACAGAAAAAGAAGAGGAACAGAGCATATCGTAGGGGAGTGAGGGTAGGCAGAGCGTTGACAGGAAGGGGAGGTGTAGGCGGAGGCACGAGAGAGAGGGAAAGAGGAGAGAGAAAAAATGGGGGAGCGTGTCTAGAAGGGGAGGGAAAGGAGAGAAAAAAATAAAAAAGGGAGGGGAGGGGAAGAGTTTGGAAGGGGGAGAGAAGGGAGAAAAAAAAAGATAGGGAGGGGGGGAGGGTGTGTACGAAGGGAGAAGGGGAAGAGAAAAAAGAAATAAAAAATAAAAGGTGAGGGGTGGGGAGGGAAGGGAGAGAGGAAAAAAAATTAATATTCATATTTTTTTTCTATGCTTTATTAATTAACATTAATTACTTAATTAAATAAATATAAATTAATCAAATTTTAAATATTTAAAAATGGGATCCATGTGGGACCCATTAAAAGTTATCTAAGATCTCAAATTGGGATCTACCACTAAAGAAAAAATAACATAAGAGATAAAGTGGTCTAAGATTCCAAATTGGGATGTACCACTAAAGTTGCTCTTAGAAGAGCTTAAAAGTGGCTTTGATTCCAATCTCATCCTTTTGGATTCTTTTTTCCTTTTTTCAAACGTACTACCATAGTTATGAAATAATCAGATTGATTGTGCATCTTAACCCAATAAACAAGGTGAGACCTAGCCAATTATAACTAAAATCGGTGACTCATACCAGTTTAATGAACCAACGAATGCAAAAACTTCAAGTTACTACTAAGCCAAAGTGTATAACTGATATAATATTGACAAATAATATATATATATATATATATATATATATTAAATAGCATGAAAAGAATAAGTCATAGTTAAATAACAAATAAATTATATAAACTTAATAATTAATATTAGCAATAATAATAAAATAATAAGCCACTGAAAACATAACATATAATATGATAAATTAAATAATAATATTAAAATAAACTCAATAAAGAAAACATGTAATATGATCAAATTTCATCATATACCTCTTTTTTTTTGCACCCTATAAAAAATCTCTTAAAATTCTTTAGCTTACATTACACTCAGACTATCTCCTTCGTAAATACCGTTTAATAATTTAACAAAAAGTAAACACATGTTGGTCACATGACTTTTAATGAAAATTTATGTTTAAAATACTCTCATCTTCTTCCTCAAAATCACATGCTAAGTTTTACAAACCTTCATCTTCCTCAACAACTCTTTTTCACTTACCACCACCACCTCCTTCTCCTCCTTCTCCCTCTCCCATGGCAATATCATCTCTTCCTCCTCATAGTCGTCATCGCCCACAAATACGACGTCCAGGCGCACTCGCTCCCGCCGGAGCAACGACCACTATCATAGCCGCCGTCATTGCCATATCCTCCTCCACCACCTCCTCGACCCCTGTTGCAATTTCGGCCCCCATCACTGTTGCGTTTGGTTCCCTAGACATTAGTGTCGTTGGACCAGTGACATCAACAACTTTGACGCGTCCGACAAAGTCAAATTCAAGGAAGAAATATCGGGTGCAATTTGAGACAAAACGCAGGGGGTGCGAGTATAATTTACTCTAATGGATAATTTCATCTGCTCAGATATTTCAATTGACGTTAGTTAACGACGTTAACAGAAGGGGGTAAGAGTAATATATAAAAAGGGAGAGTATCAAGTGCAATTTGAAACAAAAAAAAAAACAGTGGAGATACGAGTGTAATTTACTTAAAAAAATATTATTCCAATCCTTCAAAATATATATATACTTTAGTTTTATCACTTAATTTAAATATTATTTATAAGTTAAAAATTTAATCATTCCTAATTAATATTTAAATTGATTTATTAGTAAATTATCCTTAAAATTAAATTTTAATAATTAAAATATTTTTTAAACATTTTTAAAATTAAAAGTTTTAGATATTCATATTTTTATATTGCATTTTTATTATTATAAAAATAATTTTATGGAAATGAAGTTAATTTTATATATTTTTTTATATTTTATAAATATACCTTTTCATTACATGAAATAACTAATTTTAAATAAAATTAGAAAATGTTTTACCAAACAACTTTTAGCTTAAAAGAAGTTTTTCAACTAAAAAAAATAGAAAGTTAACAAATTAATTTTACTTATATTTATAAGTTCTGAAATTTAGCTTTATTTTTAAAATAGCTTTTAAGTAGAAAAAAAGTTGGATCAATTAAACATCCATTAATACATGATTATACCATTATAAATAAAAATATATATTTGAAAGATTGATGTTAGGATTTCATCTTTCACATAAATGTAATATATAAAGTACAAACAAATATATGTTCAACTAAAAATATATTAAAATAAAATTCCTATCACTTTGAATAATAAACTAGTTATACACGACAGGTGTTATCATAATGCAGTTGACTGCATGAAGATGTACAAATAAAGTATCGTCACTATTGTGTGGGCTATTGTATCCTCTTTGCTCAACATATATATGCAAATTGTGGGAGTGTAGAAATAAACTGTCTCTACCTCTTGTGCAAAACAAATTATCAAGCATTCAGTTGAACAAAGGGTTGGGAGCTGTTATTGGCCCCAACCTACTTTGCTCTTGGATCCAACCTCCCAGCATAGAAGTCCATTTTGTCCCTTCCTCTTCCTCCTTTCTCTTCCCTCATCTTCTCACCCATCCTTGCATCCCCCACCTTCTTCTCACTCAATCCTTGACCAAATCCAGAACCACAGCTCTCCCCTCCCCCTCACCATAGTTGTGCAACCATCATCACCACCAACCACCTCCACGCTATGCCACCACCTCATCCCATCTCCTTCATGTTGTGCACTACCATAGTCCCCATCATTACTATCGCGAAGATCCCCTATGCGCAACATCCTTTGTGCTTGTGACCTCCACCTTTGAGGCTCTGCAACACAACTCCTCTCCACCATTATTGTATCATTGCGCACAACATCCCACTACTCGTGAGACCTCAACCTTTGAGGCTCCACACATGCAACTCCTCTCCACAATCAATGTGTCACCGTGCACATCCACCGTTGTGCACTCCTCACCATAACGAAATCGCATTTCGGCATAGATATTTGGTCACACAAAATCGTGTTTTCGTTGGATTAAAATGTTTTCGTAGTATATATTTTTTCACCCCCTTAATCCAATGGTAACACGATTCTGTTGACAAATATACAACGAAATTGTGTTTTCATTTGTGAGTTTTTTTTACACCTCCTTTACACAACAAATTCATACTTCTGTTGTGTAATTTTTTTTTTGTACCTCCACTAATACAATAAATGTACAATTCTGCTATACAATGTGAAGAAGAATGTTTTTGGAAATTAAAAATTTTGGTGGGGCGAATATTAATGAGGTCAGAGCCAATAGTAGTTTCCCAAAGGGTTTCATCACCTTAACATGGGCCAGTTGGTAGACCCTGTGAGATCAATTTCTCTTTTAAGTCCTTGTCTCCCAGTCACATAATAGTATATGATTATAAGTTTATAAATTATAACTTATGAATATGTAATCATCAAGGGAGTCAATGTCCTCCCCCCTCTACATGTGTGAATTGACGTCCAGATTTCAGTCCATCCTCTTTATAATTTAATAATTCATGACACGACCTTCTTAATAATTAGGAGAAATTATATTCTTGAGAGCACCACCATCATTAGTTTCCCTTCCTAAGCCTTCATTCCAACAAGTCACTTTTGCTGTTTTGCCACCTTCGGGGATAGCTATAACTATAGCCAGCTTAATGGTGGTTGACATTAAGTTGAAATGGAAGATCCTCATATTATTTCTCCTTTTACTTCCAATTCAAAATGGAAAGGCTATGTTTAGTTTAGGGGAAAGAGTGATGAAAAAAGCAAAAACAGAAAAGAAACAAAAAGTGAGATAATTGTTAAATCGTTCGATAGAAAAATAAAATAAAAAATATGGGTGGAATTGTTGTAAATAATTGAAAGTATTTTATATCAATTTTAAAATAACAAATGTAAAAAATATTTTTACATTGGTTATCTAAACATGTCGCATTTTCCATTAGGTACTTGTACACCTTTGATCTCTTCACTTTTCTCCCTCAAATTCAAGCCCTAGATTCCTTTTTCCTTTACACTACTCATCAATGCTATCACTCACGACCTGCATGACAAAACCTTATTCACCTTCATTTTTAAAATTTATTTTTTGTATTTTCCACCATTTTCATATTTGAACCGCAATTTGCCATTGGCAATATATAACTTCGCAGATCTTGATTTTGTTTAATTTTTCATTTATTTATTGCATGTTGTAGTATGAAGATATATATATCACAAAATGTCAAATCTCACATTGTCTAGGATAGTTTTGCCTCATGTGTTTATATATCAGGTTGTGATATGAACTATCAAAGTGACTAGTAAGGAGTGAAAGTATTGTGAGCATTAGTTTGGAACTTGTGGGCTTGACGACATAGTGTCAATCCATTGAAATTTGTCCCTCATGCGCATGTAATAGTTTTACGTATTATTTATTCAAACTATTTTTGAAATTCAAAGTTTATCTGGAAAATCTAGTTAACCCTACTAACTAATTCATTTCAGACTATATTTGTATCATGATTTTGCTTTTTATATTTTTTATGCATGAGGCATGTCAATTTTTATGTTATTAGTTGTATAGGATAATAATGTCCTTAGAACAATTGATCCATTTGATGGAAAGTCAAGTGAGACTTGATTTTGGGATTAATAAAACGTTAAGTATCCATAGTTCGTTGATTACAACGACAATAATGCATTGAGACTATTGTGTTAGTAGACTGATGATTGCATCTCACATGTCATCATGACTTTTAAAAACTTGCTATATTGCACACACACACACATATGTGAAAATGAAAATGACTAATCTCAACCATTAGATTAAAATATTTTAAATTCAAATTAAAGCTTTATTTAATCATAAAATCTCTCAAAGATTTACCAAATAGAAAATAAAAAATATTAAAGATTTAATTTGTGTCATCCCAAAATATCTCAAATATATCACCACTGTCATGACTATTTCTGCCACAACTGCTTTCGCTGCCACTACAACCACCGTAAATCGCCACCACCATACTATTGTCACTGTTACTTTCACCATTACTATCCTAATTGTCACAACAACTATTGTCGTCACCAACAATATGATTTCCACTGTTGTCACCGCCATCGTCGGCGACGGTGTCGACAACAACAATAAGATGTTTATGGTGGTGGTGGTTGTGGTGACAATCTTGACATAAATTGTTTTTGTCAATAAAGAACATAAATTAAATCTTTAAGATATATAATTTTCTATTTGGTAAATCTTTTAAAGATTTTATGGTTAAATAAAGTTTTAATTTGAATTTAAAATATTTTAATCTTTATCTTTCATTTTAATCTAACTTGATCATTCTCATTCTTACATAAGATGTTTATTTTCATATGATACGCATATATATAGAAGAGAAATAAAAATTAACTTAAGCAATTGGAATTAAAAAATGTATATGCATATGTATGAAAAAAATGAAAATTAAAAAATATATATTCAGAGCAAAAATAAATAAAAATAGGATATTGAGTTTATATATGAGATGACAGACCTAGGGAAATTGACGTACTTCCTAGGGATAGAGTTCATAACTACATAGGAAGGGATCATAATGCAACAGAGGAAGTGCACTATTGATGTATTGAAATGGTTTAATTTGGAAAACTTCAATCTAGTTGCTATATTTGCAGAGACCAACCCCAAATGAGAGAGTAGTCATGAAGATGAAGTAGTAGATTCAACAGTGTTCAAACAACTTGTTGGCTTCTTGAGATATCTCTGCATTAGCAAGTCTGATATATGCTATACAGTTGGTTTGGTTAGTAGGTTTATGCATGAACCTAAGCAAGTTCATATGGGAGTTGCTAAGATAGTACTAAGGTACTTGAAAGGAACTCAAAACTTTGGAGTATTGTTCCTTAATGAAGCAAAACAGGGAGAGGGAGAATTGATTGGCCATTAAGACTTTTGATTGTTGTGGAGACAGAACTGATAAAAGGGGTATTACTGGTTATATCTTTAAGTTTTCTGGTGCACCAATCTCTTGTGCTCCAAGAAACAATGAGTGGTAGCATTTTCCTCTTGTGAAGCAGAATATATAGTTGGAGCATTTGTTGCATGCCAAGCTATTTGGCTTAACTCACTGCTAAAAAAAAATCAGAGTTGAAATGAAGAAACCTTTGAAGCTCCTAATAGACAACAAGTCGGTCATCAACTTGACCAAAAACCCAGTCTCACATGGAAGAAGCAAACACATAGAAGTAAAGTTTCATTTTCTGAGACAAAAGGTGAAATTTGGGATTGATTGAAGTGGTGCATTGTTCAACACATTTACAAAGTACTAATGTTTTGACTAAGGCAATTAAGGTTGACATATTTGAGTTGTTGAGGAAGTAGGTGTAGTAGAGTGTTAAAATTAATGGAAAGTGTTGTGAACCAATTTAAACAATTTAATTGTAATTGTTAGTATTTACTTTTCTATTATAAAAGTTAGTTATATCTAACTAACTCTAACTCTATTAGTGGTTATAAAATAGAAAGGTGTGAATAATAACTACAAGGCGTGCATATGTATGCATCTTTTATAAAAAGCCTAAATTTTCTCCTCTCCATAACTTGTTTCATTGTGTTGTTCCTGCTATCAATAGCTCTAATAGCTCTAACAATATTCACTTTGACTGGTGCATAGGATATTCATTTTCAATTCACTTATGTTTTACCATGACATATGGCGTCCTCATTATTGTCAATAATGCAGTTTATATTTTATTGACTGTCCAACTTTGCATGTGCCTTCAATAAATTAAATTTAAATAATTTATTTCAAATACTGATCTAATAGATAATGTTTATATATGATTCTAGTAAGATAATATATTTATGATTCTGGTAAAACTTTATGACTTTTTGAAAAGAAAAATAAAACTAATAACCTTTATATCAATATAAAAATTTAATTTTAATTAACAAAAAATCATTACAAGAAAAATAATCTATGCCAACAAGAGACTTTTACCTACAGACATAAATTATTGTAGGTAAAAGTCAAAAAATACTTATACCTACAAATGTTTTTGCCTACAGACATATTTTATGGTAGGTAAAACTAAAAAATATTTTTACTTACAAATATTTAGTGTAAGTAAAATCTTTTATTAATATAATAAATATATAAAATTAAAAAATACTTCTACTCACAAATACTTAGTATATGAAATTTTAAACAACTTATACCTAAAACTGTATGCTGTAGATAAAACTCATAAAAATTTCTACCTACAAATATTTGGCATAGGTAAAACCTTTATAATTAAATTTATTATAAATTTAAAATATATTTTGTACATTTAAAAATATTTATTTAGTATGAATTATAGTTATATAAAAAAGTATTTATAATTTATAAACATGTCAAAGAATTAGATAAAACATAATTTTTTAAAATATTATAAAAGTTAAAATAAAATCTATTTATCATGATTTGATAAAATAAAATACTATGATTTTTATAGACGAAATAATATGATTATAAATAAATTTAATACTAACAATTAAATTAATTAACTTTTTAAAAAATATAAATTAATCAATTATTTAACTTTTTTGTATGCAAAAGAAACTAATTTAGTTTAATAGTATGAAAGGTGTAAAAAGATAGAAAAATAATAACATCATAATTTATTTCAAAAAATAATAAAAAATTTAAATAAATGTATTAATGATAAAAAGTGAAAAAATATAAAAATTAGAAATTAATAGCTAAAAATTACTTGAAATAACAATTTAACAAGAAGTTACTTTAAAATTATTTATTAAAAAGTCAAATAAACTAGTAAAAAAATTAAAAATTTGTTAAAATGTCTTGTAAAAAATTATATATATATATATATATATATATATATATATATATATATATATATCAACTAATAAATTCCTTTAAAAACCATACTCCTCAAAATTCAAAACCCTTCTTCATTGCTGCAACTCAACGCGCCAGATCTGTAACCATCAAGTTATGCTCCAGCACAACTACGCAACACTTATTCTCAGCACCAACGGACAGGCGCAGGTGGCAGAGCCGCCACCGCGGAGGACGGCGAGGCACGAGAAAGTTTATGTCACGACACTCGCATATGAAGTATGAACTCAAAGATTCACCTGGTTTAGATATTGAATTTTTGGAGTTTTGATTCTGAATAATTGAATGGTCCATTGATTTGATTCAATTATGGTTGGAATTGAAAATATGATTTCAATTTTCACGTGTTACTTGACTGTGTAGTTCCTATTGGCGTGTACGGAATTCAACACTACTTTTCCATATTAGGTTCGTTGGTTCTGATTCCGCTTGTGATTGTTCCTGCCATGGGAGGCACTCATGTATGTTGTTTTCGTGTGGCTTAGTTGTTGTTTTTCGTGTTGTGTTGTGATTGAAAATTTAGAACAAAGACAGCTGATAATATTTTTTTTTATCAAATTGAAGAAATTCAAGCATTCAATGAGGGAGCTCCAGGGGGCAATAATTATTGGCTCAGCTTTCCAAACTTTACTTGGGTATACTGGACTTAGGTCGCTGTTAGTAAGGTATGGTATTGGGATTTTCTCTGCTTCATTATTTTTTGTTGTTAGTTTTTACTTATAGAATTGTAGTTTGATGGATTGATGCAAGTGTTATGTTAAAGGCTGAGGAATTTCATGTTAAAGAATTGTAGAGGTAGCAATGAAATGTTCATATTTGCTTGGCTTCTAAGAAATTCGACTCTCCCTCAACCTCATTTCAAGTAAACGACGGTCTAGGTCTCTAGGCAGAGGAATTTGTCTATTTTAAGAAATAAAATTTATTCTATCTATTTTAAAATTATAGTCGACTTATACTGATATTTTTATGACTTATGCATGAAAAGTTTAAAAAAATATTTCTTCTCATTTTTATATAAGCTACAATTTTATTTTATGACTTATACTGATATTTTTTATTTGTTATTCGAGAATAATTGTAGTATGAGTATCAAACATTTTCAAACTTGTGTGAAATTGAGAATCCTTGTGTAAAATTGAGAATCCTTGTTGTTGTTGTTGTTATTTTTATTTTTATTTTATTCATATTTGTTTTCATTGTATTATTTGATTCATTTAGTAATGGCTATTAATAGTATTGTTTGTTAAGCTGTACATGGAGTTGAAAGGGCCTAGTTAATTATCACCTCTTTCTATCTATGGTGTTGCAGCTATGGTTTGATTTTCCACACTTAACCAAAATTGATATGATATGTTAATTTTAACTGAGCAAAATAAAAAGTCTGTGCCCCTATCTTCCGTTTCCGAACTGACATAAATTTGGAATCCAAATTATAATTTGTTGTTTCCATAATAATTCCAAAAGTTTGGTAAATGATGATATGATATGAGCACCTTTACGTTTTGATATAGTATACAATATTCCAGGTTTTCTTGCACAGTATACAAAAAAGTTAACTTCATTTTATCATTTTCTCTAAGTAGTCAATAAAAATAAGTTAATCACTTTCTTATCCGACCTCACGTACTTGGTATGTTGCAGGAAGTTTGAAAAATCACTTTTATTTAAAATGTGTTCAATATCTTTAAATTTATTTATTTATTTAAATTATTTACCTTAGTTAAAATGTTTCAAGTTCTCAATTACTTGAATAAAGACGTGTGAATTATTCCTCTATACTCACTCCATGGACTTCACCTTCTGGGCAATTTGCCTTTGGTTTCCAGAGTGTTTTATTCGAGAAGCAGGACCTTATGCCCGTGCTTGCTGTTTGAATTGCCAATAGGCAATCACAAGGGCCATAGGCAACGTCCAGAAAATAACACTATTGCCTCAGTATCATGTTGGCTGGTCAGAATCTGGCTAAGCCTAAAAGCTTCAGAGCCCGTCAATCTCACAAGTTTTTATGATTGGCAGCCAGATGGCAATTTGGTTCTTTACTATGACAACTCGAAGACCTGAAGCTTACTTTCGGAATAGAATCACAGCTCTACTTTGATGAACTGGGACACATGTACATAAAACTTGATTAGTGAAGTCCTAAACGGTGGATCAGAAGAAGAGTTCTTGTACATGGCCGGAACTGATTCTGATGGGCTTTTCAGACTATATGAAGCACCATGTTTATTTGCTTCACTGTAACTGACATGTATCAATGAAGTCCAAGAAGCATGCTCTTAATTTATATTCTTAGAATTGCAATTATATATATTTATGATGATTTATACATATCTAGATTCTTATCTTACATAATTTAAGAATAATTGTATGGTTGTATTGTATCTATGCTTCATATATAGATGAGAGCACGGTTGCTGATATTTGCAATGTGGTGCAGCAAAATCCGCAAGATATTTGCCTTTCCTTAACGAAGCAAACTGGGAATGTTATCTGCAGTTATAACAGCTACTGCATTACCATCAATGGGAAGCCTGAGTGTGAGTGCCCGGATCATTATTCCCCTTTCGAACACAACAATCTCACAGGTTGTAGACCAGATTTTCCCCTGCCTAGCTGCAACAAAGACAGGTGGGAGCAGAAAAAGAATCTTGTAGATTTGAAAAAATACTTATATATATTATCCACAGATTTTTCATTCATAAGTTGAGTTGTTTCAACTCAATGGTATCAGCAATTTCAGACTGAGGTATTAATTAATGATAGTAATTGTAATTGCTTTTAAGTACCCTCATTAATGTTTTCAAGGCACTTAAGATGAATAGGAATATTGACTCTAATATGCTGGCAAAAATTCTGACAAGAGTACACCATAGATGCTTGACTCCACTCATTCTTCATACATGCATTTTATACTTTGATATATCGACTCAAATCGATCTTTTTCTTAGTTATTATTCCCCCTTAAACTGTGTTATTCAGAATATTTAAATGTAATGAGATTCAGCTTTGTTACTTTAGGTTCTTCTTGTGATGGTAATGGGTGCCTTCATACCAGGTCTAAGGCGGAAATATCCATTTCATGAATATCTATCTGTTGTACTTCTGGTGATTGGTTTGATCCTATTCACACTAGCAGATGCACAAACATCACCCAATTTCAGTGCCATTGGTGTTCTTATGATATCCGGGGCTTTGATCATGGACTCTTTTCTTGGGAAATCTGCAAGAAGCAATCTTTACAATGAACCCTAAGACCACACAAGTGTTTTAATTTTTGTGGTACTCAAATTAATTTCCACCATATGCATTTTTATATATGAGAAGGCATTACTGTAAAATTTGTGACTTGGTTGTATAGTATTACCATAATGTGTGAATTTCTTGTTCATTGTTAACACACAGATGGAGATGTTTTTCTGCTCTACTATAGTGGGATTACCTTTCTTAATCCCTCCCATGCTTTTCACTGGAGAGTTATTCAAAGTATAGACATCATGCTCACAGGTACATTTGAAAATTGGAATAACTTGTTCTTTATCCATACTTAGACATTTGCTTTCTCAATAGAGTCACCATATCTTGTTCTTGCAGCATCTATATGTGTATGGAGTGTTAGTGTTTGAAGCAATGGCCACATTTATTGGCCAAGTCTCTGTGTCGTCACTCATTGCCATTTTCGGAGCTGCCACCACAGCCATGGTAAATTAGTCTGACAAGTTTTCCTAGTTCCATTATGTGTGTTTGGACTTTAGACCATTATATGGATCCTAGCATTAATAACTCTCTTATGTCATCATAACTTATTGTAGCAGTTGGTACATGAAAACAGAAAAGAGAAGCATCGTAGTATCTTAATTAAATGTTATAAAATGATCAATACTTAAAACATCTTGTAACTAAATTTTTTGAATTGGAATTGAAAATTGATTTGGAACAATTGGATAATCTAAATTTGTGTAACATTTTATTCGGTCCAATTTTTTTTACCTATTTTACTATCAACGCTAAAGCTTTCACAACATGAATTAAGATATTCCAATGTTAAACCCTTTAGGTTGTCCCAACTGACTGAACTGAGTTTGTTTCCTCTTTTAATTTTGTCACAGATAACAACTGCATGAAAAGGCAGTGACATTGCTACTATCATACCTTATATTTACAAAACCATTGATAGAGCAGCATGCAACTGGACTTCTACTCATAGCTATGGGGATTACAATGAAGATATTTCTTGATGAAAAATCCAACAAGAAGGCCTTAAACTCTTCTCCTAATGCCAATATTCCCAAACCTTATGAGGACAAAGAGCTGATGGGCAGGCAACACACCTAAAACAGTTTATCTTTAACCAGTAACTGTATTTTGAATTTCTGGAAATATTTTGGGGTTGGTAGATCTTCAAATTCTGTCACTGGCTCATAGGATAGGTATTTGGTTGCATGTGTAACCTCATCATGACTTTTATGGTTTCTCTAGTTTGAGAATTTGCACCCTTGATAATGTCGAGAGCAAAATCAAGAAGACCAAATTCAAGGAATTTCAACTCTTAATAATTTTTCTGTCAATTGTGATAGTTTGTTATCACTTTTAATGATTGGTATTTAGATATTATCTTGTACATTCCTAGATTATGAATTTATTTGACTTGGTTCAAAATATCAAGATTATTAAGTTTCATATATTATTCAATATTCAATAATCCTTCCTTCAATTATATTGTTTTTTCATAAAATTTAATAATAAGAAAATAAAATATACTTAGTTTAATTTCATTATTATATGACTTTTACCTACAGTTGAATGTTGTAGGTATATGTTAATTACTTTTACCTACAGTTAGTAGGCCTGGGCAAAAAAATCTGATATCTAATTGGGATCCAATAACTGATTTGGTCCAGTCCACTTTATTTATTTTTAATGGACCAGATTTTTTTTCCACATCTATATTTCATATCTGTTTTTATATCTAAAATCCATTTTCTTTTTATGCAGATATTAATTAAAAAAACCAAAATCTGTTTTTCCTCTCACGACGGAACTTGGGCGGAACGCGAAACTTCCTCTCACGCTGTGATTCCTCTCACGCTTGAAGAAACTCTTACCTTGCTCTCTTTCTCCAAACCCCGGTATCCTATTTCTCTCATTTCCTTTCATTATTCCTTTTATTTGGCTTCTTGTTCTCGATTCTGGATCTGAAACTAGTTTTGTGCTAGAATTCCTGATTTTATTATTTTGTTGAAATGGGTTTGGATTCTCTCTATCTCTCTTAGGAATGTTGTTGCTTTTTGTTGAAATATGGTGTCTACCCGAGGGAATGTTGTTGCTTCTTGTTCGCAAATTTCCATGGATATATTGGGTGCATGGTTTTCAAATTTCCATTGCTTATCAGACTTGGAACTCGCGTGATTTCTCTCTCTTGCCTTTGGTTTCCTCTCTCTGGTGATTCCTTGCATTTGGGTTTTTATCAAAAAAAAGGATGAAATGGGTTCACCTAAGGGTTAAGCGTGTCTGTGGTGAATGATTTGATGATCCAACAAGCCACGGTGAACATGGGAAACCAGTTTTACACGCAGGAACTGCTTCTGTCGGCACTATCATCCAAAGTTGGAGATGAACAACGATAGTTCCTTCTGCACTATTATTGGTAGCATTAGCTGTAGGCCTGTAGCTGTCTATGTAAATTATTGTTCTTATTTTTGGTTAATCCTTTTTGGTTAGTTCTGCAAATAAGTTTTTGTGTTAATATTATTATCTGTTTAGATTGTGTATATATATATATGTTTATGAATTATCATAAATGTGAACTGATCTTGGTGAATTTAATTTTCTGGGTGTTTTCTTAAGGGTGTAATTTATTATTAGTGATGTGCTTTGCCAGTTTTGTGAGATCATGTTATTTATTATCAGTTTGTTTTTGAGTGTGCTGCTTCTTATTTGGGGAATTGGGGTGAAGTTTGCAGAATAGTTGAAGATGAATTGGCTGAATCAAATAAGATACATATATGGACCAATAAACAAGGTGATTTTTATTTTTTCCCTATCTCACTTAGTGCTGCATCAAATTTTGAAAACTAATGTTCACCAGCACTATAAAATTGAAGTTCCAGAATTTCACATCTTTTAACATTCAGTTTCACATCATCCCCTGTAACAAAGATAATTTAGTTTGGCTTGTACTCTGCTCTGACAATTTGGAAGATAAATGCTACTATCAAGATTAAGTTAATTTGGTGGGCTGTAATTAGGAGATGGAAGAGAATAATCCCGTTATTATAATAACTTATCATATTAGATGCTACTATCAAGATTAGGATAATGTATGTACAAAAAGTTTTGTACATGAAGCTTTTTTTTATTTTTGAGGCATTGAAGCAAAGAACAAAAATACAAACTACAGACAGGGTATAATTTCACCTAGCCATGTGACAAATTTTAGTATCCTCGATTTGTGGAGTTAGATGCCTAAGTTTATTTACTTTTATAACTTTCTACTTTCTACCCAATAAATATATACTTACATATTTATAATTGGGGGAGGGTAGGATACTATGTAGTGTGTACATTGTATTCTGATTTATTTAATCTATGACAAATAAAATAATGTGTATTCACAATGTGGTGCTAATTTTTCTAGTACCCACTAGAAATATATGTTATTCTATAAGAATATCATTAAAAAAAGCCTTAAAATCAGATTGTGATTAGAAGGATAGAAAAAAGGGCAATAAAGATTCTGTTACATTGTAAAGAAATTTTGTTTTGTTGTATTCTGATTATAATAACGGGATTTAAATTATTGATTAGAATTTGTGATATGTGTTGTTATTTGAGGTTTTTTGTGCTCCCTTGTTTCAGGTACATTGATCAGTTTTCGATATGTCTCTATGTTGAATACAAGAAGAGTGGAATTGACGTTCAGTGTCAGGTATTGTGTTGTTCTTTTGAGTAGTTAGCTTCTTGCTTGCTTTCCACTCTTTTTTTGGATAGAAAGTATCATTTTCCCCCTTTTTTTCTTCTTCTTAATTCCTCATATCAAGTTTCAGCCATTTAATTTAGTTATTGATCTATATTCGAGCTGAGAATTGTAGAAATATCTCAATCCTATAAAATTAGTTATAAGATGAGAATTGCTTCTTAGATATAAATTCTAATTTGTTATTATTTCTAACTTAAATAGGATTTTTACTTCATGTTGTGAGCTGTTTTTATTTTCTTTTTCTATTTTTTTTACCCATTATGAATTTCTTACTTGTGCATAATCTGAATGCAGTCATACAGATGTCATCCAACTTTTCAGTCTCGAACACCGAAGTTTCTACTTCACCAGCTGTCACTAGCTCGATAGTTGCAAGACCCCCTTGCCATAATGGAAGAAGAAATAGATCAGAAGCTTGGAATCATTTCAATCAACTAGAGCCAAAGTCAGATAAGAGGGCTCAATGCAAGTATTGTGATGCCGTGATTAATTATGAGAAAGGAACAAGTTCAATGCTTTGTCATGTCTCTAGATGTCCGAATAACCCTAATAAAGAAGTAATCAAGAGGCAAAAAACAACTTCATCCTCAACTAATGACGGGATTATTAGCTCTCCTTCACACTGGCAAGTTTGATCAAGATTTGTGTGAAATGGAAATGGTAAAGTTGTTTGTTGAAGCTGAACTTCCTTTTCGATTGGTAGAGCATCCAGCTTTTAGAAGGTATTCGTATACTTTACAACCAAAATTTAATATTCGGTCACGTTATACCTTATCTCGTAAAATTGTAATACTATGGAATACAATGAAAGAAAAGTTGAAGCATTTTCTTTCAGAACATTGTCGAAGAGTTTGTCTTACTACTGATGCCTGGACATCACCTCAAAATGTAAGCTACATGTGTTTGACAGCTCACTTCATAGATAACGATTGGAAGTTGCACAAAAAGATTTTGAATTTTCGCCAAGTAAGAAGCCATACAGGAGAGGTCATGGCAAAATTTGTTGAGTCGTGCTTGAATGAATGGGGTTTGAATCACGTTCTGAGCTTGACAGTTGATAATGCTTCATCAAATGACACAGGAATTCAACTCTTAAAGAAAAGGCTATTGTGTTGGAATAACTTAGTTTTGAAAGGAGAGCATATTCATATGCATTGTTGTGCGCATATCTTGAACTTGATTGTGAACAGTGGGCTAAAAGAGATTGACAACTCGGTTTTGAGAATCCGTGCTGCAGTGAAATATATAAGATCATCTCCTTCTAGACTTATGAGCTTCAAAGAGTGCGTTGAACGACAAAACATTGAATATAAGGGTCACATTTGCTTGTATGTTGAAACAAGGTGGAATTCCACCTATTTGATGTTAGATGCTGCTTTGAAGCATAGGAAGGCATTTCAGGAGTTTGAGTTTCATGATAGAAAATATGCTAATGAGTTAGGCAAAGGGATAGGTCTGCCTTCCTGTGAAGATTGGGAATATGTTGAGGCTATTCTACCCTTTTTGAGCATTTTCTATGAAGCCACTTTGCGCATCTCAGGTACCTCTTATGTTACTAGTAATATGTACATGTTAGAGGTGATAGGTATTTGGCATGAGATTAACAATTTGCTTAACTGCAGCATTATAGATAGTGCTACACATAAGATGGCTAAAAATATGAATGAAAAATATCAGAAATATTGGGGTGATCCTAACAAGTTGAACATGTTGTTGCTAATTGCTGTTGTGTTAGATCCAAGGTCTAAAGTAAAATATATGAATTGGGCAATTGATCAACTTTTTGATGTGGACAAGGCAAATGGGTCTAAGTCAAGGCTAAAGTCTTCTTTGAAATCATTGTTTAATGAATATAATGGTCATAAAGGAGGAACTCAAGATGACACACAACAAGCACAAGTAAATGTACCTAGTTACAAGAAAGATCCATATGGTTGGAATATATTTTTGCAAACATCAGGGCTAACCTCATCAAACAAATCTGAGCTTCAAAAGTATTTAGATGAAGGGATTGATACAAGTGCAAATCTGAATATTCTTGATTGGTGGAAAGTTAATTTAGGTCAATTTTCAATCCTTTCAAACATAGCACGAGAGCTATTAGCTATGCCTGTTTCTACAGTAGCATCTGAGTCTGCATTTAGCACAGGTGGAAGGGTGCTTGATCCGTTTCGTAGTTCTCTATCACATGAAAAGGTGGAGGCCCTTATCTGTACACAAGATTGGCTCAAAGATACACCTTCAGCACCATTGTTAGACTTCGATTTGGAAGGGTTTCAAAATTTTGACAAAGGTATATTGTTTTCCAACTTTGTAGTAATATTATAATTAAAATATTTATTCAGTAACAAAAAGCTTTTTGTTTTTTATAAAGTTGGTTTCTCAACAAGATGTTGTTGGTTCAACTACTATTTCTCTTGAAGAGTAGCATTTGAGATTAATACTAATTCTTACACTATGCAATTTGCAAGGTACTTTAATATTACACTTTGCATGTGAATTCTGTTTTGTTTTATATTTTTAAGTATAAATTGTTGATTTTGGTTTTGGGCATAGGTAGCGTTGAGGTTGGTAAAAGTCAGGCATCCTGTTGTTAGCTGCGTAGGATACATCTGGGTGAAATTGATAGGCCATTGAATGGATGGATGAGCTCTTGGATTTCGATATTTCAGTATTGTACTTCACCCTTCATATTCCAAATTATTTGTTGTTTTGAGAGTTTATATTATATTTTATTTTAGTAACTTGAGTATGATTATGATAAAACTTGGTCAAGTTTAAATATATGATTAATTCTATTTAGTGATACTTTAATTAACACATTTAGTATTTGAAGTAATTTTTATCAAGTTCAAGTAGATAGATGCTAAATTTTATTTTTTAGTGTTTAATTACTAAAATTTATATAAAAAATACTATAACCTTTAAATGGATAAAAATTGGATATATCCATATCCATATCCATTTAAATGGATTTGATCTTAAATCCAAATTGTTTTTAGAAAAATATGGATATAGATTTAAGATCTAATCCATTTAAGTAGATATGGATTGGATATGGATTGGATTATTAAAAATCCAATCCATGCCCACCCCTAACAGTTAGAGGTTGTAGGTATACGTTAATGACTTTTACCTATAGTTAGAGGTTGTAGGTATACGTTATTGACTTTTACCTACACCTAGAATAAATTGTAAGTACTACCTATAGTGAAAGACAAATATAATCATAGATAAAGATATATCCGTAGGTAAAACTTGTACATACAAATTAATAATCGTCACAATACGATCCCTCAAAGTTGACGGGAAAAGTGTCCGTAGGTAAATATCAATTATACTTTTACCTACATATTATTGACTTATAGTGACGGATTTTGTTTGTATGTATAAGTCAATTTTGTTGTAGTTAATGGGAGTTATCCTTAAAAAATTATAGATATCTTACTAATAAATATATTTTTACATATAAAAAAAACTTTAAATATGACTAAATCTCATATTCAATGATTAGTTTCATAGTTAGTTTAAAAATAAAAGTTTATAAACATAACTTAAGATACAGTCAATGAATCAAATACCCTAATTTATGTGATTAAAAAAAATCAACTCTGAAGACTGATCTTTAACATTTTCCGTCAAAGATCGAGTGAGTAGCAGCTTCGGTACGTAATTGACGTGAGAGGTAGAGATTATGATCTGTGAAAGCAAAAAAAAAAATCTATTGGCATATAACCTTTCCCACCACGTGAGATTAAGCAAACTCTTGACTGATCAAGAGACTCTTTCCTGGTATTTGTGGCATGTACTTCATGAGTTGGCAATAATAAATTAAGAATAGTGCTTTCGTGGGGAAACGAGAAGCCAAAGCCATGATGAAGCAGGTGCACAAAGTTTATACACCAATTCAATAGCGACACTATGGCAATCCATTACGTGGAGGAAGAGGACCACGATAACTAGCTATGAGCTATGCCCTAACATGTATGCATGCGGTGGTACTAGTGCATGCTGCTGTTACATTGAAAACCTATGCTATGGACCATGGTCCAGTTTAATTTCTTAAGTTGTTGTTCATCCTTCAATCGGCTTGTACGACTCTTGGACACAAAGTGCACATGGCATAGGATGTGTTTGATTTGATTTAGATGAAAGAAACAGAGAGGAAAGACAGAAAAAAAATTGAATTAAAATAAAATGTAAGAGATATAAATCCTACATAATAACGTATACAATTATTTGGTTTATTATTTGTCCCATTGGTACCAAAAATGTAAGAATATGATCTAGGTCTAAGTTTAGAAGAAAATGAGTCCAAAATATTGATCAAACACTATGAATATCATCTGGGTCGTGAAAATAAAAATGATTAATCTCAATTGTTAGATTAAAATAAAATGTCAAAATTAACATATTTTAAATTCAATTTAAAGTTTTATTTAACAGTAAAATCTCTTAAGAATTTAGGAAATAGAAAATCAAACATTTTAAATATTTAATTTATGCATCCTAAAATATTTCAAATATCATCATCATGATAATCACTGCTGTCATAATTATTTTTGTCACAACTATCATCGTCGTCACTACAACTAGCGTCAACTATCGTCACCACCACCATAATTGTTGTCACGGTTACTTTCACCACTACTACCGTGATAGTCGTCATGGCTATCGTCGTCGCTACCAGCATTATCTCCACTGCTGTCATCGTCACTGTTGACAACAACGATCATGTTGATGACAACGACAGTGATCATGACGACGATCATGATGGCGGTGGTTATGGTGACAATCTTAACATAAATTATTTTTTGGATAAATAATATAAATTAAATCTTTAAGATATTTAATTTTCTATTTGGTAAATATTTAGAGATTTTATGGTTAAATAAAGATTTAATTTTAATATATATTTTTTTAATCTTAGTCTTCCATTTTAAACTAACTTAATCATTCTCATTCTTATATAAAATATATGGTGCATAGAGAGAGGAGATAAAATTAACTTAAACAACTGTAATTAAAAAATGTATATGCATATGTATGAGAAAAATGAAAATTAAAAAATATATCTATAGAGAAAAATAAATAAAAAATAGGATATTGAGTTTATATTTGTTTAATTTTCTTATAGTAGTGGATATGATTTATAGTTTTGCCGATAAAATTAATAATAAATATTTTTATAAAACCCATTATGTATTAAAAAAATACATATTTAAATTATTCTGCAAAAAAGATTTGCAGTCCCCTTTAATACATTCTTGGATGCATCCCTCCCCACACATTACTGCTTCTTTCTCATGGCCTTTAACTGATATTGAATTAACTCCACTAAAATGAATGAATGCAACACTAAAATATGGAAAGATGATAATATACTTTGATGTTAGGGTCTTATAACCCGTATTTCGCCAAAACTTTAAATTTATTTATTCATTATAATTATTAGATTTAAAAAAATGAATTGTGAGAATGAAAAAATTATTCTTAGTAGAACTTAATTTTTTCTTTTTTTAAATTGTATAAAATGGTAAAACAAAATTTCAAATAAACTAACAAAAATAAAATTGAGAAGAAAAATTTAATAACTTATACGTTAACTTATTTTTCATAAGCTAATTATAAGCTATTTGAAATAATTAATTTATGAAAAATAGACTACTAAAATAAATTTGTGTATCAAATAACTTAATATTTGGGTTAAAATAACTTATAAAGTACTCTAATATTTATGTTTCATTTTACTTTGTCGAATAGATGCTCGAATTAATTGAATTGGCTATATTTCAATTTTGGTTCCTTTTCTGATTTTGTGGACTAAAACATAATGCATGGGATCATCGGCGGATTTTGTTGTGGCGAATATCTAAAATATTATACTGTGGTTTATATTCATTTAAAATGTAAATTATTCTTGTAAGATTGAAAATTGTTAAAACCATTTACCAACGTATGACTAATTATTTTCAAACATTATATTCACTTTGACTGGTGCATAAGATATTCATTTTCAATTTACTTACGTTTTACTATGACATATGGCGTCGTCATTATTGTTATTAATGCAGTTTTATATTTTATTGACTGTCCAGTGTTGCACGTACCTTCAATAAATTAAATTTAAATCATTTATATCAAATACTGATATAATAAATGTTTATATATGATTTCAGTAAGATAATATATTTATGATTCTAGTAAAACTTTATGACTTTTAGAAATAAAATAAAATAACTAATAATCTTTATATCAATAAAAAAAATTAATTTTAATTAACAAAAAATAGGTGCCACCCTTAAAAATTGTATAGATATATTACTAATAAATACATTTATACATAGGGACAAAACAATTTAAATATGACTAAATCTCATATTCAATGATTAGTTTCATAGTTAGTTTAAAAATAAAAGTTTATAAAAATAACTTAAGATACAGTCAATGAATCAAATACCCTAATTTATGTGATTAAAAAAAAATCAACTCTGAAGACTGATCTTTAACATTTTCCGTCAAAGATCGAGTGAGTAGCAGCTTCGTTACGGAATTGACGTGAAGGGTAGAGATTATGATTTGTGAGAGAAAAAAAAATCTCTTGGCATATATTCAACCTTTCCCACCACGTGAGATTCAGCAAACTCTTGACTGATCAAGAGACTCTTTCCTGGTATTTGTGGCATGTACTTCATGAGTTGGCAATAATAAATTAAGAATAGTGCTTTCGTGGGGAAACGAGAAGCCAAAGCCATGATGAAGCAGGTGCACCAAGTTTATACACCAATTCAATAGCGACACTATGGCAATCCATTACGTAGAGGAAGAGGACCACGATAACTAGCTATGAGCTATGCCCTAACATGCATGCATGCGGTGGTACTAGTTCATGCTGCTCTGTCACATTGAAAACCTATGCTATGGACCATGGTCCAGTTTAATTTCTTAAGTTCTTGTTGTTCATCCTTCGATCGGCTTGTACGACTCTTGCATACAAAGCTCACATGGTATAGGATGTGTTTGATTTAGAGGAAAGAAATAGAAAGAAGAGAAATAGAAAAAAAAACTTTTAAATTAAATAAATATAAGAAGTAAGAATCCTACATAATAACATATACAATTTTTTGGTTTATTATTTTTCCCATTGGTACCAAACATGTATGAATATGATCTGGGTCTAAGTTTAGAAGAAAAGGGAGTCCAAAATGATTGAAATACGTACTTCCATGCATTTTGGTTGAGTTTGGTGAAGTTTTGTTAAGACAATCCAAATTGAAGTGAATCAACTTGATCAAATTACTGCAAAATTTATTTAATTTAAAATTATTTTTTTACCAAAATCAATTTAATTTAAATTCAATTTCATTTTGATATAGACATTTTACAACCGAGACATATATACATGAACCAAGTTTGGCAGTTGCCTTATAGTAAGTTTTTTTTTATTGTTTTGGACCATTTTGATTGCACTACTCTATTTTTGCAGTTCTGCATGTTTTTGCCTTTTAATAGCCATTCAAATAAACAGTTTCATTAAACATTTTTTTATAATTTTTTTTTAATCAAATTAAGAACTCATTCACAATTTTGAAAGTAAAACTTACTAAATAAATTAAAAAAGCAAACTTATTTGAATAATTTTGCTCATAAAATTTATTGAAATAAAATAAAAACTTACAAATTAAAATATCATATCATCACTTAGTATAAGCCTAAATAAGTAAAAGGTCAAACGTTCATTTACTCTCCTATCCTAACAGTCAAAAGTTAACACATCGTTTCATATAATGACAATAAATATATGCCAGTCATTTTTACGGTCAAATACGATAGAATCTAGAACCTACAATAGTGAATTCATTCATCCTTATTATAACAGTAATTATTCTGATGCATAAAAAAAAAACTATAACAGTAATTCAAGCTGGCACCAAAACAATTAACGTTTTTTGGAAAAGACCAATTAACTAAGTTTGTTATGATCAATATTTTTCTCAATAATTATTTTTTTGTTTTGTTTTGTAGAAGATAACTCTATACTTTTTTATTCTAAAATAAGTATTATTCTAAGTTATTTTATATATATCAAGAAAAAATAATAAATAATTAATTAATAATAGTTATTTTAGAAAAAATAAAGTTTTGTTGTAGCATATGTCAATTTGTTATGATAAAACTAATTATTTTTTGTTTTCAAACACAAACGTTGGAGCGAAATTGAAATAATATAGAGAAAAGTAATACTGAGATGGAATTCATAGAATTCTTTATATGAAATATGTTCCTAATCAATCTCCTAGTTCAATGCACCCAATATCTAAACTACATTGATTAATCATAATTCCTTAGTGATTAGTCCTTGAGGTCCAAGCCAAATCCCTAATTCCTTAGGTGATTTAGACCTAGAAACTCAAAGCTAAATCAGTGAATCTCTACAAATGCAAGTATTTGATCTATTCCTCGCATCAAAGCCTTACACAATTTCAATTCAGATATAGGATTTCAACTTGTTTCCATACAATCCAAATCACTAAAATTTTGGTTGATTACTCCTAACATGCATCTAAGCATAGAAATAAAATAAGATCACATTAATTACAAGAATTGATAAAAAAAATAGATATTTACATACTTGAACTCTACTTCAATTACTCAACAATTGTGATATCTGGCTCATTTGAATCATGAAGGATCCAAATAAAACCTTAAAGAGCAACAAAGGAGGAAAAAGAAGAGAGAGTGAGAGAGAAGAAAGATTCTATTTATGAGAGTTCACAAATGAACCAAAAGTCTCTACAAAGGATGTTACATGTTTTTTATATAGATCTAAGATTACAATAATTTTTTGTGCTCATTACACCGAAACTACACTTATGAATTGAGGACTCTGCACTTGATCTTCATACCTTTGGACTTTATTTGTTGGGGAAAATAGACAACTTGTTGTAGTGAATTTCTCTTAATTCCAAGGTCTTCAACTTTGTAGATTTGATGTGGTGAAGTGCAACTTTGCTGGGTCGAATCTCTATCAGTTCCAACTGATTTTGAATCCTATTTCGTTGTGGCAAAAGCTTATCCCGTTGTGGTCATATCATGTATGCAGCTCTTATTGTTTGATGATCAAAATTTGCTCTTGTAACATCCAAATTTACACAAAAACGTCAAAACTATCTTTTTAAGTTTCTAAAACCAATTTATACAATTTATTAACAAAAATAACAATTATGCACAAAGATTTTAAAGAAAAACTAAGATAATTGCTCACAAAATAAGGTGTCAAAAATAATTATCACATCACAGTAAGTCATAGAAGAGTCAATGTTTAATTATTGACGGTTAACTAACAGTTATATAACATAATGACTTGAAGAATAAATATTTTCATTTTAAAATAGGTTGATCAAAATTGCGAATTATGCATTATAAGGAGACAAAAATACATCTTAGCCCTTTTTAAGACTTCTCCAAGTTGGAATGAATACAAGAGGACTCTTCTGACAACACTATGTGGAGAAGGCCCACAACAAAAAATCGTATTTTTTTTGGTACAGTACTGTTTTGGTATGCACATAAGTCACATAACCTAAGTACAATTTAATGGGCAATATCATTGAAATTTAATTTGAAAACCATGAGTTTTATATACAAAATTTAAACGAAATATTATAAAATTTAATGATTACGTACTATTAGTAATATATTTTTATACCTTAAACTAATTAAAAATCATTGTTACTATAATAGTTCTTTTTATTAGGAAATTGTTACTATAATAGGTTTTTTTTTATACTTGTTAATATAGTAGTTTATAATTAAATAATACTATAAAACATATATAACTTGTTTTTCTTTAAATTTTTGTGTAGTAAATTATTTTATACTACTAATTAATTAAAATATTTTATCATAGTTTTTTATTGGTTGTAATATTGATGTAAAGTATTTATCATTGAAAGCATTGATTAATCTTTGTTAAAAACTCTGAGCACCTATAAGTATTCTCCTTTCAACAAGATTTTTCCATACTTAAGATCATGATTCAAACTCTTGACCACTTGGTTAAAGAACATAAATCGCTCTCATTTGTGTCAAATAAATTTATAATATATGATAGTAAGAATATTAACGACACTCTTGTTAACATTTCACTTCTAACACTTTTTGATTGATTTTTTTGTCTTAACACTCTGGTTCATAAGGAAAAAGGAATCTTGACAAATCCGAAATTCAGTCGAGAGATAAGTAAAATCTGATTAAAAATTGTTTTCACCGTGGACAATATGTGATTGATTAAAATTTGGTGAAAAAAACAATTTTGGTAGGTCTACTTATCATTTAATAATTCTCTCTCCTAATTTAAAAGTAGAACTCACCAAAATTAATGATTTTAAACAAATTTTAACCAATCATAGGGAGTATTAAAAAGAGAATATCAAATAAAGTGTCGCTAATATTTCTCATATGACAATTTATAATTAAATATAACAATATATTTTTATGTAATAATATAAATCTTCTTAAATAAAACATCATTCTCTTTTGATCAAAAAATATTATTAAACACTTTGAAAATTGAGTTTAAAAATTATCAATTTTTTTAACATACTTTGTTTCAAAGGATTGTGGAGCAAGAAAATAAACTATATACTTATTTTTTTATCAATAGGAATAAAGATAAATATCAGGAAATTTATAATAATTGGTCAACCCTACTCAATTAGATGAGTCACACTACATTTATTGATTTACTATTGCTACTTTTGGTCCTTATTATAAGATCCGATTAACTAATTCATTGGGATTAAAGAATTTAGTTAATGTAATTGAGAGTATTAAATTTGTCTTTTATTTTTTTCAAAAATAGTCTTGTTAACAAAACAAATAAATATTAATAGGTCATTTTTCTCTCATATGTTAATCTAAAACTAACTATAGTGAAGAGTATTTGTGTATACTAAAAAATAATTAATACATGAAATATGAGATTAGATCTTATAAAAATAATAAAGTCATGCTTTTAATTTAGACCTTACAATAAAAAGTAAAAACAAAAGATAAAAATATTCTAAAAGTTCAATATATGATCATTAAACTTGTGTTCAAATAATATTTGCATGATTATTCGATTTCACGTTGGACAATTTATTGCGAGTCAATAATTGGTTTTGTATACATTTTTATAAGTTTGATTTTAAGTTAAAAGAAAGTTCAAAATTAAATGAGTTGAAACAACTTTGAATAACTTTGCATTAGATTAAAAAAATTATACTGAATTTTACACTTAACTTAATTTTAAATAAAATATTTAAATATAAATCACATCACTTCAAAATCAATTTCATTCAAAACAATTTTGTCAACACCCATCTTGAAATGATTCAGTAAGGGTCCAATGACTTCAAATATCTTTTGCAATGGATGAAAGACCCAATGACCAAAACAAAATCAAAAAGAACTAAGAAGGTTTTCCAAAGCTTAGTCATACAAGGATTGTCTCATTTATAAAACTTGAAGATAAATTTAGCAAACTTAAAGACAATAATTTGAAGAACACAATGAGTCCAAGAGTTTATACTCAAGATGCAACTATGGGCTGAAGTTTATTTGGATGGATTACATAACTTTTGGTCCAAATAACTAATTAAGGCCCATTTTCTAATTTTTCTTTAATTGTCATATTTTACTCTTATGTAATAAGTTCAAATGGCTATTGACATCTTTTAGGTCAGTTTTTATATTTTTAGACTTCCTAAGTTATTATAGTGGTTAGTGGGATTTTATTACTGGTGCATAGTTAATGTTAGTGGAAATTTAATTTTAGGTGAGAATTTAATTCTTAGTGAAAATTAATTCCTAGTGGGAATTTAATTCTAAGAAGGGATCCTAGCCTATAAATATTAGGAATTTTGTAGCTTTGAGGGAGATTGGAGTCTGAATGAAAGTTTGAATTTCTCCCTTTTGTGAGAGCTTCCCTTGGTTCTTGGGTAAAGAACTGAATCTGATCTTACCAAGACAGTTTGTGGCTATTAAATCTATAACTTATCACTCACTTTCTCACATATTTCATGAGTGTGACGTCAATATCTTTCTCTAAAAGAAAACTAAGTTCATTTCCAAGTCTGAAAACTTTCAGGCAACCCGTCCCATTTTCGCGTTCATATCACATCTAAACGCAATCTCATTACCTAGAAAGAAGAGGTATAAAAGAGTCAAGCTATAGGTGAACTACTCAAGCTCGACTTGTTAAATGTTCGATCAAGCTCATTTGTTTAATTAAATAAACAAACTCAAACTTTAGATTGACTTCAATTATTTAAATGAGTCAAGCCCAAGCTTTATAAGCTTGACATTACACACATACACACACATAAGTGTATTCAATTAGGATTTTAAAAGATTTTTTTTTGTAAAAAGTCTTAAAGTATTCCATCAAGATTTTTAAATAATAGAAATAAGTATTATGATATTCAATCAAAACAATTAGAATTTTCAAGGAATTCAATTAAGATTTTTTGCAACTTAAAAAAAATCTTTTAATATTCAAAAGTATACAAATTTTGATTAATTCTTTTTTAGGATGAATTATAATGGATTTCATGAAACTTTTTAGTAGAAAATACACATCAAACAATCACATCCAAATTCTTGAGATTTCTTGAAACTTTCTTCTTTTTTTTCCTTGCCACTTGATCTATTTTTCTTTCCCCGTCATACATAATTCATTGCCTTTTTTGTTGAGAGCAGTAGACATTTCTAACATTTTTTACTCTTTCGATCGAATGATAACATGTTATGTAACAAGCGATATGAGAAATCTTAGAAATTCTTTGAATTTGACACATCTTGATTACATGTTTATTTTTAATGAACATGAAAATTTGACTCATGTATAAGTGAATAAATATATAAATAATTTTTTTATACATGATTTGTTTGGTACACATGTAAATGAGATTTGAAACAATTGTTAGACATTTTTTTGTTTGGTAGATTTGTTAATGTGAAAATGACTACCGATATTGCAGTATATAATTTTTATACAATTGACATGATTGGTAATTAAAAGAAAATAATTTTATTTATAAATATGTTAGGAAAAAATGATTTATTATATAACATGTTTATGATTTTTTTTATAGGATGAGTTTTATGAAATGTTAAGTAAAAATAATTTATGAATCTTTATCAATAATTTTGAATGTTTTAAAAAATTCACAAATTCTTTTAAAATTTTAAAAATTCATAATATCTTTTCAAATTTTATGAATTCATATTTTATAAATCCATTAAAACCTAAACTATAAAATCCTAATCTAAAAGTTCTTTTTTATGAAGAATCTTAAAAATCAATACATTCTTCCATAATCTTTTAAAATTCACAAGATTAATTTTATGCCATAATAATTTTTAAAATCTTAATCCAATACATCCCATAAAAAAAATTGATTTTTAGTAGGTTATAATATCATACTACATGTTCAACAATTATTTTTATTAGTAGGTTATTATCTAGAATTAACATATTTTACTAAATATATTTTTAGTTAAAAAATAATATAAGAATTTTTGCATAAAATAAAAAATAACTAAGCCATAAATGAAATAATGATAAATAGTCAAATTTATCCTTAAAAGTGTAACACAATGATGAATTGATCTTAAAATTAAAAAAAATCAAATTCAAATTCTGAATTTACAAAAAATAAAACAAATTAATCATACAAACAATTTAAAAAAAATTAACCTCTAAAATTTATAACTTAATATCATTTTAATCCTTTAAGAATTATTTATTATTAAATTAATCCTTTAACATTATAATTTAATAACAAAATAATTCTATAAATTTAATAATATGACTAATTTATAATATTTTTTCATATTTAACGATGAAAAATTATCTTTCAAAAATTAATTTATTATTACATCAAATTTTCAAAAATAAATTTAAGTATTTATCCATAAACTAGTGAAGCTAAGCTTACGTACTCAACTCATATACACCTTATTTACACCCCTAGCCAGTACAAATCTCACACTTGCACCATAACCTGTGGGACCCACCCACTGCATAATGAATAGGCAAGTAAGTACTACCTTCATCCCAGATGCCTGACATCATCACCCTCCCCTTCAAGATCTATCTGCTCTGTCTTCTTCTCCACCACTCCATCCAGATCATTAGTACGTATTTCTTCCTCTGCTCCTTCTCCCAACACACACTGCTTTGCATCTAAGCGATTGATTGATCCATCATCCCCACTCCAGAATCAGCCACCACAGTCATAGTCCACACCCTCACACATCACATTCATGTCTTGTCACCCAAGCCTACGTCTCCCACTCACCATTTAGACCCTCATCACTACCGCCACGTGGAGTCATCATCCCGATGTGACTTCTTGCTACCATCCAGTCCCCACACTGTTCCCTTTCTTTTCCTCGTCCCAAACATATAAATATCCCTTCTCCTATTTTTTTGTATATATATATATATATATATATATATTTATTCATTATCAAATTAGTATCATTATCATTCACCACAACAAACACCACCATACGCTTAAATCAGGCCATGATTATCGTCATTATCAACATGCACCGTGACGTGTCACATTATAAACAAAGTGTTTTGCGTCATTTTCAAATTCATAGCCATTAATAGTGCGGATGAAAATAGCATCTCAAACACGCCAGAATAAGATTACAATCCAAAACACCCAACAAAACAACACACAATTGTTAAAGCACCAATACCCACTATATATTAATATAAAACACCGCTCCTGTGTTTTACCCCCTAACTAATCAAATTCCAAATACATACATAAAATAAAACATAAACAAAAAACTAACATAGATGTTAGTTGCACATGAACATCACTACTTATGATCAAGCTCACTCACCTCTCCGAAAAAAAAGAAAAGTAAAAAACCAAAAATTTACATATCTTAATTAGGAGTTCCTTCCAGCTTCTCTTCCATTTTTATTTTTATTTAATCAAACTTTGGTTTAGATTCCAAATATTCTTTACTCTTTCCCTCTATGGTCATAAAAAACAAAAAGAAAAGAGAGAAATTTCTTGAGTACTTTCAAGGAAGATGAAAGAGAGAAGTATTATCTTGATCAGACCAATGAGTGTGGGTCCAGTAAGGCTGATCAACGGTGTTAGGAAGATCAAACAAACCTTGATCCGCACCGGGTTGCCAATCCAACGATCCAAACCCTCCCTGATGCCCAGTCTTATGCTGCAGCGTAGAAAACTCAAGCGGCACAGTGTGATTGAGAAACGACGCCGTTCCGAACTCCTGATGATTCTGCTGCTGCCCCTGAACACGGCCTCCACCTGGTGCCGCTTGCACCTGATTAGTAACACTAACACCGAACCGAAACGACGTCGCGTCGAGGATGCTGTTGTTATTTTTATAGTTCCCAAACCCAAACGCTTCGTTGTTTAAATTGACGAGGCTGGTGAAGTTTCCTATCTCAGAGAAAATGCCACCGCTCTCGAAAGAAGGGTTAGGGTTAGCGTTAGCGAACATCTTCGACTCACGAAGGTCGTTGTCAAGTAATAAACTGTTCTTCGACGGAGCGTTTGATATCGTCGTCGCCGGCGGCGGCACCGACATTGCCTCCGTCGCGGTCACGGTTAAAGTGGAACTTTCGCTGCTGGAGTGAGAATGAGAATTATGCTCCAGCTCCAGTGCCGGTGGCGTTGGTGCGGTGGCCGGAGCGGTTTCCGAAAAAGAGGAAGGGTTGTTATTAGTGTTGCTGGTGGTTGTGGTCGTCGTCGTTTTGGGCTTGTTGGAGCGTTTAGATTTTCGGCAACCGCCGCCGACGGGCACGTTGCGGAGGACGCCGCCCTTGGTCCAGTAGCGGCGGCAGTTCTTGCAGAAATGGCGCGGCTGGGAGAGGTTGTAGTTGTTGTAGTAACAGAACTTGGTGTTGAGTGAGTCACAGCGAGGGCACTTTAGCGGCGGCGGCTGCTGCTGCTGCTGGTGGTTCTGGTGGTGAGGTCTCAGCCTCCGGTCGCTGCCGCCGAAGAACCTTCCGCCGCCGATGGAATGTATTTCCTGCATTTCCCAAACCTGAAATTTGGAACTGTTTTTTTGTGTTCTGTGGTGAGTGAGAAAGAAAGAAAGGAAGAAAGAAGATGGAGTTTTTCGCTTTTTCACCGTGTAGTGTGTATTATGTGTTTCTTGTTCTGTTGGAGTTGGATGAAGTAGTGTGTGTCAGTGTGTAAACAAGGTTCGGGGAATAGTCTGAAAAAGAAGAGGAGAAAGAAAGAGTCTTCGGACTGACAAATACCTCTGCATAGTACGGCACTAGTATACTGCTCGTCTCGTATCGATATCTTCCATTTTTCTAACATTTTTCAAAGCAATTGACCGAAACGACCTTGTGCAGAGGATGGGCCACCACAGACGAGGATTCGAAAATACGAAACAATCCCTCCAAGAAAATAAAATAATTATAATCTAATTATTATGAATTTTTTAAATTAAATCAATTTTGCACGCTTTATTTTGAAAATTTTGATTCTCATGATGATTGAATTTATATATCATGTTTATACAAATTGTTTTCTATGATAAATGAAAAAAGGAAAACAATGTATAATAAATGTTGAATAAGTAACTTATATGAATCATATAATTTTATTCTAAAATATTTTTAACTTGTGTATATCAACAAATTAAATTTCAAAATGTTTTAAATCTATGATTCTGTCTATTTTGAATCATTATAAAAAAATATTATTTTTCAATCCTTACATTTATTTACAGTTCATGTGCATTTTTTTTTAAGAATACACTTCATGTGCATAGGAAGTGATTTTGAGAGGAATTAGAAAAGAAAGAAATAAAAGTGATATTAATTGAAGTGATTTTTGCATGAAATATTATATTATTTGGATTGGTGGAATTAAGAAAAAAATATTAGAGTGATTTATTTTTACATGTTTGATTATAAGGAAAAGTGGAGGAAAAAATGAAAAATATGACGAAAAGACAAATAAGTCATATAAACTTATATTTTTACCATTTTATTTTAGATTTTAGATTTTATCTTTTATTTTAACTATTTTTATATAATTATAGTTTATTTTTTTCACTTTCATCAATCTACTATACATGCCCATTTGGCTAAAGTCTATATATAAATGCTTCTATAGTTTATAGTTAAACTTAATTTACATCTAATTTTTTTAATATATGCTAACGGTATAGTCTATCAAGAAAAATAAGAACATATTTTTTTAGTGTTTAGATGAATCTCTCTCACACACACATATATATATAACACTCATTTGTAGTCTTCTTAATATGAGCATCTCATAGGCACCCAATCTCTCCAACAAGGACCTTTTCTATTTATTTCTTAAATGTACTCCACCAAAAAAATTCAGATTCTTACATTTTATGAATAATTTATTTATTTTTATAATTATCTTAATTATAAGTTAATTAATTTTAAAATTTAAGAGATTTATTTAGACTATTCTTATGCAGAATTTTTTTATAGTAAAAAAAGATGATTGAATTATATTTTATTTAAAATAATAAAAATAACTAAAATCACACAATTATCAGCAAATAATTAATAACAATTTTCACAGCATAATTACTCAAGTCCATATTTTTCTTTAATTTTGTTACACAACCTTTGATAAACTTGTAGCTGTGTGGCCATGATACTAGTAGTATCCTTGAAGAGGATTTGAGAGTCTATATCTTTGTCATTCAACTTGTTGGGTTCATGCTAGACACATGTCAAATCTTAATGTTATATTTCTTTTTTTTAACTTTTGTTTCTATTCCATAATAGTGAGATCAATAAAAGCAAAAGATGTTCCTTTTGATTTTGCCTTTATTTATACTGTTTTTGTCCCCGTTGGTTGAACTATAATAGGTGAAGTTGGGTCAAAATTTGATAGTGTGTCTAGAATAGAAGAGGACTAGTTTGCTCCAGAAGTGAAACCTTTTTTTCATTGCTGTCTCATTTTTGTTTGGGTGGTCCAAATTCTAAGATAATGAATCAGGGTTATTTTAGTTTTTATTTTAATTTTCTCACTGGACATTCTTAATTGAATTAATCATGCAGATTCCAAATACTAAGGAGCTTATTCCACACAGTGACCAAAAGAGGGACAAAACATCTTTTTTATTGGAGGTACATTCATATGAGATGACAGTTTTTATTTTATATAAGTTTGTTATAGTGCTGATAATCGGAACTATTTGTAGGTCATTGAGTATATTCATTTTTACAAGAGAAGGTGCACAGCACAAGTATGAAGGTTCATTTCAAGGGTGGAGTAACGAGCAAGAAAAATTGATGCCATGGGTGAATCTCATTTCTTTGTTGGATTCGTTCATTAGTATCATATAGCCTGGTGCAACGGATTTGAATTTAGAAATATTCATAAATCATAATGATTCCGACCTATCCAAAAACTTATTTGGCATTTTTTATAGAAGAGAAATAATGACAAGCCAGCAGAAAATTTTCAACCTTGTGGCACCGATAATGGGTCAAGCCCATCAACACTGTTGTTTGCTTTAAAGGTTGACGAGAAAAATATTACCATCTCCCCAACAATTCCTAGGAGTACCCAAAATGTAGAATCTGGCTTGGACACAGCAACTACCTCCTGGAATAATGAACAAGGCTTTTCTAATTCCTATTCCTTCACAGCTGATTTTCTTCACTCCAATCCAAATAGGTGGTCCACGTGGAGTACACTACTAAAAAATGGGTCTTTTATGATGCACCTTCTAAGACGGTTCCTAAAAAACCATCTTAAAATATTAGGTGATGACATTTTTGTAAATAATAGGACATGTACGATGAAGATTTTATAATAACCATCTTAGAAGGTGAGGGTTCAAAGATGGTTTTGATAAAATCGTCTTAAAAATAAAGTATACAAAAACGGTTTTATTATAACCGTCTTAAAAATAAAAAATTAAAATAAAAACAATATTATTAAATTAAAGCAAGTGTTTAAAGTTTCAGACGTTTGAAATTCTTACCCATTTAGGTTTCTACTCTCCGCTGCTCTCACTCAAAGCCTCGAAGCTCTCCCTCTCCTCCGTGGTTGGAGGTGATCCGCTACGACGAGATGGGCTAGGCCTGCTACGACACCTTTGACTTCGACCAACTACTGCGGCAGCTGCAGGCTCATGCGCAACAGGTTCTTCTCCTCCCTCGGAATGCCCCACCACCAAAGGTATGCCATCACGCGGTACCTTTACGCCACCCCAACATCAACCTCCCCAACCTCACCAAAGGTATTCTCGAACAACATGAAAAAGAGATACATGTTTAGTTTTACTTTTATTTTCGATTATTTTCTCTATAATGTTATGTTCTGTTTTTCCCCCCCTGAAGTATTGCACTTCATATAAATTTAAAACATGGGGTGTCACAAGTGAAAGTTCGAAAAACGCAGCACCTTGGTCCAACCACGGTGTGCTCACATAAGGGTAAAAACAAAATTTTTGATGTGGAAACATAGACCATCTATGCACCTCCTGTGTGTGCGCTTAGGAATTACTCATTGAAACACGTTGGGGTTTTAGAAATACCTTTATCACTTGAAGACTTAAAGAAGATGACGCCCTCCAATGGTGATCCACACGGTTATCTCCTTCTTGCAAGTGAGAACTTCTTCTCCTTGATTCCTCCTTCTCCTTGGTGGCTTGTTAGGCGCATGCAAGGTGTGAGACTTTCAAGTATTTGGTTTCTTTTCTCAAGACTATGATGGTGCCTTGAGGTCAAGTGAAGGTGCAGCAAAAGAGGAGAAAAGAGGAGAGAGAGAGGAAAAGCTAGAACTTGATTCAGAACCAAGAGAGGAGTGGGAGAAATTTTCTTATTGTAAATCCTCCCCATATAGGCGCCTATTGAAGGTAAGATGGGGTTGTTGCATTGCATTATCCTCTCACTCCAAATCAGCCCAAGTTGTTGGGAAAATTTGAAAAAAATCTAGTAAGATTCTCTTGAAAAAAAACTCCATCCTTTTTCCTTCTCCTCCCTCCAAAGTTTGTTGCAACAATAACTTATGTGAATTCAAAATTCAAATGATAATGTTGTTAAGAGAATTTTCATCCAATCTTTATTGGATAATTCATTTAGATAATATGAATTATTTTCAACAACCAATGTTGTTGAGAGAATCTTCATCCAATCTTTATTGGATAATTCAT
>CM023946.1:21667543-21680528 GCA_013407115.1 Glycine latifolia | reverse complement strand
CCCCCTCTTGGTTTATTGGATTAGGTATTCATTGTATTTTCAAAAAGCACACACGATACTGCACTAAGTTTTGTCCATTATATTGTTAGAATGTGTATCAATGCCCATGTGAGTGACTACTGACTTCACAACATTTATAATAATTATTATATGACTGCACTATGTTTTAGATTAGTGTAATTTTTAAGCTATTTTGTATCAATGCTAACTTATGAGATATTGCAATTTATTTTGACAGATTGCTGGACTAATACTTCCACAGTGAATAAATGGTACCAATCTTAACCTATTATACTAATTCATTACATTATATGATGATTTTTGTTGCCTAGGGCGATAAAGTCATTGAGTTATCATGCTATGGAAACTCAAAATATGAAATTCAAGTTAGAAAGTAGTTGTTTATTTATTTATTTATTTATTTTTCTCTCTTTCAAAATGTCATTTTTGAAGCCCCTCTCAATTTTTAAATTATTAATATTGGGTTTGTGTATCTCTATTTATTTTATATAAAAAAAGGATAGACCTCTAAAAGTTTAATTGCTGTAAAATAATATGTATCTATATCTCTTATGCAGATTACCATCAAATGGAGCTCATGTTGGCAATCAACTAAGGTTTGTTTATAATATCAAAATGCCCCTTTTACATTTCTATATAGGGTGGTTATATTTAAATCTAAAAAATCCAAATATCACCTTCATCGTCTTAGTTTAATTTTTTTTAAAAGACCTTAAACAAAGTCAGTTCTAAGGAAACCGTCTTAGAATGTTCACATTCTAAGACTTAGTTTAAGTTTGTTTAATTTTTTTTAAAAAAAAAACACATTAAACTAAGACGATTCCCTTGAGGAACCGTCTTAGAATCGTTTGTTACAAAGACGATTTTGGAACCGTCTTCGAAAATGATAATTTTTTATGTCGCTCAATACAAAAATGATTGGAGAACCGTTTTTGAATGAGTAAAAGAACTGACTTAAAATAACAATTTTGTAGTAGTGGTAGTTCTCCAATAAGTATTTTTTTTTTTTACATTTTAAGACACATATAAACTTATTTGTGTAATTTGTTGTTTATATTGCCTAAGGTTCAATGAGTAGTACATATTGTTTTAAGTATTTGATTATAATTTATTTAACATGTATTTGATGCTTTTATTGTTAAGTAAAAATATTGTAACTTATGATCAAAATGTTAATTAGTTTTGTGGTATGTCAAAATGGAGTTTATTAAAAAAATACTTTGAAGATCGGTCATGATTATAACTTATCTAAAAACAAACTTTTTAAATCAATTAAGACAATACCTGATCAAAAACACAATTTATTTAGATTGGTTAGTACAATGGCCGATTTAAAAGTCTACTTTTTATACTAATTATAAGAGAAATTAATCTATAAATTGTACTTTTAAAACCGATCTAAACTTTTTAGATTGGTTGTAAGGGAATCGATTTTAAAAGATAATTTTAAAAATCGGTTAACAACTGATGTAAAAAATCTGACTTTTATGTTTCCTGAATAGACATTGATCGTATAACTAATGTAAAATGTCATTTTTAACTAATGTAAAAAGTAATTTATGTAGTAATATTTTCCATCTATATTTAAGTTATGACACTTTTCTTGCTTTCAAAAGCTCACAAAACTTATTGTAGTTATCTTTAATTCTTAACTAAAAAGCTCTACTTTTTTGGTCTACCCTCACAATTGCATATTTGAAAACATTTAACCATGATTTGATGGCAAATTCATCTTCGTTTGCGGTGAACCTTACTCTTTGTTGTCTTTGAGATTCTTCTTCTCTTGCTCCTCCTTGTTAGCATAATATTATTCAACTCGACTTGGGTGAAAAATGTAGTTTGTGTAAAGGAAAAAATTACTAGGGTGTGTTGAATTGTGATTCTAAAATTTTGGCTTAAATATGTTTAAGGTTCCTGATAAATAATTGAATTTTGTTATGGGTTCCTAATACATTTTTTTGTTATTTTGAGTCTTTATTAAATTGAAATTTTTATTTTAAATCTCTACCATCAATTAAGTAATGTTGTGTCACCTTATAAATTTTCATACTATCAATATTTATGATGATGTCACATTATTACTTAATTAATGACAGATGCTCAAAATAAAAGTTTTAATATATCATATATTCAAAACAAAACAAAAATTAATAATTTAAAATAAAATTCAATCATTTATCAAGAACTTTAAGCATATTTAAGTCTAAAATTTTTCACAAACTTCAAAAGAAGCTATTGTTTGATATATGAGACACTTGAAAAGAGTTTTGATAAAATAAGTCAGACATTGTAGGTCCTCCAATGGATGTGGGCGTGTGGCAAATAGTGTCCGCTGGAGGTTTCAAGATAAATAGTACCTTGTTAACTTAAATAGTATATATTGTACAAAGAAATTGAATTTGTATATCATGTTTATACAATTTGTTTTGTATAATAAATGGAAAAAAAGCTGGATAGTAAAAAAATGTTGAAGAAATACATTATATGTAAAATATTTGCAACTTATACATATCAATATGCCAGAGCTTAAATATGTTACAAGTGGACTTTGTATTTTTTATTCCTTGAAAAAGATTTACTATTTTTAGGTCATAACATTTTTTTAGTGTTTCTTTTAATGCTATCAATCAGAGTTGTTTTGTTTTACTGCACCATTAATCATAGTTAGTCTAGTGTTAAAATGGCTAACAAAATGAAAACAATAGCTTCTTTTAAAATACAAATAATGCATTTATTATTTTTAAGTGCATAATTTAATTAAATAATGCATTTATTATTTTATATAAATAAAGTGATTACATATAATTTTCTTTGAATTTGTATATATCATGTACATACAAATTGTTTTGTATAATTAATGAAAAATAAGAAAATTGTATAATAAAATGTAAAAGAAATACGTTGTATGAAAAGAAAATAAGATTATGTTAGCCGTGTAAAAAAATTTATATTATTTATGATAAGTTTATTAATTTTTAAAATAATTATTTTAAAATAATTTAAATGATGATTTATGATTAAATAATGATATAATTTTATTTACACCATCAATACATAAATATTAAACTCTTGCATGAATCATATCATTTTTTGTAAAATATTTTTAACTTATACATATCAACAAATCAGAGCTTAAATATGGTTTACGTGGACTTTATCAATTTTTTTCCTTGTAAAGATTTATTACTTTTAGATCCGACATTTTTTAATGTTTTTAATCTTTAACAATTAATCATAGTTAGTCTAGTGTTATAATGATTGACAAAATGAAAAAACATTAATTAAGATAATTAAGGTAATAAAAATGTTTAAAAATAAGATAATTAGATTATTTTAAACTCCATAATTAAATTAAATAATTATTCATTATTTTTTATAACAAATAATATATTTATTATTTTATATAAACAAGGTGATTACACATAATTTTCTTTTGAATTTGTACACCATGTGTATACAAATTATTTTGTATAATAAATAAAAAATTAAAAATGTATAATAAAATGTTGAAGAAATAATGAATCAAATCATTTCATTGTAAAATATTTGTAACTTATACATATCAACAAATCAATGCTTAAATATGTTTTAAGTGGTCTTCGTCTATTTTTATTCCTTACAAAATATTTTTGTTTAGATCCAGACATGTTTTTAGTTTTTAGTTTTTTAATCTTTACCATTAATCATAGTTTTTTTTTGGATGTTCTGCAAATGTCGATCCCAGAATAAACCACCCTCCAAAGTCCAAACCATCAAATAACAGGCAAGACCAGCACCATTTATCATAGTTAATCTAGTGTTAAAATTGATAACAAAATGAAAAACATTAATTAAGATAATTAAGGTAATAAAAATATTTGGAAGTAAGATAATTACATTCTTTTTAAGAGCATAATTTAATTAAGTAATGTGTTTAATATTTTATATAAATAAGGTGATTACAAATAATTTGTCAGGATATTTAAGCCCATGATAATTGTCTTTACAATTCAATCATATGGATTAGGCTTGATACCGATATCAAAACATATAATTTTTTTTCATATATTATGAATATTATTTTTTATATTACATTTGTTAATTAATCATTACTTTTTTTGTTAAAAAATATTATTTAAAAATGTCATTAAATATAACTTTTATTTATCATTTTATATGTAAAGAATCATTAGTAACAAAATGTTCTTACCAAAATCTGGAAATTCCACATGTGAGGTAGGCGTGACCAATGTGGACTCCAAATTCTACATGTCGGATAATGTGTAGGCTTTACTTAGAGGAAGGGTCTGCAAAACAAAGGAAAAACACTCTGACGCTCAAGTAATTACATCAATAAGAGAATAACTGAGTGTGAGAACTCAGCATAAGATGTAAAGAATGAGTAACTTGAGTAATGCATTCAAGTCTTAATGGGATGTATGATCAGATGTGTTTAGAGAGAACCTGTAAGGCTGTATTCATAGTGTAAAGTGTGGGTTTTGGGTCTTTGTTTGTTAATAATTTGTAGATAAGATAATACATATAATAACATACAAATATCTAATTTAAATATAAGATAATGTGTTACCTTATTGATATATTATTACTTGTAGATAAGTAACAACTTGTAGATAACTTGGGGAGATATGATAAGATAAGGTGGTTACACCTATTTGAATATCCAAGTATATTTGATAAGCTATTAATAAAAAGATAAATACTGTAGACGTCCATGTTCATGTATCAAGTCTGTGTCCGCGTTCCTGTAGTAGGGCTGACGAGGAGCCAGGACACGTGCGTCCGGGTTGACACTTGGAAGATGAATAAATACTATTTGATATGGCAGTGCTGACGTGGAGGGTGTCCACATATACAGTGACCCCACAATAAAGGTCACATGTCATTTTACTACTTTGGACTGTACACAAAATAATTTAATATATTATAAAAAATTTACTTTTTTTAATTATGCAAGGATAAAATGATGATTTGTATATAATTTTTAGTATATCACGATTACTGATTTTAAAAATATAAATTAGTTTAATAAAATGATGATTTTTGTTGTTGTTGTTGTTGGAAAGATCATATATATTCTCTCAAGAGGCAATCACACCTGACTCAAATAGGACCATTATAAATAGTAAAACTATTCTTTTGAGTACGTTCCAAATAATTATTGAAAAGCTTTATAATATTTTTTTTAATTATATAGTCATTTATGAGTAAATCACAATGTGAAAAACCTTTATAATATTTTGTATTATAATTGATTTTTAAACTATTCTAGCTATTTTCTAGCTATTTTTAAAAGTATCACATATATCAAGAATAAATTTAATAAGTATTTGGCTAAGAAATTAACGATTTTTATGGTAAGGTATGATAAATGCATTTTCCCCTATTTTTTTGTAATTTTATCGTCATTGTTAATGAAAATTTATTTATTTATCTTGTTGAGCAAAAGGAACTTATATGATTTCATTCATAATCAAATTGTCGATACAGGTAGCTAAGAATAAAATAAAAAAACATGATCACTAGAATACAATACTTACGCCCTTGCAAGTATGTACATGAGAGGCTCAAATTTTTTGCCTTGTGATAAAATGTACCGTGACGTTTTGAGATTGATGGAGGTTTTCTCTGCAACTGTTTATAGTAGAACCAAACTTCGTATTAAATTATTTGAGGTGATGCATATAATGTTGTCCACAAACTTCTTCATAGTCAATTATGCTCAATATATGGTAATGTTATGCCTGCTCAAGTGATTGATCTCTGAGATGGCTTGAAGCACTATTAGAAAGAATGATTTTAACATCGCAACGTTAACATCGGTTTTATCAAAAACCAATGTTAACAAAAATGTGGTGGCATATTCGTAAATAACATGAGTTTGTTAACATCGATTTTTTAAAAAGCTGATGTTTACACGAATTTGTTAACATTGGTTTTTGGAAAACCGATGTTGAGTTTATGCTAGCAACATCAGTTTTTGGAAAATTGATGTTTCGTTTCTGTCAGTAACATCGATTTTATTTAAAAACCAATGTTTTTGGATTTTTTTATAATAATTGCTCTGATGCCTAAACCCTTGAGCTTCATCACTTTGCAACCTTTCTAACTCTTACTCGAACCCTTTCTCACTCTCACTCGAACTCTAGCGGCACTGAAACTCCTAACTATTGCTCTCACTCTTGGTCTCGCTCTCAATGTCACTCTTGGTCTCACTGTCAGTCTCGTTGTCGATCTCGTAGTGACAACGTGGTTATGAAAGGTTAGCAGTCATTGTCTTGAAAGGTTAGTTTTTGTTTTTTATTCTGATGCTCATTTTGTTTGATGAATGTTAGGAATGTGCCAAATGTAGGGTTACATAGAAAATGTGTGAAGGGGATATGGACGAGGGAGATGGTGGAGTCTTGTTGGAGAGAGGATCTTAGTTTTTTGATGTTTCTCTTCTTGTTCTTGTTGTGGTTTTGTTTCAGCCATTGCTGCTTCGAGAGAGGACATTGTGTTGTGCCTAACTCATTGTTTATGCTGGGAGAGGATATTAGATTTTTGGGTAATGTATAAAAAGGATGTCAATATATATTTTTCAAAAATAAAGAGAAGTTAGTATAGGGGTAGAAAAAAAGTAATTAAGAAGTGTTTGTGTCATTTTGTGAAATCTCAAAGATAATTAGTGTAATTTACTAAAACCTCTGTGTCAGCCTTTTTCTTTAAAGAATAGAGATAGTTCTTCCTATTGTGCTGAATTGAATTTATTATTGGGGATGTTTATGTTGGATGTTTCATAACATATTTTGTTTTGCATTTTCTTGCCTGTGTTAATACACACATTGCTGGTTACAATAATTGTTTTACTTGGATTTTTTACTTGGTTAATAGCTAGCGGTTAGAAATTCAAAGTGTTAGTATTTTATTTTATCTATAAACCAATTGTATGTTTAGAAACTATAAGAGTCATAATTGTATTATAATATCATGAATCTCATGATCTAAATTGATATGCTGGAAATTATAGTCTTCTCCTATTACCATAAAGAGGATGAGCATGTTTGTATATAAAATCTTATACTTATGGAAGCTAATGTGGTAGATGTAGCTTATGTAACATTTTACTTGAGCTACATGGTGCATTACACATGATTAATGACCTACCGTTAGAGTGGGGCAGGCAACACTAATATTTTGTTTTATTTTTCTGTTGCATCTATGTTATCAAATGTTATATTTGGGGTTTGAACCTTTGAGGTTAACTACTTAATTTTCTAGTTTGTTGCATCTATGTTATCAAATGGTATATTTTCTAGTTTTGAATTGGGAGTGACTTGGCATCTGTCAAGTTAATTCTTGTTTTTATTAGACTAACTGTCTTTGTGTATCACATGATTTCTTGCTTTTCTATAGACTAAGTGCAATCTTTTGTATATAGTTGTGGCCTTATGGGTTATGTATATGGTAGCAGCTTCTTGTACATGATATGAGGTTAATGCCAATTCTTAGTAAAACTCTTTGGTGGCACAATGTTGTTTCTGTAATGCTGCATATATGGTGCTTTTATAAAATTTGCATAAGTGACAATGCACCTTATACAAAAGAGGTCATATGAAGCTCTAGTAGTTAGTTAGTTTGTTGTACCAATGGTTACAATTTAGTTGCATTAGCTGGTCTCAATCAATTAAGTTAGGTGCATATATACTATGTGCATTTCTAAACACATATAAATATTCATCTCCCTTTCTCTCGTACACACAAACACTCGTACACTTATAACACAGAATAATTAGTAATGAAACTTTATTTTCTCTCAATTAAGTTTTTTCTATATACCATTCGTCTACTATTGAATTCAACAATGTAGGTACATGAATAATGTCCAACAATCTTGAATTGTTCGTTTAGACATTTTAGGAAGAGTAATTTTTTTTTTATAGTAGATTCATATGTATAGGTTAACTTTATTTTCTTAAATTTAATGAAATTTTGGAATAGTGCATTTCACTTTGTTCTCTGAGTGCATACTTGATTGTGGTGGAATTCGTGTCACTACTTTCATGTCGTGTACTTGGAGATCAATGTGAAATGTTGCCGAAATTTCATCAAATTTAAGAAAATAAAGTTAACCTTCATGTATGAATATACTATAAAAAAATGTTTTCCTAAATGGGATAGGATCACACCTTTAATGAAAAAAGTGAAGTTTTCATGCATGGAATGACTTTGTGAATATAATAAAGTTATTAGATGGATCAAAGTTGGATGAATGCAAGTCACATAAGCCATGCATATGAGGTAGGGATTGAATAGTTCTTGAAATTTGCCTCCGAAAAAAGTTGATTGGATGATGATGGAAAATATTTTTGTCCTTGTATAAATTGTTTGAACAGGAGATGACAAGAACTAGACGATATAGGGAACATCTTCTGTATGATGGGATTAAGAAAAATTATACGACATGGATATGCCATGGTGAATTGACAGACATGTAGAGGGGTCATAATCTGAATTGGTTGATGTAGAAATGGAAGATCGATTAGAGGATATGATTCATGATCTTGAGCAAGAGTCTTTTCAGAATGCACATGCTCCTATGTATGATGCACTGGAAAGTGATTCGGAGAAGATTTTGTATTTGGGGTGCAAGAAGTCAGTCACGTTGTTGTCAACGGTGTTAAGTATAGTTAATGTGAAGACCAAATATGGATGGAGTGACAAAAGCTTCACATCATTGCTTCAGGTAGTGCAAGATATGTTTCCAGAGGAAAACACGTTTTCAAAAACTTACTATCAGGCGAAGAAGATACTATGTTTGATGGGTATAGAGTATTAGAAAATACATGCATGCCTTAATGATTACATACTGTACAAACATGAGTTTGAAGAAATGCATAAATGTCCCAGGTGTGTGGTATCACGGTACAAAGTGAAGGATGATGACGAGTGTAGTAGTGATAAAAACACAAACAAAGGCCCCCAACAAAGGTGTTATGGTACCTTCTGATTATTTCAAGGTTTAAGCATCTGTTTGCTAATGGAGATGACGCAAAAGACCTTACATAGCATGCACATGGGAGAAACTATGATGGAATGCTTTGCCATTTGGTTGATTCTAACCAGTGGAAGAAGATTAATCGTTTGTTTCCGAATTTCAAGAAAGAGACAAGAAATCTTAGGCTTGGACTTTCCACTGACATAATGAATCCATATGGAAGTTTAAGCACTCAACACAGTTCGTGCCGTATTTTTCTAGTAATTTACAACTCGTCTCCTTGGTTGTGCATGAAGTGAAAATACATGATGTTGTCTATGATGATATCAGCCCCAAGACAGCCAGGAAATGACATCGATGTTTGTCTTAATTCCTTGATTGAAGACTTGACAAATTTGTGAAACGAGGGAGTTGTCGTATTTGATGGGTATCGAAATGAGACATTCAACTTGTGTGTAGTGCTATTTTGTACCATTAATGACTTTCTAACATACGAGAATTTGAGTGGATACAGTGTTAAGGGCCATCGTGCATGCCCTATCTGTGAAGAAGACACAAGCTATGTACAATTGAAACATGGAAGAAAAAGAGTATACACTCGGCATCGATGTTTTCTAAAACCTTATCACCCTTATCGACAATTGAAAAAAGCTTTTAATGGAAGTTAAGAGCATCAAAATGCGCTGATACCATTAACTGGTCAGCAAGTTCTTGAGTGGGTTGAGGACATCAATATTATATTTGGAAAGACCCAAAAGAAGATGACAAGTAAAACTTGCATATGGAAGAAGAGGTCGATATTATTTTGATATTCTATACTGGTCTGATCTAGATGTTAGACATTGTATCGATGTTATGCATGTGGAGAAAAATGTGTGTGATAGTCTCATCGCACGCTTCTTAACATTTAAGGCAAGACAAATAATGGTTTGAATACTCGTCAAGATCTTGCTGAGATGGGTATATATTACCAATTACATCCAAGATCTGATGGTAACAAAATATACTTGCCTCCAGCATGTCATACTTTGTCAAGAAAGAAAAAGACAAGTTCCTGCCAGTGTCTGCGCCATGTCAAAGTGCCACAAGGATACTCTTCAAATATTAAGAGCCTTGTGTAACTTACAGATCTGAAATTAGTTGTCTTAAAGTCTCATGATTCCTACATCTTGATGCAACAACTATTAGCTGTGGCAATTCGAGACATTTTGCCTAACAAAGTGAGGCATGCCATAACTCGCCTGTGCTTTTTCTTTAATTCCATTTGTAGCAAAGTCATTGACCTTGTAAAGTTAGATGACTTGAAAAACAAGGCTGCCATGATCTTTGTGTCAGTTGGATATGTATTTTCCTCCATTTTTCAACATCATGGTTCACTTAATTGTTCATCTGGTAAGGGAAATTAAATTGTGTGGTCTCGTTATGGTGGATGTACTCGATTGAATGATACATGAAGATCTTAAAAGGGTATACAAAGAATTAACACCATCTTGAAGCATCCATTATTGAAAGGTACATTGCAGAATAAGCTATTCAATTTTATTCAGAGTACATTGAAAAGGCAAAACCTGTTGGGCTTCTCGAGTCTCAGTATGACAAGAGAGTGGGAGCTAAGGATTCATGAGGGCTACATGTTATAACTCCAGGTCTAGAGGAATTGCAACAAGCTCATTTGTATATACTAAATAACAGTAATGAAGTTCTGCCATATATAGTTTGTCACGAAGTCTTAGTCAAGGAAAGTAACCCAAAAATGTCCAAGAATAGGGTGTTGAAAAAGCATAACAAGACTTTCATAATTGGTTTAAAGATATAATCTTTGGTGATGATAATACTTTTGAAACGTTAAGGAAGTTAGTAGATGAGCCAAAAAGAAATGCTAGAAGTTAGCAGGGATACAATATCAACAAGTATTCATTTTACACCAAATCACAAGATGAAAAGAGTACAATGCCAAGCAATGAGGCTAGTCTTAAGGCTGAATCCTAACACTTTGCCGCTATACATGATGACAATCCCTATTTGGCGTCCATGCCTTACTTTGGAGTCATTGAAGAAATCTAGGAACTTAATTATGTTAAATCTATTGTGTGTGTTTTCAAATGCAAGTGGGTTGATAACAATATCGGTGTGCAAACCGATGATTTCAGATTTACTTTGATAGATGTAAAGAAGCTAGTTTATCAGAATGAATCTTTCATCATGGCCGAACAAGCTAAACATGTGTTTTATGTTCAAGATCCTTGTGATTAAAGGTGGTCAGTGGTTCTACACAGAAAAATCATTGGTCTTAACCTCAAAAATGATTATTCAACCCTTGATACTTGTCTCACTCCTTTCTCCACGCAAATGCCTAACATCAACTAAGAAGAAGAAGTTGACGACGTCCACGTAAATCGTAATGAACATGATGAAGGATAATTGATTAACATTGTATAATGTAATATTTTTTTATATTTACTTGTTTCCATATCTACAATTACATAAGTTACTATACTTTTGAGTTGACATTGATTAATATTGTTTTTTAATAGCACCTGACTACACCACCGAGCTGCCTTCCTCTTCCTAAGTCAGCATCTTCGCCGTCTACGTCGAAGAAGACTAGAAAAGCAACACGAATCAAATCATTGGCTACCAAACTCGTCAGGATGGAGATAGCAATGGTTCATGTGGATCTTGTGACTAGGAAAGTTGATGGTCCCTACAGAAAGAAATTAAAGACATATTTGGGGATCGTCGCTCGGGACAAGGTGGATTTTACATTTGTTAACTAGAAATAAGTTCTTGTAGCTCAGAAGGATTTGATTTAGGAGGACATTTAGGTATTTGAATTAAATGTTGAATGTTATTGTATTTGGTTATACTACAAATCTTAAAATGTTGAATGCTATTGACTAACTATTAAATGTATTTTTTGTATCATAGGCTGAATTTGATATTCCAAAAAATGTACGAGCAAAGGATGAAGAAGAAAATCCTTAAGATGGTAGGAGAGCAATAAAGGTAGTTTAAATCAAATTTGACCTGCAAATGGGCTTTGACCTCAACAAAGAAAAGTGAAATCAATTTTGTTTAAGTCGTAGAGATCCTTAATGGGAAGTTAGTTGACTTGCATTATTTATGAATTTGACAGTTATGCCTTATTTTCAAGTGCATTTTGTTGACAAGTTTCTGTCTAATTGTGACAGGATGTTAGAAAGAAGACTCAGGCCATCTAGAAACTAAACACTGACCTTCACGTGTTGTCTTGTGGGGGTTATGCTTTACTAGAAGAAAAGATAATAGAGGCAAAATAAAAGAAATAATCAGAATAAGAAGCCCAATCCAGGAGCACAAAAATAATTGTTGATCCTCCATCTCCCATTAGACGACACATGAAGTGGAAGATGACTCGCACCAAAAAATCTAGAGTGGTGACATCTAAGGCGACATGCAAAATTGCAAATAGGATTATAAGTTTTTTTTTATTTCAATTGTCAATTTTTATAATAATACCAGTAGTCTTTAAACTCATGCAATATTTTGTTGACTGCAAGATTCCCTTGAAGAGTAGTCAGCACAAGGCAGCTTTGTCGCCCATGGACGTTAGGATGTACTAACTGTTGTCATCGAGAGAATGGAGCACTCTGGATGCGTCCATGTTGCTGGAGCTGGTGAGAGTATCTGACAATACTTTGGACTGGCTTCAACAAGCTCTTGCACATCTATGTCGATCAACTCAGAAAAGTTGCATCAATTAATAGAAAATATTACGGAGCAGCTGACACAGAAAATCGGGGACAAGCTGGAGCAGTTGATCATTAAAAAAGTGACTCAACAACTAATGTTGTCATTCAGCCAGATGTAGTCCTAGATGCAATCCCAGGGACTCGTATCGCTTCCTGAGCCTGAGGTTGGTCCTTCTGCTTCCCGTGTAAACACAAAGGGAAGTTGTGTTGATTGTTAAGAAGATATTTACAGAAATGTGTGAAGTAATTTTATTGATAA
>CM023946.1:21590923-21653192 GCA_013407115.1 Glycine latifolia | reverse complement strand
ATGTCACTAAATCTAATTAACTAAATCTAAATATATATTCAAAATTATATTTTTAAAACAATTCATCCTCAAATAATGAAATAAATAATGTTTTTTAACAATTAATTAAAAATGACAATCACTTATAACATCAAAACAATGACAAACTCAAATAATCATCTACCCTATAAATTATCAATGTTAATTTCAAACTATTGGTCTTCTAACCTAAAGTTTCAACAACATGTCATCTAACCTAATGTTTCAAATTTAGAACCTATATATTATATAACAACTAAAATATCAATTAAAAGTACAAGAATAAAACAAAATAAGTACAACTTACTTGTTATCTTGAACAATGACAAAGGAAAAATCTCACAACAAAGCAAAAAGAGGTGTTGCTTTAAAAAATTTGAAAATTTTGAAAGGCAGGGAGACAATGGAAGGGGGGGAGGACCACAGAATTTTGAAGGGGAGGGAGAAGAATGCTAGAAGGGGGGACCAGGGAATGGGGGGTGGGGTATAAAACCTGGGCCAGTTTGGTGTAGTTCGCAGGGAAGAGTAGCGAACTACTTCCCAGTTTGACACGTGGCTGTAACGGCCTGATTTTTTGAAATTACGTGCACCTAGTTCGCTAGGGTATGCAGCGAACTTAGTTTTTTTTTGAATTTTCGTGCACTAACTTCGTTGGGGGGAAGCGAACTTCGAATGGCCACGTAGACTGCCCGTTGGGCAGCCACGGAGTTCATTGGAGTGTGTAGTGAACTAGACGGCCACCAGCATCGCGCCACCTCAGCATACGTAGTTCGCTGGTCTGACTAGCGAACTAGCCCGCGTGCCATTCTGATAAATAGTTTAGCCTTCATGGCATTTAGGCAAATTTTTAAAAAATTTGTGGCACAAATAAAAAAGTCTCATTAATCTCTAGCTAAGAACATCTCCAATGTAGAGCTTACAATGCTATCCATTCTTTGGCCACGTGTGAACATGTGATTGAAGCTTTGGTCTAGTGATGTTGCGGGCCCTACCATAACTACCAAGATTAGTTAGCTCTAAGGTGTATATATGCAGAGCCGTCTATTGACTATTGCTTGTCCTTTCGCTCCATCTGGACGCAAATGTTAGAATCGTATATTGGTCGGGCTGGAACATGAAACTGTGGTGTGGGTTGTACAATTTTGACATTGTGCCGCGAGGAACACCTTCACAAATCACAATCACGAGGCTTGATTAACTAGCCATAAGCGATAAGTAGTGATCAATGAGCGGCTCCTAAAATAAAGTTAAATTGAAAATCTATTAATTATGTATAAAAAAATCCCTCTTTAAAGATGATGGACTAAATTTTTAATTAAAAATCAGTTATTTATAGAGTTAATAAATATTTCACATCAACAATATAATGATCTAAAATAATTAAAAATTTACTCTCTTCATATAAAGATGATTTTGGTCAATGGACCAAGTGATCTTGAATTGGAATTTCATACAAAAGCAAATAAAAGTTAATCCAATTGATAAAGATATAATTTTTGCATTCCCAAATATATAAATTTAAGTCTAGTTAATGATGTGAAGATTTCATTAGTCAACAACATATACATACTTCTCTACACATTTTAAACTTGATGGGATCTCCGGGATAGATTTTAGATCTAATTTACTTAAACTTTTTTTTTTCTTTAAAAAAATGCTTATACTAACTAAAACAGTAGCGCCAAAACTGAGATAAAATCAAGAGACAGTGTTGCCCGTTGATTATGATGGGTTGAGTGAACAGGTAATTTGGCTGGGAACATGTTCACATGCACATGGGACGGTGGGGGATGAGGGGCTCCCCTTAGGTGTCTCTCTTTCTCTAAGAATTTTCTAGGCTAGCTTTGTTTGTTTATCTATCCATCTGTGATGATTCTAGGCATATGGAAGCTTTGGACACAGACCAAGTTAAGTTTCCAAGTGGAAGCAAAGCAGGTTACATTTGAGAGGAATCCTTGTACATATGGAGTGTTTTTTTGACAAAATTTTGCAGCTTTCCCAATCCTCAAGATCGGAAAAGATATTGTTTTAGATGGTTCTTCTTGGAAGCACTATTACCACCCCTCCTTTTAATGGGTGTCACTATCCGAAGCCAGTTGGAGTGAAGACATCCCTTCCACTTCGGCCCCACCCAACTTATTATGCTATAATTGGATCACATAATATCATTATTAATTATTAGATTTCAAGAAAATGAATGATAAGGATGAAAATTAACTCTTTGAGTAAGTTGATCCATTGCTCACATGCAATGAATGGTAAAAAGAAAGAGTAATTCTTTGAGTAAGTCGATCCATTGCTCACACACATACACTTTGAGGAGGTATCAAATTAGTATAACTTAAACAATTATTACACAATTTAATAACTTCATATAAAATGTGATTTTTATTGATTCAACTGTTGAGCTATATTTTCATATTGCCAAGATTGTATGTGTCAAATTTTGTTAAAATTGAATATCATTAAGTAGGTAGTCAAATGATCCATATATTAAGTAGATTTTGAAAAGTTTATCTTACGTCGATTTTAATCTGTATGAATGATGTAGCAAACAATTTTGATTTAATATGAAATTTTGTATACATGATCTATGTGAAAGAAACTTTCAATCCAACTAGGATTTTAAGAAAACATTATCGAATTGAAAATTATTGAATGATGTAATAGTTGGTCAAGTTGCATCGATGTAATTTCATCCCTCCTCATATAGAGGACATATCATATGAGATGAAACTATCTTATATGAGAGTAAGAGGTTTAAATTTGGACCATATAACCAAATATGGATAGTCAAGATTTAATGTCAAGTGAGTTTTTTAAAAAGTCATGACTTTTTGACATTAATTTCAACCATGCATGTATAGTTATACGACCAAGATTTAATCATTTTACTCTCATATAAGATGTTTCCTATCATAAGATATATTCTCCCTCACACACACATATAATCAAAGCAATAAAGATTCAAAGGATTTCAATACCAAAAGGTCTTGGACAACAATATTCTTGTAGAGCTTAATAAAATTCATTAATCTATCAAATTTTAATATATTTGTTATCATCAAAATCATGAAAATTTTAAAGAGTCAGACATCGTCCAATGTCTTGATTCTAAGAATTGTATGTTGAAAGAAACTTCCAAAGAGAAAATAGAGAGCAAGATGAACATGCCAAAGGGAGTACAAAAGAAAGATAGTGATTCTAGGATTCAAGTCTTGTAGACTTATACCTAATGTCATTATTTAATTATTAAAACAAAGAATTATTAAAATATAAAGTTTTATAAATAATGAATTACAGCCAATAGTTTTAAGATACGTGACAAATGAACTAAACTAAAATTTTTAAAAAACTTAATTAATCTTTTTTTAAAGTTTTTTTTCATTCAAATTTCAAACTATACATGTGCTTACAATCGAATAATTGTTCAATAGTAGTACTGGCATCAAGGTTGCCAAGAGGGAAATACTTATTCTTCATACCTTTTGTCATACTTACACCTGTTTAAGAAATTATATAAAAATAGATATAAAAAAGTGTGCAAGTAACGTAATTAAAAAGATCCAGGTGAAAAGGGATCATAGAAATAGAAATACATACATCATCAAACACAAACCTCCAAATTTGAAGAAATAAAAGCATATTTAAAACGAAGCATCCCTAATTAACCCATTAATTTCCGATTGTCCATTAACAGTTTAGACAAAATTGGCAAACTACCGCTTACAATTCAGTGAAGGTAAAGTATGGATAGTTTCAGAGGAAAATATCTTAACTATAATCACATTTTGGAGAGAAATTTTCAAACTTGGTTGTATTATATTACAATATAAAAGAAGGGGGTATAAATAAACAAATAATAAATAAAAACACATATAGAGTCTTTAACTAATGAGTCATCAAAATGTAGATGCCAAAAATAATTTGATATGATCACATATATTCTATATTTATAACACCATGAAAGTAATTAAACACGGCATATAGTAGCTTTTTCTGAATAATCCTCACTGCCAGTATCTGCTAAACTGCAAAATATTAGCAATCAACTTTGCAGCAGGAAAACAAAACCCTTATCTTTTGCCATCTGTCTTTTCTCAGTTGACTTTTATCAGCTTCCAACATTCTCTCTGGACTTCCATTCCATTCTGCAGGTAATCTGTAAATCATGCACAATTAGGCCTAAATAGTTATAACCATACAGATAGCTTGTGTAATGTCAGAGAGAAAACATAACTTGTATTGTTTTATTTATCGACAAATGTTAGTTGTTAATTTTTGTTAACAGGGGGATTCGAACCCGCGACCTCTGCCCCCTTCCCTTCTCCCTTCACCATTCCACCAACCTTATATCTCCAAACAGAACTTATAGTATAAGAAAGCTTACATGGGAAAAGCAAATGAATGAGTACTGCTTATGCTATCATTAGAGTGATGAGAAGCACTGCTAAATGTTGTTGCAGGAGCAGCATATGGTGATGGACCTACATCACAGGAACAAGTAGTCTCTTGAGGATCATTTTCTTGTCTTTTGCCTGAACCTGATGGACTATGTGAGTTAGCAATCTCAGATCTACACAAGATTGTGTCAGCAACTTGTACACAATCTGAACAACTTGGAAACTCCACTCTGCTGCCAATTGTACCCAAAAATGAATTTATTTGCCAATTCTTGAAAGATCTTGAAAATTCTGCTTCCTTTGTTAATGCCTATGAATTGTAAAAGACAAAATAGTTCAGCAAAATTCCGGGGTCACATTTTCATTCAAGGATGACAATTAACTTGTCCTCAACAGTTACCGCATTTTCAGTTAATGTCAAGGAGATTAGAGGTTTGAGTTGAGTGAAGTATGAAATAAGTATAATGGCAAATAATATTTGCAATTGATTCATCTTAAATCTTAATCATCAAATCCAAATACAATTAATATTTTTTCTCACACGCTTGTTATAGGAAGAAATACTGGGGTCCATCCCGAAAACCAAACAGTAAAATGTAACATCCATATAACTTCTGGAATTAGCTCTAAAATGTATGTCATTCTAAATTGTAGATATAAAATGGACTACAACTGTTCTAGGTTCACACTCTTAAGTCTTAACTAACATTTAAGAACAATATTACTTTCATTATAGCATGGTTGCGGTATTAGAATGTATAATTTTGTTCATAGAGTATGTGCCATACTTTTTTGAGCCAGAAGAATTTACTCACCGAGTCCTAAATAGTAGCTACAAATGTGACAAATCAGTTCAGAAATAAAGCAAGTCCCTTTCAAGAGACAATTGTATTATCAGGATTCAGTTCAGTAACTAAAACTTAAATTTAATAATTGAAACAAATAGTGCATTTGGGGATTATCATAACAAACAATGACTATATTATCTTAAAAAAACAAATAAACAATGTTATGTGGTACGAATGACTTTTCACAAAGTGTTACGAAAGATTTTTTAATCAATCAAGAGAGAGACAAAAGTTGTTTAAAGAAATATAAAAAAATCTATTTAAAAAAAATCACTTTCTTGTGTTTGACCAAATTAATAAGCATTTTCCATCAAATAATTGGCTGTCAGGTTATGGTTCAAGAAAGTTTGATGGTCCAAAACGCAATGAATTTTCTAAAAATGCTTTTTCATGGTCCTTCTCTATTATTCTCCAAACTTTCAAACTGGCCATGACCAAATATAGAGTATAGACTTGAGTAGCCAGTAAACCACACACCTTTCTAAACAAGTAAAATAACAACTGACAGAATCAAAAGTTCAAAACCAAACAGAAGATAACATATAAACAGAAAAAAAACAAAAAGACTTTCTCATTAATGCTTCTTTTTATTTCTCATAAAAGCATTTTTGTTCTCTTGGTATTACATTTTCTTATAACTGATAAGGACACACATAAAGCTAATCTATCCATTTTCTAGTAGTGTAAGTAGAGGTGGTGCTGCACCAAGTTTTGTATGTCCTTTAGTAGTTCAGTGACAGTGTAGATGGCAGGAGGTAACTCCCTATATGATTATTAAGTCTTGTTTCAATCTTTCATCAATCATACAATCAAGCATATGAAACAAAAGAGAAGATGTACATTGATGTAGGTGGTTTCACCAACCATGCTAAAAGAGAAGACGAGTCCACAGTATATTTTATATTGCTTAGAATATAAGTATTACTGTCTTAGTGGCAATATTCTAAAAAGCAATTAACTCTTTGTCCAAAGTGGTAAAATGCACAAGCATGAGATTAAAGTGTCTCACCTCTCTAAGGGTCTCTGGTGTTGTCTTCTTTGTGAGATGGTCAATTGAAATCTTGTATCCTGAATCCTCTTCACCATCCATCACTAAACCTCTTGAATCATAAAATTCCATTGCATCCTTAAGGGTAAGAGGTTTAGATTCATACTCTGGCCCATTTGAATTGATTGACATTGCTTCCATAGTTCTTAGATTTGAATCTCTTCTGGTGTTCTTGTCATTTTCAAAGTGACATGACATTGTATCATGATCTACTGCACAATCTTCTGACATACACTTGCCTTCTGGTGACACTCCCTTACCAATGCAAATGTCCTTGACAAATTGCTGATGTTCCTCTTGAATAAAAACAACAAGCTCAGGTATATCATAGTCCATGACATTTATTCCTGCAGAAAAGTTCTTTCCCTTGCTATACCTTGACAAGTCCCCTGAAGCATTAGTAAAATGCCCTACATTGAACAACCTCTTTATTGGAATCTCCCTTGTCCTAAAACTATTATTAGTATTACCCTCCAGTCTGTCCCTTACAATTTTCTTGTGTTCTTGACTTCTTTGATCTTCACAATGAAATAAATGTGCATGTTTCATGCTGCGTCCTCTTGAACTTTTCATCTTGCCAAAATTATCACCTTGTCACTACTGCATTGCATAAACTGGTGGTGAGGTTTGCAGGATAGAATTTGATAGGAAAATAATGGTTCACAGTTCACACAACAAGTAGCAATATCCAACCCAAACAACATGAAGGTTTTAAATTGTGATCACCGTTGCAATTGCGATTTTTGTCAAAATTCTTGACATCGCAGAAAATTACAGGCAAATACAGCTGATGCAATCAAAATCACAGTCACGGACCGTTTTTTAAAACCTTCATAATTGAACTTGGACATGTTTGCCTATTGATCAGGAACATTTTAGATACTAAGAACATACAAAATGTGACAACGCACTTGAACATAAGTAATTAGATTATTATATTATAAAACTTTATAAATATTTGGGTGTAATTTAATGTTTAACTGTTTTCTCTCTGTTGATGTCAATTTCATACAAAGAATTAATGTATACATTTACAGATGAGAGGACTGAAGAAAATTACTTCATTTACACTAGACCCTAGGTTAGTTTGGTATTCCTTTAAAACGGCAGGTGGAGAATTTATATGTGAAAATTATTTTAAAAATAATAATTTCTAATTTTTTTCTTGCTGGAAATTCCAAAAAAAAATTAACAATAATTTAAAGGGGATACCAACAGTAGGGGAAAATGACTACGTACCCTTGTAATTGTCCAATTCAAGGGGCCAAAGGATTGGCAATCACTTTCAGTTTTCAGGGAAATCGTTATTTTTTTTGGCTGCAAACTGGTAAATTACTTTGATGTCGTATGTTTATCTTGTTTGAAAGTGATGAAATCAATATCTGAAGGAAAGGAAAAATAAATTTGAGCAAAGAAAAAATAACAGATGAAAGAGAATCCCATCTGTGCAAACTGTACAATATTTAAAGATAGATAACAAAGGATGATGATAGGAAGGATATTTAGTTTCAAAACATAATGATCAAGAGAATCTTCTAGGGCATGGGAGCCTGTAACGTAAAGCAAGATGAACATAGATAGCCTAAATTTGCGGGGTATAAAATAAAAAAATTAAAAAAAATCCCAGAAATCATATCAGTGATGAAAGAAGAATGAGACTTCAGGCATGGCACAAATGCAGATATCCAAAAGCTATACCTTAAAATCAATAATGAAATTGAGTTCCTTAACATTCTGCAAAGAAATAACTCATGAACAAGCCCAAAGAAGTATATTTATGCAAATTGAGAAAACAAAACACGAAGCAAGCAACAAAAAACTCATAATCAGAGTTATATGAATCCAATTCCAATTACCAATATATGATGTCTCTGAAACAACTCAAAATTCAAAACTTTCTCCACAGCATCATCAGTCACATGTTTGGTTTATGCCTCATGGATCATTTGCAACTCCAGTTACTAGCCGCTAGAAAGAAAACGCAGAGTTATGGCCACACTAGTTTCAAAAGAAACGGTATTTAGTAGAAAAAAATAAAACAGAAATTAAAAAAAGTGGAAAACATTAAATGGACGGTTCAGAATAATTAATATCCTTAAAACAAACACCAAACAGCCAGATTTTCCAACAACATAGATATTGCTTGTATATCCTCTAGCATGCTTTATACATGTCATGCGTTTCGTGGTTTCTTATGGTTCTTCTGTCCATTCCTCTGAGACACGCTCTTGCTGTTTGGTGACCAAGAAATTCGCATGATAACAACAAAAAGTAAAATGAAACTTTTATGAGTTTTAAATATATGATTTTCTTTTTGTGAGGAGTGTATTTTTCTTGGTAAAAGGGTGTCTATTTTTCTGGAACGTGATCCTTTAAACTGAATAATGATGGCTATTCATTTCAGTGAGTAAATGTGAAGGTACATGTATTAGAAAATTTTGTAATTTTGATTTTTTTTAGGCGTTAATCAACTTTCCATAAGAGATTGTTGCCCGAGGAGGAAGGTTTCATTCAATGAGTTTACCCCTCTGCCCTCTCTTGTCTGTGTCATCATCCATGCTTATGGTTATCATGTTTTCTTATTTAAGAAGAAACACAAAATAGTCTTTCATTTTGAATTGGGACCCAGTGCATATTTTTTCAACTTTAATTCCATATTTAATTAGAGGAGATTTTTCAACCTTATAATGCTTTTTTTAAAAGCAAATCAGAATAAATAGAGTTAGATAGTTAATTTTTCTTAAAAATAGTTAATAAATATTAAAATTACCAATTAAAGGATTTTTTTTTATAGAATTACTAGTTGACGGATTAAAATAGACTATTAATTACAAAACAAAAATATTAATTTTATTGTAATACAAAAAGAGTTTAATGATTATTCATTAATAAAAAATATGTTGATATAACCTCTAAGATAGTTATTATAAAACTCAAACTTAATAAGCATGATAATTTGTGATCAGATATTCATATTAGTGTAAAATTATTTTTTAGTATCAATGTGTAACATGTTTTCTCATATATAAGTTTATTATAAAATATATATTTTTCTTTTGAAACTAATTAAAATACCAAATAATTATATTTAATATTTTTAATCTGTCCTTCAGTAAAACAAAATTAATTAGTCCTTAAATCACTAATTACTAAAAAACATATATTTGAAAATATGAACTTTGATTACAGACTTATTAGGTATGAAAAGGATATTATAAATAAGTTTCTTAAAAATATTAATTAAAGAGAAATTATTACATTTAATTAATTTTTTTAAAAAAAATCTAAAAACTAAATACTGGTGAAAGAATATATGAAAAATATCTTATCATGATTTTAAATATTTTAAAGTATCTTGTTCTAAAAAAATATTTTGAAGTATATTTTGTGATATTAGTTTTGCTATTTATTTCATAAGATTAGATATCATACTTTTTATCTTATTATAATTATTTATCTAATTTGCTAGAGTTACAATTTACAACTATCTAATTTGCTAGAGTTACAATTTACAACTATTACATATAACTTTCATACAAGTTTTATGAATATATCAATATACTTTTACCAAATAAAAAATATCAAGTATATAAAGAGAATTTTTATGATTGAATTTTATTTTTTTAAAGATTCCATTAAATAGAAATAGAGAATGAAGTAACTAGGAAAAAGCATAGATTATTATAATATTGTTCTTCTAGAGGGGTCATTTAAAAAGCAACATGTTTTAAACTTATTCATACAAAACAAAAAGGCTAACATAGATATTGTAGGTCAATTTTTATATTTTCCATCTCTTGATTTTTTCTATAAGAGAGCTAAATGAAACAAAAGTTTCACTATTGTATAGATTCTATCCTCACTTATATGGTGCTCAACCTTTCCATTCCTATGTCTGAAGTCCAGTCACAACTCAAGATGAAGTTGTTGTTGATGCTCTGCTTGCTCAACCTATGTCTGAAGTAGACATCGAGAACATCTATAGAGCCACTAAGTTTGTCTCTTTTGATGCTATGAAGATTAGACTGGAGATCAAGAAGAGTTAACATTGCTATTACACCTCAACTCTTAACTAATGTCTTTGACAAACTACATCAATGTTTGAACCAACCAAATGAAAACTTAATTGATTGGTTGTTCCCTTCAAGATCTCAATCTCATACTCAACCTAAGCTAATGTCTACTTCATATAGAAACGTAAGACTTTATCATGGCTTTAGGGGATACAGGTTATCTAAAGGATAGACCAACAACCAAGCATGGAGAGACAAGATGGACATTGGAACTCAACGCTTGGACCAAAAAATGCAAAAGATTAAGTTATGGAAAGAAGGTGTGCCAGGAATTGATCCCTTCTCATATTCATCTTTTAAGACCTTGCAATTGTCTGATGGTCACCTTCAATGTGGTTCTTCCCTGGAATCGTGCAGAAATCCTTCTACACATAGGACATTTACCTTGAAGATCCTGAGATGAGTCTAGCCTTTTCAGATTGGGGAGTTCTTAGATTATGGCCCGTAGCTGCGTTTATGCCTTAATCAATAAAAGGAAGAAATCAAGGCAAGGCAAGCCTCAAATGCCTGCAATGGCTGAATGTGCATCTGCCTTTCATGATAGGCTCTCAATTTTTATGTCTTTCACACCCTAAAACTAAGTTTCAATTAGCAGTGGAATAACTAATACTTATTCTTAAGGAAAATTGCTACAAGGGCAAACAGAAGCTGATTGAAGATGCACCCCCTACACACTTTGTCAAAGCAAGACTAGGAAGACTCTTCAAACATTAAGTAGTTGCACTACATCAGAAGAGTGAGCTTACTAGTAAGGATTGACAAGCTCTGCAAAGGTATTACCAACTGAGAGCTTGGAATTTGAAGAGAAGACACCATCAAAAGGAGTTCATCACAAGATAGGACACTGCTATTGGACTATCAATTACAATCCCTGTGTGGTTGATTCACCATATAAGTGCCTATTAGTGGAAGAGAGCCTTTGCTGCTATTTTTTAACGCAATTTCTCATTCATTATAAAGCTTCCAAACTCCACATTCACCTTTATTCATCAACTCCAACCCATTATTGAAGAAGTGAATTCTGATGATTAGCTTCCTGCTGCTGCTAAATATATGGCCATGGAGGTCTATGATGGTCCTCCTTCACTTGGGAATATGTACGTTTTCTTGAGAAAACACTACTTAGAACCAGAGAGGTGCTTGCTGAAGCTTTTCATGACAGGGCTTATGCTGAAAGAGAAGCCAAAAGATGGAAAATGCTTTGGAAATTCTTATTTTAGAAAAGTTTTCTAAAACTTTAATGGACATTTCCTCTTGTGACGAATCTGTAGATGAGTTATTTCACAAACTTTAAGAGGAAGAAGAAGTTGTCAAACAAAAGGGGGAGAAGAAGTAAAAATAAGAAGAATGCAGCCATAATAGAAGATTCACAAGCTCAGGGTGGGTGCATAATCTAAAGGGAAGATTTTCTAAAAATATTTAAACTCTTATTCATTTCCTATTCATCTACTTTATATGTAATATGCTTACGATGAATAAAATAAAAAAATATCTTATTAAAGGACTTTATCTCAAAGTCTTATGTTGCATTATGTTTTTATATTTCTTATATTGCATATGATAAGATTGGCATTGCACGTAATTGTTAATATATATATATATATATATATATATATCAAACTTTTTTCAAATAATTCTTTAAAACTTCATAAACAAAAATACAGCTTTTTGCACATCGGATGTGTTCAAGTAGCTGTTAAACCATTAGGTATAGAAGGATTAAACACCTTAATTCTTTTATGTTTAAGGGTCTCCCATCATAATCAGTTTACATACTCCATTTTAGGCATCGTAGAAACCAGTCTTAGTAATGGACCAATCTATTTCAACTGTTATCCTGATAGGACTGTCAACAGTCTAGAGGATGTAAACATTTTGGATGTCTTAACCTTAGATGTCCAACTTTAACCAACAATTGCTAGTCTGGTAGAACTACCTCTGCCACCACCTCTCTCTCTGGAAGAGGAAGATTTCGTTGATTTTGGCATTGAAAACTTACTGGCTTCCTCCCTGTAAATATTCATGAGTAAGGTAGTCAGGAAGAGAGTTTAAGGTACCTTTGAGGAATTCAATTTCAAAATCATAGATACTTAAAATTGCTTGCCATCTGGCAAAAAATATTTTAGATACAAAAATATCTTTAGCAAATTTACAATCAACACGAATTAAAAACATTTGATTTAGTAAATTAGATTAAAATTTTGAAAGAGAATCGTTTCTTGAAGAAAGAGAAGCGCTTCTTATATAAGGAACTGAATCTTAACAATAAAATAACATTATTCAGATCAACTACCCCATAAAAGAAAGAGGGAAAATAACAAGAACCAACAAAAGCACAACAAACCAGATGGCACGAGGGAGCTGCGGCGATGACCGACGATGGTGGCTCAAGGAACAGGCAACACTTGAGTGGAGAAGACAGAAATATGAGGCTCGAAGAAGAGAGAAAGAAGTGGGATGTGGAAGGGAGAAAGATGATGAGTGAAGAAGTGGGCACGCGTGGAGAAGAGAGAGGAGAGACAGGCCGCGTGGAAGCTTCTGAAGAAATGGAGAAGGGAAACGAATGGACACTTGTGGATGGGGATAGTGGGCCTTATTCAATTTTTTAAAATTGCAAGAGAGGATAGAAAAGTACAATTAAATGTTAGAAAATAGTCGTTGCTACTGAAAAATAATCGTTGAATGATTCAATATAAATTTGGGTGATTTTGTTAAGCTTTTGCACACAAAATTTACACTTCTAATTTTTTTGTTCCTATCAATCCTGAATCTTTTTTATTTTCTCTGAAATGGATCTCAATCAATATAATTATCAAAGTTTTTACAATCATTTGCAAAATCAACCACCCCTACTAGTGAAAATTCTCAAAATCCAGCCATCCACCACAATATGTTATGTATCCACCACTACCCCATACAAGTGAAAATTCTCAAAGTAATCCACATCCACCACAATATTTTATGTATCCACCACTACCTCGTACAAGTTAAAATTATCAAAATCCACCACAGTATGTTATGTATCCACCACTCTCACACATGTGGTATACAAATCCTTCATCCAATGTAGAGCTACCTACCAATGATAGTTCTCAAAATCCACAATTTTGTAGTCAACCATCACCCCTACCAACCCAAACACGTGTTATAGGCCTTCTTTATCCAATATTTCACCCCTAGCAATGAAGTTGAATAAACAATTGGTGTAGACAATATTCAACTAGATGAGGGCGACCACAATGGTAGTGGAAAAAAACACGTACAACATTCTCAGTGACAGAAGCTATGATTCTCGTTCGATTGTGGCTCAATGTATCAAAAGATTCAATTATAGGAGTTGACCAAACATCAAAGCAATATTGGGCAAGGATAAAGGATGCGTACAACAACGATGATGTGCATCTAAGCAGGACATTTTGTGAAAGAAGTTGGACTCAATTAAAATCTCGGTGGAACAGGATCCACCCTACAGTTCAAAAGTTTAACAGGTGCTGCAAACAAGCAGATAAACATAAGAGAAGCAGAAGTTTAGAGAAGGGTGTTATGATTGATGCTCATATGATTTATTCACAAGATACAGGTAAAAAATTTGAGGTTGAGCATGCTTAGTTGTTGTTAAAGGATCAATCAAAATTCAATGTAAAATTTATGTCAAAGTCTTAAAAAAGAACAAAGGTTTCTGCTGGTGGAAATTAATCGTCATCTTTTAACCCAGACATATCCATTGAAGTCGAAGATTATGATATGTCATCGCCAACGTCTCACCCAATTGGACAAAAAGCAACAAAAAGAAAGAGCAAAGGAAAATAAGCTTCTAACACTTTTGATTTATCTGGCGTAGAAAGTGTAATGAAGGACAATAATGCAAACACATTAAAACTTATTCAGTTAAAGGAGGCACATGAAAGGTGTATGGAGTATGAAATTCTCATGAAGGGTACATCTAAGATGTCGGAACAACAACGCCAAGACCACGAAAAGTATTGTGACCATATTAGGACAAAGTTGTTCAATTAAAAGTTTAGTTCTTATGTTCGAATTGGTGATGATGATGTGATATGCTGCTAGCATATAGTAGTTTTTAAGCTGAATAAATCAATAAACGAATCATAAAATATCAACAAATGCTAGAATAAGTGAGAATTCATTATTTTTATTTATATTACTTATTTTGTGTGTTTTTTTATTAGGAATCAAAAAGAGAAGAAAAGAAAGCAAGAGAAAGAAGCAAAGTTTTCTGGAGTCTGGCGCTACCCGCGCAAGTGTGACGCTATCTGCGCCACTAGTTTTAACAGAGCAAATTCCACTGGCAGTCCACGCCATTCACGTCAAACATGGAAAAACATGAAAAATCCACTGCCATCTCACGCGATCAGCGTGAGATGTGGCGCCAGTCGCGCCATAGAATCAGCAAAAGAACAATTTTCACTGCCATCTCACGCGATTAGCGTGAGACCCCACGCGAGTAGCGCCATAAACACGCAGTTTCCAGAATTAAGTGATTTGGCACGAAAATAGAATGAAAGAAAGGATTTAGTTACCCTAGTTAATTATATGAACGTGGGAGAATAAAAGGAAGGCTCTTTTTGACAGAAAAAAACATAGAAACACAGGGGAGAACGTGGAGAGAAGATAAAAGCCAGTCAGAGGAGATTGAAGGAAGCTTGAGAAAGTTGTAATTCTTCTACTATCTTTGTAGTTCTTGAGGTTAGATATGAGTATGTCTGGCTAAATTTCATAATTGTGGTTAGAGCCAGAACCAATGTGAACTCCTCTGTAACTTGATTGGTATTAATATGAAATTATGATAGTTGCTTTATTTTACTTTGTTCTTCATTGAATTATTCTTTATTAGACTTGGCCATTCTAGTAAAGTTCTAAGGGTTAGGGTTTACAATAGGGATGTTGAAAATCTAATTTCTGAAAGCAGTAAAATAACAGTTTTTACATTACCTAGAGATAGGGATGTATGATTACAGAATTATTTGATGTATTCTCTTAATGCTTAACTTAATAGGGAATTACTAAGGAATTAGGATTTCTAATTGGGTTAAAGGGTTAAATTACTAAGGGATTAGGATTTAATTAATTATGTAAAAATACATCCTCTAAGCAATTAGAAGTAATTGAAATTAATAACCAATTCAAGTAAAGAAGGTAGGGATCAAAGGGGAATGTGCTCTGAACACAATTATTTCTCACCACTGCGTAACATTTAATTAAACTTGTTTTTGAATTCTCGTTAATTTTCCATTCATTTATTTTCGTAATTCTCAAATATAACCATATTCTCTTCACACATATTATTTCCTTCCAATTTTAAGATAATAAGTCACAATAAAATTAGTGCCTCAATCCTCATGGAGACGATACTCTACTTACACACTTTATTACTTGGAAAGATCGGTGCACTTGCCGAGTATGCAACATGATGTTATGTTTGATATTTAATTTTAACAATATAGGTTGTTGTTGTATCTTATATTCAAAATTTTACGTTATAAAAGTAGTTGTTGGAAAACTAGCCATTGGAAACTAGCTGTTATAAAACTAGATGTTACAAATGAAGCTATATAAATGTCCAATGTTTCATCATTTTCACATGTTCTCATACAAATTACGTAATATTTCTCTCTAATTTCAAACAATTCAGATACCATATAATGGAAACAAACATTGATTTAGATGAAGTTTTAGATCAAATGATAGATGAGGAATTGGAAGACAACACTGATGAATAAAGCGTTAGTTTGATACTTGAGAGCCAACTACATGGCAACACCGCTGGGTGTAGGCAAAGAAGAAGAGTGGTACATCAGAATCATGAAGAAGGTCATGATCGATTGTTCAATGACTATTTCTTAGTAAATCCTGTATACACAGAGATTCAGTTCCGACGAAGATTTCGTATATGAAGGCATGTGTTTCTTCGTATTGTAGATGGGCTTAGAAATCATGATTAGTACTTTCAAATGAGGTTCAATGCACTGCGTCGAAAAGGCCTATCTCCATTACAAAAATGCACAACTACACTTCGTATATTGGCTTATGGCTCACCTGCTGACAGCGTGGACGAATATGTTTGAATTAGTGAAACAACTGTGGTGGAATGCTTGGAGCGATTTGTATCAGGTATCTGCACCATATTTGGGAATGAGTACTTGAGGAGACCAAGTAAAGAAGACACCGAACAACTACTACAAATGGGAGCGGCATGCAGATTTCTAGTTTTGTTAGGTTCCATTGATTGTATGCACTGGAAATGGAAAAATTGTCTAGTTGCATGCAAATGTCAATTTTGTCGAGGTGATCATTGCAACCCAATAATCATTCTTGAAGTCGTGGCATCACAAGACTTGTGGATTTTGCATGCATATTTTGGCACCGCGAGTTCAAATAATGACATTACATGTTATACGGATCTAATGTGTTTGATGAAGTTTTGTCAGTGTGTGCGCCCGCAGTGCAATACACAGTGAATAGAACCCAATATAATATGAGATATTATTTAACGAATGATATTTATCCAGACTTTGCTACATTTGTGAATACCATCTCAATGCCACAAGGAGAAAAGCAAAAATTATTTGCTCAACGACAAGAATCGACAAGAAAGGATGTAGAACGGGCGTTCAGAGTGCTCCAATCTCGATTCGTAATTATACATGGTCTGACACATTTTTGGGATGTTGCTAAAATGAAGAATATAATCTATGCATGCATCATATTGCATAACATGATTGTCGAGGACGAACGTGAAAAATATCAAAATAATATTGATTACGATAATGTAGGTAACAACATGTCAACATTCAAAGTATCTTTAGGTGCTCACCCTAGTATCAGATCAACATACCTTCAAAGGAGAGCAGAGCTTCATGACAAACAAAAACACTGTCAACTTCAAGCAGATTTAGTTGAACATATTTGGGAATGTTTCCGAAACGAAAAATAACAATAATTTACGAAGAGCCAAGTCATAGTGGCCATTATGCATGTGGGTAGAGATAACTTTGGTGCATTTCACAATGTGTAGGTCTTTGAAATGGGGTTTTGGATAATTGGTTGGTCGTTGATGGAGTGTCTTTAGTTAAATATTTTTCTATCATTCTTAGCTTATTTGACTTCTCTTGGACTTTTATTTTCCCATTCTAATTCAGTTTTTGTCTTAGGCAAGTTAGTGGGGTTAATTGCTAATTGTTGCATATTTTCAGATTTTATGCTGACTTGATGTATCTGCCTTGTACAGGACCTACAGAGCTCTACAGAACTCTGAATTAAGTGTTCTTGTAGTCCTTGGAAAGATAACAAAAAGATCTACAAGTTTGCCAAAAATAAGCCGAGTCCAATTCTACCATTTGAAGGGTTATTTTAGGCTTTGAAGTCAGAACCACTACACTTGTATTTTGGACTGCGAGTTGGACTTTTATTGATGTAAATAGCATAAATAATTAGAATTGATGGGTTGTTCATGGCCCATTCTTTTCTTCAAACTTAGTCACTATATATTAATGACATTAGGAGGAATTAATACTTTACATTTCATTTTGCAAAAAAATAGTTTTACATTTCTCTTTTTAAGTTTTTAGAATCAAAACTCTTTTTCTTATTTTCTCTCAACTGTTCTTCCTTGTTCTTCATTTTTGTTTTCCATTCTTCCATTTTCGTGCACTTATTTCATGGGGCTTTCATTGATGATGATCATGGAAGGCTAAATAATCAATTAATCCAAGGATCCAACCCAAGCAAGAGAAGAATTTGAGTTTTGGTTTGGTATTTCGAATTGTTTTCATGATTATGAATGCATTTAGGATTGAAAGCGGATTAGGTTATGGATTCATTTCCTAATTTCAAATATAAATCACAGATTAATTGAATGATATTTCAATTAGTGTTGTGGTTTCAATTAATTTAGGGGTTAATTCGATTGAACTGCTTCTAATGAAATTGAATGAACTTTCATAATAGGATAAATTTATGAGAATGATGATTATTTGAATAGCTTGGTTTGGTGAATTGGATTGATGCTCTTTAATCTGTTTTACATTACTTGTTATCAATTCTGTTATTTTCTGCATTGATCTTTAATTGTAATTTGTGTTTTTACAATTTTTACTTCACGCCTGCAAACTGTTTGACAAAAATCCCTTTTACTGTTAGTAGTGAATTAAAGATAGAACCATATTGATAGTGTCTTTGAGTTGACCTAGGTTAATCATGTGCTACAGAATTAGCGTAGTTTAATTGTTTTGGAGCCACACGACAAACGCTTATCAAAACTGGCGTCGTTGCCGGGGACACGGTTCATTGTGTGCTAGCTTTAATTCACTATAATTAGTTCACAGTAGTAGTAATATATATATATATAAAAGTTACATTCACCGCATATGTACATTTTGTTGCACAACCGCACTTTGTTACATAATTGCATGATTATTCTTGTTCATTATGAAGTGTGGATGATGTAGTTTCGTGTGTGTTGTAAAAAAAATAGAGAAAAACAGGAAAAAACAGAGCAAAATACAGAGGAGTAGTAGGATGATAATTTGTGTAGTGTAGTTGTGTTTGTTGTGCAAATTTGTGCAGTTAAAATTGGCAAATTTAACCTCTAAGTAGGAGTTTTAACACCATTTTAACAATTTGTGCAGGGACATTTTGGTCATTTCACAGCAAACTATCTCGGAATGGGCTAAAATTTTCCCAGAATGTGGAGAAAATTAATACATCATTTTGACCTAAGAGGGACGAACACGATCAGTGGGGTCCAAATTGCCAAATTCGATGATCTAGACCACTTTTGAATTTATTTTGTGTTTTCATGATTTTTAAAATTTACCAAATCAAGCATGATTTATAGATATTTACTGTGGTGTTTTTAATTTTTTCTAAAATTATTTAAGGCAGTTTTCCATTTTCTGTTTCATTTCAGCAGATATTGTGAATAATGTCCTGATAGAGTAGTTGTCTGACATTTCTGTGATTTCTGTGTTTTTGTTCCTTATGAGTTGCACTGTGCATGACTAGGTCCACATCAAGTGACTTGCATTCATATGATCCTGAGATAGATAGGACATTTCACAGATTAAGCAGAAATAATATTAGTCTAGATGAATTTGATAGTGTAGTCCTAGATAGTAATGTAGTGTTTTCTAAGTCTTTTGTTTCTGAGTCTATTTCCAATTCTGCACATCTTGATTCTGAAATTTTTGTTGATACAATGACTGATAACAACCTAACTGTTAAGGAATTGGCTACACCTGATGTTGTTTACCGACCTTGGTGTATTCAATATCCTGAGACTGAGGTCAGTTATGAGCTAAAATTTGGACTGGTCCATTTGCTTCCAAAGTTTCATGGTCTTGCAGGTGAAGATCCACACAAGCATCTTAAGGAGTTTCATGTAGTGTGTTCCACCATGCGACCACATGACATTCATGAAGATTATGTCAAGATGAAGGCATTTCCTTTTTCACTGGATGGTGTGGCCAAGGACTGGTTGTACCTTCAACCAGATCCTATCAACACTTGGACAGATATGAAGAGAAGATTTCTGGAGAAATTCTTTCCAGCATCCAAAACAGCATTCATCCGGAAGGAGATTTGTGGTATAAGACAACAAGCTGGGGAGACATTGTATAAGTACTGGGAGAGATTCAACAAGCTGTGTTCTACATGCCCTCACCATCAAATCAGTGAGCAATTATTAATTCAGTATTTTTATGAAGGTTTGATGTTGATGGACAGGAGTATGATAGATGCAGCTAGTGGAGACACTTTGATGGACAAGACCCCTTTTGCTGCAAGACAGTTGATTTCTAACATGACAACCAATTATCAACAATTTGGTACTATAGGTGTTGCTACATCCAAGGCTGCAAATGAAGTTTCTGTTTCTATGGTTGCTGATAACCAGAGGTTGGATAACAAATTGACAAAGTTGACATCCCTTGTGAGGCAGCTTGCTATTGGTCAACAACAGAATGTGATGGCAGCCAACCAACCAAGACTTTGTGGTATCTGCTGTGCTCCTGATCATCCAACAGATGCATGTCCCACTCTTCAAGAGACAGAACAAGCTGCTGAAGTTTCTACCATACAACCTGGACAACCATTTAGACCTCAACAGTAGTATAATCCTTACTCCAGCACTTATAATCCTGGTTGGAGAGATCATCCGAATTTGAGGTATGGTCCTAGTCCACCACAACAGCAGTAGCAGCCCTTCAGACCTCCACAACAGCACTTCCAGCCTGCCACCACCAAATACCAACCTCTCTCATTCAGACAACAACCACAATTCCAGCAACCTGCACCTACACCTGCACAACCTATGCAGACTAGCTCTGGACTTTCTTTGGAGGACTTGATGAAGAAAATGGCCACCACCAACCTTCAGTTTCAATAGAATGTCAGTGCCACCATCCAAGACCTCCAGACTCAGATTGGACAGTTAGCTACAACTGTCAACCAGATGCAGCAACAAGGTTCTGGCAACATTCTGGCACAAGTGATTAATCCAAAGAGTGTGAATGACATTCCCTTGAGGAGTGGCAAGGAGCTTTCAAATTCAACAGTTGTTGGTGCTAAATCAGATTTTGCACCAAAGCATACTCCTCTAATTATTCTACCTTTTTCTTTTAGATCCATTTCTGCAAAGAAAGTGGAATTTGATTCTAATTTGCTTGATATTTTCAGGAGGGTTGAAGTCAACATTCCCCTATTGGATGTCATCAAACAAATTCTGAAATATGCAAAGTTTTTGAAGGATTTGTGCACTCATAAGAGGAAGCTGAAGGGAGATGAGCAAGTGAAGATGGGCATGAATGTATCTGGACTCAGATAGGGCAAGACTGTTGATTCCATGCCACTATCCACCTTGCCACAAAAGTGCAAGGATCCTGGCACTTTCACTGTTCCATGCACCATTGGAGGTATTACTTTTGCAGATGCCATGTGTGATCTTGGAGCCTCCATTAATGTCATGCCCATATCAGTTTACAGATCATTACATCTTGGTGATTTGAAACCCACTGGTGTTGTCATTCACTTAGCCAACAGGAGTGTTGCGCTTCCACTTGGACTTATTGAAGATGTGCCCTGCGGATTTTTATATTTTGGATATGGAGAATGAGTCTTCCAGCCATGGTTCCACATTGATCCTAGGGAGACCATTCTTGATGACAGCCAGGACCAAAATTGATGTGTATGCAGGAACTTTGTCCATGGAGTTTGGTGATGACGTTGTCCAGTTTAACATTTTTGAGGCCATGAGACATCCTGTAGAGGAACATTCTGTCTTTCTTCTTGATATCATTGATGTTGCAGTAGATAGTGTAGATATTTCTGATTTTTCTGATTTTGATCTTGGTTCTTGTAATTGTATGACACGGTGAGGACCACAAAAAATATTGCGGGGACCACAAAAATGTGATGAATAAACCCAACTAAACATTTTTCGTTGGAGATGCTCTAAGAGCATCTCCAATGGGAGGTGCTTGGTGGGTTTCTAAGGATAAGAAATTGTTTCGTAGAAGAAATTCTACATTGGAGAGTATTTAGGTGGCATGAGAGTTCTTTAGCAAAAAATTTGGGTTTCTAATATAAGAAACCCTCTCTAGAGTTTCTTATTTTTCAAACATCACCAACCAAGGGAACATGCTTCATACACCATTATAAATTCCAATACACCATTTATGTAATAGTGTATTTCCATAACTACCCTTCACTTACTTTTAGCTTTTAATTTTTAAAATCATTTTGCGCTCCCGCACCGTTCCTGCTCCCTGGGCCTCGTCTACACCGTTCTTGCTCCCATTCTGTTACCAGCTTCATCGGAATCGTTCTCCGGCGCTCCGTGTCCATCGTCACATTGTGAGGTAAGTCCTTCTTGGTTCTGGAATGTTAAACGGAGCAGGGGTTAGGAAACAGATTCGAGGATCCGTAAGACTCATACGGATTAGGCAATCCGTATGAGTCTTTTTATTTTTTAAATTCTTTTAAAATAATTAAGTAGTATTAAAAAAAATATTAGAAAGTGAAAACAAAATTTATCATGTATTGCTTTGATTAAAATTGGACTTGATTGGTGAGTATGCTTGTGAATCACACTTGTTCAACCCATTATAGGTTGGTTTTGATTAGAATTGGACTTGATTGTATTGTATGCTTGTGAATCGCACTTGTTCAATCCATTACAGGTTGGTTTTGATTAGAATTGGACTTGATTGTATTGTATGCTTGTGAATTGCACTTGTTAAACCCATTATAGGTTGGTTTTGATTAGAATTGGACTTGATTGGTGAGTATGCTTGTGAATCGCACTTGTTCAACCCATTATAGGTTGGTGTTGATTAGAATTGGACTTGATTGTACTGTATGCTTGTGAATCGCACTTGTTCAACCCATTGTAGATTGTTTTGATTAGAATTGGACTTGATTGTACTGTATGCTTGTGAATAGCACTTGTTCAACCCATTATAGGTTGGTTTGGATTAGAATTGGACTTGATTGGTGAGTATGCTTTTGAATCACACTTGTTCAACCCATTATGGGTTGGTTTTGATTAGAATTGGACTTTATTGTGCTGTATGCTTATGAATCGCACTTGTTCAACCCATTAGTGCTTTCTCTTTGTTTACATTATTTATTCACAATAGAGTAACATGTAAAAAATTGTGGATGCAGATTATGGCTAAGACGAGAGGAATGCGTCGGGCTCTTGGACGAACTGCCGACTGAGCATTGGGTAGAGATGCTAGAGGTGATGATGATGAAGCCCCTGAGCGGTGTAGGCCTACCGCATCTGTACGTCGTCAAAGGGCAGGTGTTGATGTTCCTGAGGATCCTCCTGTGCAGGAACCATATGTCGAGACTGTTGTACCTGACACTAAGGATATGAATACTGAGTGTGAATCTTTTCTAGGAGGGCCGGAAGATTCTTCGATGTTGACCGAGTTCGCCGATCATGTGGCTCTTAGAGTCTGGGCAGGAGAGGTATTAACATGATCAATTACCATAGTACAAGGTATATTATTTTTGGTTATCCATGAATGTAAACTGAATGATGTCTTCGATGCAGGAACATACAGAGTCAAAGCTTGCTTTCCATGGATGTAAGGTTATTAAATTCGGGAAGCCTGTAGTTAAGATTGAAGGTTTAGTGGCTGCCACTGGCCTAACTCTATTGATTGGTTGCTCAGTGGAGACTGAGGATAGGGGTTGCTGTCTGCATTTGTCGAGAGATGGCACCCCGAAACATGTAGTTTTCATCTGCTCGTGGGGGAAATGACTCTGACATTGGACGACGTGTCATCACTGCTGGATATCCCTGTCATGGGAGCATTCAACGCGTATGATCAGATTGACATCGGCGAGGCCATTATCTTGTTGGTGGAGCTACTAGATGTCACTGTAGACGAAGCTGCAGCTGAGACGTCACAGTGCCACGGGGCATATGTTAGACTATCATGGCTCCGGGAGTTGTATTATGCGAAGTGTCAGTCGATGCAGTGGATCTTAGCCACCAGGGCATATTTACTTCACCTTGTTGGCTGCACATTGTTTGCCAACAAGAGTACCACACATATAGGTGTGGTATTCTTAGAGGCTTTCCGCGACTTGGACCAGTCTGCGAGATTTGCGTGGGGTGCGGCTGCTCTTGTGCACATGTATGATAATTTAAGCAACGCATGTAAGCACCACGGGAAACATCTTGCTGGCTATATTACTTTGTTACATGTAATGATATATTTTCAATTGTGTAATGATTAAACCTTATTGTATGTGTGTCTTTTTTTTGTATGTATTGCTGACTTTAATCATTTTCAATTTGTAGTGCTGGATATATGAGCATTTTCCTACTGTAGGAAATGTGGTTGCAAACGAGCACTATGATGAGAGGCAACCTCGTGCCTGTCGGTGGACTAGTGTGAAGGCCTTACCGGTGACAACCTATCGTAAACGTATAGATAGGTTGACACCGTCTGATATTTGTTGGACACCTTACGTGGAACATCGTGCCCACAGGAAGTTTAAGTTGATTAGTTTGTTTTCTGGTTTCCTTAGATGGGGTCCTCACATGACTAGGCATTTACTTGAGAGGGTAGTTAGGCAATTTGGTTACGTTCAACAAATTCCACCCCTTCCTGTGTCTAAAGTTCCCTCTATTGAAGATGTTGAGGACAGGTGGGTTCACTTCTCGGAGTACCTTGTGGCAACCGGAGACTTGGTTGATTCTCCAAGTCAATGTGGTGCTGCATATATGGGGTGGTTCTACCGCATTTCCCACCCATTCATGACTCCATCTCAGTATGAGGAGGCCTGTTCCTATATTCCACCAGTGCCTTAGACTGCACCAACCCCGACCCATCTACATGATGCTGCTACAGATCCGTCGACACAGTTAACGTCAGACACAGATGTGGATGAGCAGAGGCCAGTTCATGCAGTGGTAATAAGCATGCAATTTAATTATTTAAGGTTCATTAAACATTTTATTTTTCTTAATGCATTGGTTAACTATAATTTTTGTTTTTTTTAGAATGTGTGCCAACGGGTCGTTGAGGGCTTGCAACATATGCTTGACATGAGGATGGTCACAGAAGGCATAGATGCATACGCTATGACAGAGCAACTGCTGCATCTAGTCTGCGGTGTCACTGACTATGGCATTGTCTACACTCGATCTAGACGGACTAGACAACTGCAGAGGAGGCCTTCCGGTGGTCGCGATTGAAGACTATTTGTCTGACATTTATGTATTGGACACCTTATTTTGCGTAATTGTTGTTTAGTTACTTAGAACAGCATTTGACGGAACATGTTTTTAAGAAATTAAACATGATTGGGTATATCACATAAGGCACAGATGCATTGTTAAATAAATGTCTATACATCTCGTAATTGTGCAACTTCATCGATTTAGTATACATTTTCATTCGATCAATGTAATGATTGAGTCATTGTTGAGCTTCGATGGTACAGTGAGTAGCCCACAAACATGCTGTCGATGGCAAAGGACAATTGTCTCTCAAAGTAACCTGTTTTAAATAAATGGCCACATAAATCATGAATTTGGCAACATAAATTGTATGCATCAAAATTAAACACTTTATCCCTTACCTTAACAAAATGGTTTCCAAACACATGACCAATGCACAAAATGCGATGAACTTGGGGATCTCTAGGAGGTTGGCTTCTTAGAGGGAATAACGTCATACTTTGTTGGAGTGACAGAGATACTACAATGATGTTATATCTTGATGCAATTACATGAGTCATATCTGTAATATCCATCCACTTATCCATCGTTACCTGTAAATTAACAGTTAATCAAATATAATGAATGCATATTGGTTTTCAAGTATTGCCAGATCATGTGAAAGAAGAACGATGTTTTACCTTGGACAATCCATCAACTAGTAGGGACCGCTTTAACATTTCAAACCTATGTATCCCACCAAACAACGCTATATATTGATCAGTCCATTGTGCAAGTTCTTTGAGCAAATGATTGCATACCAAAGACTAAGCCTCTTCACCATAACCTAATAAGGCAGCAATTACTCGATATCAACAATTACCATAAGCTTTTACATCAGTTATCTCTACAATAAATTTCTGCATAAATGGATGAAATTGATTGAGCATAGGAACCATCCGGTTTTTCATTAGAACATCAGATGAGGAACAGGACTGTTTCGGAGTAGAGCAACTATTTTGCACAGAATGTAACTCATCCACATACTCGAAGTAAGACGGGTCCCTTCTCATAAACTGTTGGTGCTTTGTGATGTTCTTCTTCTGAGCACCTTTAGTTTTGACCTTATCAGGGGGGCACATGGAATTCAAATCAGGTACGCAATTTCTTTAAGCTTAGACTTTAATGTCATTTTTCCACCCAAATCAAGCATTTCAAAACGGTTGGATATGACTTCCATCTCATTTGTTATGCTGACTTAGTATTCATGCATACCATTGTCTGAAGAGTTTAGTCTCCACCAAAACATATGAACGGTGTTAATTGGAATGCTCCCAATAACATACTTAGATAGCTCACATGCACAAGGCAAACCATGTGTTGTTCTCAGCACACATCCATAACGAGAAGGGTTTTTGTTAGCATAATGCACTCGCTCATACTCAGCAGCAATTTGATTTAACGCATACCTGGACACCATGCCAAGAAGTCTATTGTATAACATAACTTTAAAAACATGTCCTACCACATGTGTACTTCTTTCCAAAGATGCCTTGATTTCAGTATGTTGCAAGGTGATCATATTGTTCATCGCATCCCAAACCGTGCACAAATCACCAAGACTATTCTGTAGTAGCCGCTTTAAGGTCCAATGGGAAGACTCAACCCTGCAATTTATGATATGATAAATTCATTTCAAAGACATTAAACGTATGCAAATCATAACTAAAGAAATGTCATATGCGGAACTTACCTATTTGTTGTTGTATTTTCAAAATGCATGACTTTGTTTGTTCATGCTGTCACAAATTTTTCTTTGTGGGGATTCAACCAAGTGTCCTTCACGTAATCAACAAACGTTGGCCATGGTGCACATGCAACATCAAACTTCATAACATAATCATCAAATTGCTTCTCAATAGCACAGTCGACAACACTTCCGCATGCTTCCATGACATAATCCCATGCATTCTTCAGCTGAATATAAGTTTTACATTTTGCCTTGACATTCTTGTCAATGTGAAACCTACACAATAAATTGGTTGCCTTTGGAAAAACAATTTTGATTGCACTCATCAATGTTAAATCTCTATGCGTAACAATGACCTTAGGGAAAATTCACTTTTAAGAAAAATCCCTCTAAACCATTCAAGGGCCACACAACATTGTTTATATGTTTGGCCTCTAAATAGGCAAATGCAGTTGAGAATTTCATCCCAGTAGGTGTCACACCAACAATGTCAAGTAAAGGAAGTTTATACCTGTTTGTTTTGTATGTATTGTCTATCAAGAACACCATATGATATGCATTGCCCAATTGTACTGCATCCGGATGTGCCCAAAACAAGTCACGTACAACATTTACATCCTTCAATCTATGCCAATGAATATACATGTCATGTTCAAGAAGTTTCATTAGCTGTTGCATTTCAGTATTATTGCCTCTTGTATGCGTGCGGTATGCATATCTTGCATTGTATACTTGCTTCAAAGTTGTATAATTATTGTCATTGTGCTCCTTCAAAGTTAGAAGAATATGCTTTGGTTTCACTATTGGCCTTGTCATATCAGCAACAATGATTTTCTCCTCCTCAGTTAGTCGACCAGCATATGGGTGTCCATAGAATGACTTAGCCAAAGCATGATTATGATTGTCACATATTAACTTCACCATCCACCCTTGACCTCCCGAAACTAGTTTGCCTCGTAACTTAAAAGGACACTCACATTTTCTAGTGCTAGTCGTTGAAGGTGTGAAACCTTTTTTCCATGGTCTATACCTTCTACTTCTTTCACAACCAATTAACACAAATGACGTCCTTCCTATTTTTCCCGTCGATATGTCACTCCTCATTATGACAGCTACAAAACCATTATCATTTGCAATAGTCCGAGCCCATTTCAATACCGCATCACATGATTCAAACACCTACACAAATGAATAATTCATCTTTAATCTTTTTAATTTAATCATTTCACAACTTTAACTACATTCAAAATCACATAAATACCTCATTCGTGTTGAACACTGCAGAATAATTAATTACACAATTATTGTTTTCAAACGCATCAGGGTCCGCTCCGATGTCTTCATTCCTATTATTTTCTTCAGACATAATACTGTCATACATCTACTCATTGCTGTCCATCCTAACAACTACAAATGTAATTTAATCATTAATAAAAACACACACACGGATAATAATAACATTTTCTAAAGATCACCATTTACATAACCAATCCAAAAATTAACATATTTAAAATAAACCATGAAAGTCTAAAGATCACCATTTACATAAACAATCCAAAAATTTATTTCTTGCATTTACTCAATCAAATAATTTCTAAAATTAAACTCAATTTTAATTAAATCCATATTTTTGACAAATTATTTAATAAAAAAATTGTGATTTAACAAATGATGAAAGTCTCAACATCACAATTTGCATAAACAATCCAAAAATTCACTTTTTGTATTTACTCAATCAAATAATTTATAAAATTAAGGTCAATTTTAATTAAATACATATTTTCAACAATTTTTTTAGGCAAATTCCTGATTTTAAGTCATACGGATTAGGCAACCCGTATGGTTCTTACGGATTATCCACTCCGTAATAACCATACGAATTACCTAATCCGTATGGCCTTTACGGATTGCCTAATCCGTAAGAACCATACGGATTGCATGGCCTTTATGGATTGCCTAATCCGTAAATGCCATACGGATTATCCAATCCGTAATAACCATACGGATTAGGTAATCCGTAAAGGCCATACGGATTACCGAATCCGTACGATAGCAAAAACATCACCACTAACCTCTGCATCCACTCCATGCCACTCGATGACTCTGACGGCCACCATGACACCACCACTCCGACCAAATCAACACAATGGCACCAACTACCACCAATGCACAGTCGTTCCCAAGAGCTCAACTCAACTAAAAAGAAGAAACAAGCGTACTTTCTCACCTGAACCAGCTAAAATAACAAAGGAAGCCAGTAGGGGTATTTTTGGGTTTTCAAAAATTTAAATGGTGTATAAGAAATGCTTATGGTGTATGAAGTTTCTTCCCCAACCAAGGGGATCTTTTGGAGTTTCTTGCAATTTTTTGCATTGGACCAAAATTTTGTAAGAGTTCTTATGAGTGACATGACACTGTAAGGATCACAAAAAGATGAGTAAGAGACTTTAAGAAAATTATATGAGCACTTCTCATTGGAGATGCTCTAACTAGATTCAACCCAAAGATAAAACAATTAAATCACAAGTTTTAGGCCCACCAACAAAAATATTTTTTCTTTTAATTTTTATAAAGGAAAAACACCACATTTATTAGGAAAATGTTATATATGTTGACAAAAAGTTCCAATATATAATTTTCTCATTTAAAATAAAATATTATTTCTAAAATTTACTTTAGGTCTCACTTTTCATTGATCTGGTCTTGCCGGTTGTGATAACACTGAATTCGAGTGACATTGAGGTAGAGTTTGTCGTGGTCACCTTGATGAGTGTATTGGAGGTTGTGATAAAGCTCAACTTGCTATGGAACATAAGTATTCCTAGATTTTGTCATGTGAAAATTTGTTGTTGGGTCATCCCAATTCGAACCTAACTTCTAAGAAAATCTGCACACTTGGTAGTCATTCACCTATTTAAATATATTTAAGATAGATACTTACATACCAAACTTTTATTTTGATCATTGCTATTTGTTTATACTTTTTTTTTACAACAGCCTCATGATGATAATAATAATAATGAATAAATAGTGACAAAACCTATTTTAAAACTCATAAAAACCAAAACTAATACATTAATTTTTTAAAAGGATCAAAATCCAATTTACCTAGACACCAAATACATATTTTTGTCAAAGAAAATAACTTTCATTCTGTTATTGATTGATTATTGACTTATTGGTAAAAGTGCAGCAGTATCAAATTTGATTTTTGACAGCGGTTGCTCATTACTCCAACATAAGTTTCCGCTTCAACAAAAAACGGCACAAAGCGAGCGACAACACAACACAAGTTCCCGCGTAGTGAGAAGAGAAGGACGATGACAGAGAGCAACGAGAATGTTGAAATCCAAATCCGTGCCCTAACCGGCGAATCCATCATTCTTCCCATCACTCCCACCACAACCGTCCAAAACCTCAAGCTTCTCCTCAACCGCTCTTTCACTCCGGCCACCACCTCCCCCAATTTCCACCTCTTTTTCAAGGCACACTTTCATTTTTCTTCTTCTTTCTTTTTCTTTTATTTAATCATAGAAATCGAAGATAATGTCAAAGAGTTTACAATAACTAAATCATCTTGTTCAACTAATTGAGCTAGAGGCCTTTGACATTCTTTTTTTATTTTAGAGGCAATGGCATTTTTTATTTTACCACCAATTCGATAAATAACATCATTTACTAACTAACACATTCTCATTGCTGATTTCAGGGAGTTAAATTGCGATTGCAGTCTCAAATCGGCTCTTTCCCCATCCAACACGGTGAGTTTCTTGTCCTCGTTTCCTTTGCCAAGAAGGAAAAGGAACCTTCTCGAACCCAGGAATCGGACCCGGTTTCGGACGTTCCAAACTCTACTACTCTCGCGGACTCCACGTGGTCCACCATAAAGGAGGATTTGTCACTTTTACACGACGACGACACCACTGAGAACTGCCACAATGCCTCTAATTCCAAGTCAAAAAAAGAGGAAATGTTGCAGACACAATCCAAAGGGGGTTTGGGTTCTGAGAAGCAGATAGACCTTCCATATCATCTCATATTAAACACATTGCAAGATAGTAGTGAGGGAGTTCTTGGAGAGCATAATTGCGAGGTTTTTGTGAAGGTTTTGGAGTCTGTGAATTGCTTATCGGACCTGCCTCTCAGACATTGCAAGTTGTTGAAACAAGCTTGTGAAAAAAGAGGTGGTGGTGGTGGCTTGAGAAAACGTGTCAGTGATGGTGCTATGTGTATTTGTTCACCGTGGTTGAAGATAGTCGTGAAGGCGTTTGCATTTGTGAACATTTTTTCCGCGTTTCTTTATTTACAGCGTAGGGAATTGACCTCAGTTCTGCTGGAAGAGGCGCTTAGCGAGCTTGTGAAGTTTGGGGTTAAACTTGGCCTTGATGACATAAAGCATCTTTCGCTACTTTGTCCTCATGTAAATTGATTGGTTTTGTTTTTCATTTTCATTTTTGTGGTGGCATTTTGTTGTTTTATACATGCTTGTTCCGTTTTGATTCATGTTGTGAGGTACGATAGTATGTCTATTATGTGCTAACAATGAGGTTGTAGGAATGATGATTGTTCCTTGATGTAGTTATTCCACGTTGAATGCATTCATCCTTTTTGTTATACTTTGTCTGCAGTGGTGAAATGTTGATAGCGTATTTCGTTTTCCTGCTCTAAATTGTGGATTGAATCCCTTTGCAGCTGGTATGTTTTGGAGATGATGTAGAAAAGACAAATTTTGGTGATGTCATTTTTGTTAAAAATTCAACTGGCAATGACGATCAAGTTGAAGACAATCCTAAAAGAGGTATATTGAAGACGTTGGCTGTTGTTTTGTCACGCTTATATTAACTGATATTATTTGTTTTCATCAGGTAGTTTTTTGTATTTTGCTTGACATGTCTTGTTTAATAGTGCGCAAGTGGTTGTATGTTTCAAAGATTGTCAGTACATTGAAGAGAAGGGATAGCTCTTTCCGAAAAAATCTAGGATGGGCTTTTGAGCAGCTTCCGGTATGTTTTTGTTACATTAACCTACATGAATGACCCATTGTGGACCCATTTATGTTTCACAGATAAACAATTACTCCTTAACCAAACTTGATTGTACAAGTATCATAGAAATTGCATTGTATCTTACACATCCATATGCCTGAACTTCGACTGATATTTCACTTAACAGTGTGGAATTTTTTGTTCACATTCTAAATTCACAAATTTCACTAGCAAATAGTTGGCTTTTTATAATAGGGCATTGTGTTTGGATTGTGTCAGTATGCTGTTAATTCATAAAATCCAAGTTATTAGGTAGGCAAAACATGCAACTTTCTTTGCTGAAGGGACTGATGCAGAAAAAAGATGGTAGACAGTTACTAAAGTGATAGAATTTGGGAAGAGAAGTAGGATAGATTGAAGCGGAACAATAATAGGAGGGTTCTAATGTTTAGAAACCTTTCGAGTTTGAAATTGTAATACGAAGACTAAAGATGATAATAAAGGTTTTTACGATTGTTTATACTAGGTTGGCACACATTTATTCACCTGGCTCAATGAATCAGAGTCTATAAATCTCAATTCTAAACCTAATTGAAAAGTCACATGCTATTTCTAGTCTTGTGACCACTGACTTGTAAAGCACTTTAAAGTCAAAATAAAACCGACTAAGAAAAGCATAAAAGAACATTTTTAAATTGCTCCTGCATTAGGAACACTGTATCAGTAATATTAGAGATGCTGAATAATGTGCATTCTTAGTTGCAGTTTGAATTTGGAGATGAGATGACTGTGGGAATTTCCTTGGAAGAGCTGCTCGCAGCTGTCAAGGACCGTGATTTTGTTGGAAAAGAAGACAGATCAAAACGTGTAAAGAGAAGCAAAACTACCTCAAAACCTGGCTTAAACAATATTGGGTGTCATGTATGCATTCATCTATGATACATTTTTATTTTTAACTTTTAGTCTTCTGTGTACAGCCAAAGTTTATCTGATGCAAGGAGATAATGAAAGAAAGCATTAGAGGAAAATAAAATGTGTTTTTTTATGTCCAAATAAGAAGCTTTACTATTTAAAAGGTTAAATCGGGGTGTTTGTTTCTGAAATTTCCAACAGAAATTTGGTTTATTGAATGCTGAAATATATTGATTAAGGAGGTGTGTACATATTGCTGAAATTCTGCTACTAGGGTAGACCATATTGCATTACTTTATATCACTTGTTCTTGGCTTGGCAGGATACAAATTCATTACTGGCTGTGGACATGATTGATCATCTTAAGAAAGGAATTGGATCTGAAGGACAGGTCTTTTCTATTTTATAGTGACAGTTTTTTGGGCTTTTGGAATATAGCATGAAATCTTCAATTCACCAAGATTTGTTGGATGACAATAATGCATTGTCAAATACGCACAACCAATAATGTTTTTATAGACAAAATTAATGTTCTTTTTTAACTCATAAATGTGTATCAAGGAATGTCTTGCTCTTTTAGTACTGAATGCTTCATTAGCTACATTATGAAGGTTTGGTTAATGCAGATTGTGCATATTGAAGACATATGTGCCAGAAAAGCGATTTACAGTGAGATCCCAATTGAACTATCAGAGAAAATGAGATCTGTGCTGAAGTGTATTGGAGTTTCCAAATTTTACAGTCACCAGGTACAACATGAATATGTGGAAATGGTGTCTTCCAAGCTAATAGTTTCTCACTCTATCAAATATTTTCTGCTGCTTGGTTCACATAGGCAGAGTCTATACAAGCTTCCCTTCATGGCAAAAATGTTGCAGTAGCTACAATGACATCTAGTGGCAAATCCCTTTGCTATAACCTACCAGTTCTAGAAGTGTTGTCCGATAATTCTTCTTCATCTGCTCTGTACATATTTCCCACAAAGGTTTGTTGTAGTTTATCATTTAATTTCTCAATTCTAAAATCTAAATGCCTCCAGATAATCATAATATTTCTTTTTCTTTTTTTGGTGGGGATTGTCGTAATTAGATAGCTAAAATATTTCATGAATGCAGGCATTAGCTCAAGATCAACTAAGAGCTTTGTTACACATGACAAAAGGATTTGATATTGACTTAAATATTGGAATATATGATGGGGACACTTCTCACAATGAGAGGATGTGGCTACGTGATAATTCTAGATTGGTAATTTATTAACTATTTTTCCTTTAGACCAAATAGATTCCAGTGAAATGTGCTTCATTTTGTATTATGCTATGCAGTTGATCACAAATCCAGATATGTTACACATATCAATCTTGCCCCACCATCAACAATTTAGTCGGATTTTATCAAACCTAAGGTAGTTATATGGAGTATTTGATCAACCATATTGATTTGGTATTTTCATGGAATATTGCTTATTGGATTCTTATTGTGTTGAGGTTTACTCTATCTTAACCAATTAGGTTTGTGGTAATTGATGAAACTCATACTTACAAGGGAGCATTTGGATGTCACACTGCACTTATATTGAGGAGGCTAAAACGACTCTGTTCACATGGTTTGTGGAGCTTCAGGAAACATTTCCATATAAAGTTTTCTATTTAAATTTTAAATGGAAATATGAATCCACAATTTGCTTCTACGTGCAGTATATGGATCTGTTCCTTCTTTTGTTTTTTCTACTGCAACTTCTGCAAATCCTCGGCAGCATTCTATGGTAAATAATTTTTCAAAGTAGTCACATTTTTCATACACTTGGTATTACATTTCTTTTACCATGCTGTTAGTCACATATGTTTAAGACACATGAAGTTAAGGAGACTTTAAAGAGGATGAAGAATAATAAAGCTTTGGGACCTGATAACGTCCCTATTGAAGTGTGGAGAGGCTTGGGAGATGTGAAAATAAAATGGTTGACTAATCTTTTCAATAAGATTCTTCAAACAAATAAGATGTCTGATGCTTGGAGGAAAAGTATGCTTGTGCCTATTTACAAAAACAAGGGAGATATCCAGAATTGTTCTAACTATAGAGGCGTCAAGCTCATGAGCCAAGTTGTGGGAGAGTTATTGAACATCGCCTAAGGAGGGAGACCAATGTTTCCGTAAATCAATTTGGATTTATGCCAGGAAGGTGTACCATGGAAGCTATTTTCTTGATGCGACAATTAATGGAAAGGTATCAGGAAAGAAGAAAGACTTACATATGGTGTTCATAGATCTTGAGAAAGCATACGATAGGGTCCCAAGAAAAGTCTTATGGTGGACTCTTGAGAAGAAAAAGGTAGCATTAAAGTATGTTAGTGCAATCAAGGATATGTATGATAAGGTTACTACATGTGTGAAAGCTTGTAATAGAACATTTAGGTATTTCCTTATCACGGTAGGTGTTCATCAAGGTTCAGCTCTTAGTCCTTATCTCTTTGCCTTAGTGATGGATGAACTAACGAAAGATATTTAAGAGGAAGTGCTGTGGTGTATGCTTTTTGCAAATGATATCGTGCTTATTGATGAGACCAAAGATGATGTTAATAGAAAACTGGAATTGTGGAGAAATACTTTGGAGGTTAAAGGATTCACGATAAATAAGAGGAAGACGGAGTATATGAAATATGAGCTTTCTCGGGAAAGTGATGGTGGTCAAGACATAGTGTATCTACTTGGTCAAGAGGTACCCAAAAAAGATGCTTTTAGATACTTGGGATCAATTTTGTAAAAAAGTGGTGAGATTAATGAAGATGTAAATCATAGCATCAGAGCACGGTGGATGAAATGGCGGAGTGCATTTGCGTTTTTTGTGTGATCATAAAATTCCTCTTAAGCTAAAAGGAAAATTCTATAGAACAGCTGTAAGACCGGCAATGTTATATGGAGCAGAATGCTGGCCAACACATAGACAACATGAGCACAAAATAGGGATAGCAGAAATGAGGATGTTAAGGTGGATGTCTGATTATACGAAGATGGATAAGATAAGAAATGAGGATATTCGACGAAAGGTATCAGTAGTTCCGGTGTGTGAAAAGATGATGGAGCATAGATTGAGATGGTTTGGGCACGTTATGAGACGACCACTGGATGCTCCCGTGAGAACAAAAGTTTGTTACCAAGAGCTCGACACAAAGAGAGGTACATCTCGATCGAAATTCACCTGGGGAAAGGTAGTTAAACAAGACCTAATAGAGTGAAATATAGATTGACAGACGGTGTGTCTTAGGACGGAGTGGAGAAAAACTATAAGTTTGGTGGAGGGTTAAACTCATTAGTATGTTTATGTTCTAGTCGTTCCCTTTTTTTAGTTCTTTTCCTTTTCATTTTTTCCCTCCTCCTTTCACCCTTATTTTATTTTAGCTTATTTTTCCTTTCTTTTGTCTTATTTTCCCTTTTTCTTCCCATCTTCCTTTCTCTTTCTTTGTCTTATTTCCGATCTATCATTGAGTTCATCTATCACCGACCCCAATTAACTTGGATTAAAGGTGTTGTTGATGTTGATGTTAGTCACATATGTACCTGACTTTTAATGCATGCACGTTTTATTTTGTCTTTTGTTAGAATTATAAGGTTATTTGGTATTCTTCTCAGAATCACTATACTTCCATACTCAGATTAAGCAGTTAATTGTCTGTGTCCTAGGAACTTGCAAATTTATCTACTCTGGAGCTATTTCAGAATGATGGAAGTCCATCGACAAGGAAACTTTTTGTCCTTTGGAATCCTGCTTTGCGTCCAAAAGCTGTAAGTTGAAATTTTGATGTATTTGTAAAGTTATATAGCTTTTATTTTCTTAACTAAAGACATTTTTACAAGCTAAACTCTCTTGCTACATAACCACAGATCATTAAAAAGACTCAGTTTTCTAAGAGTACTGATGAGCTGGCAGATGAAAGTGCAAATTTTGTTCGCTCAAGGTGATGATCCCCATATGTATGGAAAAAACTTTGCAACTATTGATTTTGATTCATGCATTCTTATGCTAAGTTACCTGCATGCTTTAATCACCGGAATGTAGTTTTAGCTTGAATAATGTGTGGTACTGACCAATTCCTCCAAAAGCTTAAGTTATTATATGGATTCCCGAGAATGATTTTATACCTTTTATATTGTACCTCATGCAAGAGCCATTTTGGCTTAAATACATATGGTTCATTTGACCTTGGGCTGATATTCAATTTAATTGTGATAATTGAAGAATGAGGCAGCGTGGCTTTGTCTTCTAACCACTTTATCTTTTAGATTCCAGTACCATGTTAAACATCAATTTTCCTAAAAGCTTAAGCTGTTATGTGAAAGCATAGGAATTATTTTATATCTAACTAGAAAAAGAAACATGGGCTAGGCATGGAGGAGAGAGCAATAATTTGCTGGTAGAATTTTTTATTTTGGAACCCGACACTTGTCCATACCCTGCACAGGTTTAATATTTTCGTACACATTGTAAAATGGAATCATTGTTTTTCTAACTATTAATTTTCATGTTAGTGGGCAAAGCCTCTTTGAGATTTTTCAAAACAGATTGTTTAAATTTATAACAGTAAACAATTAGAGTTCTATATAATTTACAATTTCCTCCATATTAGAAATAATGCATACCATCAAATCAACTTAACATGCTGGGTAAAAATGAAAATGTTGAATGCTTAATATTTTTATGAATTGTAAACATTTAGGGTTTTTAGTATTCTAAAGTATCTTTAGTTTTAATGACTTTGTGTGTCCTATTGTTATTTTTGCAGCCCGATTGTGGATGTTTCACGCCTTTTTGCAGAAATGGTTCAGCATGGTCTTCGCTGTATTGCATTTTGTAAATCACGGAAACTTTGTGAGCTTGTTTTATCCTATGCGTATGTAAAATCAATTCATGTACTTTTGTAGTTTACTAGAATCAATATTGTGATAGGATGATTTACTTTTCTTAGATTCTGTTTTTGTTATATGATATCCATTTTGGAATTTAAGTTTATGGTTATTTAGTGGTTTGAAAGGAAGATGCTCATGATTGCTGTAAAATAAAACAGACGTGAGATTCTTCACGAGACAGCCCCGCATCTGGTGGATTCCATATGTGCATATCGTGGTGGCTACATTGCAGAGGTATTTTTTACCAGATTCTATGTTTACCCTTAGTTAAATACTCTCACACACACACTAATGAAGTTTTGTAGAAAAGTAATGAACCTCTATGTAAATTAGATTCTTGTTATTGACAGGAAAGAAGAAAAATAGAGAGTTCATTTTTTGGTGGTAAAATATGTGGTGTTGCTGCAACTAATGCTCTTGAATTGGGCATTGATGTTGGAGAAATTGATGCCACTCTGCATCTAGGATTTCCTGGTAATATTGCAAGGTATTTTCCCAGTTGCTTTAATATCCATGACTTATTAAACGTATTTAATAGCTTTGTATCTGTGGAATTATCCAATTTCCTTTCTACTTTTTTTTAAATCATTTATCCTTTTAGCTTGTGGCAACAAGCTGGTAGAGGTGGGAGGAGAGATAGACCATCTCTTGCTGTCTATGTTGCATTTGGTGGGCCTCTTGATCAATACTTCATGAAACATCCCAAGAAACTCTTTGAAAGACCAATTGAATGTTGTCATGTTGATTCCCAAAACAAGCAGGTTTTTAACTTTGACCTATTCTTGTTCAATATTATCTATTTTGAGTTTGAACAAATGGAAGGGTTTATGCTAATTATGACAGATTTTGTTCAGGTTCTTGAACAACATTTGGTCTGTGCAGCTCATGAACACCCTCTAAGTGTGAACTATGATGAGCAATATTTTGGTCCTTGCTTGGAGAGTGTTATATTTTCTCTTAAAGCTAGAGGATACTTGAGTTCTGTTCTATCATCTGATTCTTCTACAATATGGAACTACATTGGTCCAGAGGTATATGTGAATTTTGAAAAAAAATAGGTTTCATGTCTGTCTGTTCTAATTGACTTTTCTTTATTGAGCTCTATAAATTATTTGGAGATTGCAAGATTATCATTTTTTCTTGTTTACTCATGGTGCTTTCTATGTTTCAGAAATTACCCTCACACGCAGTCAAAATCCGAGCAATAGAAACTATAAGATACAGTGTCATAGATCAGAAAAAAAATGAAGTTCTTGAAGAGATAGAGGAAAGCAAGGCATTCTTTCAGGTTGTGACTTCTTGTTATTGATATATGTGAAAAATAGATTTTGCTTACTAGATAAGAGTAATTTGGCTTCTGTTTCTTATTCCTATCTCATAAAGTGTATTTAACTTGATTCAGGTATATGAAGGTGCTGTGTATATGTACCAGGGGAAAACCTATTTGGTTGAAAAATTAGATCTATCTAACAAAACTGCTTTCTGCAAAGAGGCTGATCTAAAGTATTATACAAAGACTCGAGATTACACTGATATTCATGTGATTGGGGGTAATATTGTATGTAATCTCCTGCTACCCTGAGATCATTTGGATTATCTTTATAAGTTTTGTAGCATATAACTGTAGTTAAAAATTGGACATTATCGATTCTTGTTCTTTAGACTTGTGCAAGATCGTGTACACAGATCCTTTGGAAAACTATGATTTATTGTTAACTTCTTGCTATGGCCTGACCACCTGAATGTCAGTAATTTAAAGATCTACAAACTTAATGTACTGCATAAATCATGTAGAATTGTGTGTAGTTTACATAATTTCATTAACTAGGAATAGGTAGGTCTTTCAAAGCTCACATGTCTGCTATTGCCAGGCTTATCCAGTCAAGGTAGAAACCAACATGTTTCCAAAAGCAAATGCCCGGGTTGATGTATGCAAAGTAACAACTACTTGGTTTGGCTTTTATCGTATTTGGAGAGGAAGCAATCAAATCTTTGATGCTGTTGATCTTGCACTTCCTCAATACTCATATGAGTCACAGGTAATTTGAGCACTTTTAGGATTTTTTTAATGACCTTCTTTAATTATTCTTATGTGGCATCTATGTTTGCTTTGACATCAATGTGTTCTATGTGCATCTATGTAGGCAGTTTGGTTTCCTGTGCCACAGTCAATAAAAGAAGCAGTAATCAAGCAAAATTATGATTTCCGTGGAGGTCTGCATGCTGCTTCACATGCAATTTTGAATGTAGTGCCTTTGTAAGTTTCTAGTGATATCAGCATGGTATATACAAAAGTCTTATTTTTTCCATCCAAGTTCTGTGTACTGTTGCTCATAAACTTTGTTTTTGACATGGCAGCATATTCTGAGCTCTTTTTAATTGTTTTTTTCTTTAAATATCCTCCATTTGTCATTTTCCTTCTCACCCATTCCCATTATTGTTATTAACAATATTATCATTGCTAGAGTCAGTTATACTAACTCTCCTGTGTTTACTCATTTATTGTCCTCAATTACAGTCAGCTTATCTCTTTTTCATAAATTACAATGATCTCCCTTATCTCTATTTTTCACCTGTATGTAATGCTACAATGAGGATTTACCTATTGACAATTCTAAACTAGGTGTATGACAAGCAGGGGAGTTTAATGCAATTTTAGCAAACCTCAACATATTTTGTTGTAAAATTGTTGCAGCAGATATATACGTTTTGCTAAAAGTTCTCCACAAAAGCTTTTATTCTTTTGAATTCTGCATGTAAATATGCTGTTGGCATTAGGAGTTTTTATCATTTGAATGCCAGTTCATCCTAGCAAGATGTTTGGTTGCTCATTAATGGCCTGTTGGTACTTGGTACCCTAGAGGTCAAATATGATTATGGTATTTCTGTTTGAGTATGATTATAAAAGATAATAATTATAAAGTTGATTGTCAGTGTGTATTCAGATGTTTCCCTTTTATGATTTGTTTATTCATGTTTTTAAAGTAAGGAATGTGGCTGTGAATTTCTCTTCATTGAGATGCCGCAGTTTACAAATCATACTTTTTTTGCACTCTGGACCCTGTATTGGGTAAGTTAACAATGGAAAGTGAAAATTTCCTAGTTTGGCAGTACCTACTAGTCTACTAATTTCTGTCTTGCTAAATGAGTGGGCGTTTAGACTTAAGACATTATACTACTACATGATACTGTTGTTCTTTCTCATCATGTGTAATTCCTATTAATTCTGTCTATATATTATGATGCATATGCTTGCAGACATATCACGTGCAACTTGTCGGACTTGGCTCCTGAGTGTCCAAACCCTCATGATAGCCGATATTATCCTGAAAGAATTCTAATATATGATCAACATCATGGAGGGTGTGGAATTTCAGTACAGGTAAATAACTTGACCGGTATAGCTATATAGATGATATTTTGCTTGCTTTATATTTTCATTAATACTTCTCTGATGCTTTTGTACATTTGGATGTTAAATTAACCCGTTATAATAGATTTTAGTAGTACTATTTTCTGGTTTAACAATCTTCCTATGTTCCAATGAATGACCAGACTTCCACCTCATAATATTTTTGGAATCTTTGATAGGTTCAACCCTATTTCACAAAGTTCCTGGCAGCTGCACTAGAGCTTCTCACATGTTGCTGCTGCTCAGCGGAAGTAGGTTGCCCTAATTGTGTTCAGGTCTGGATCATTTTTATTTTTAAATTATTTTTTCCATTTTTTTTTTTCAATTTAAACTTGTCAGCTATTTTTGGTTTAGAAGAAAATTAGTTGACAGTTGATTGATAGTTTTATTTCTTTTAAATTGCATCCAAATTTGGCATCTAGTATTCATATAGCTTTTGCATGTTGTAGAGCTTTGCTTGCCATGAGTATAACGAGGTTTTACACAAGGATGCAGCCATCATGATCATCAAGGTGACTTGATTGAACCTCATGATTTTTAGTGGATAATTGCCTTTCAAACTCCACTTTGATGACCAGTGAAGTCGTCCTTTCAGGGTATTCTGGATGCAGGGAACTAGTAATTCAAAGAATGTGCTTTGGTTATTCTGAAGGCAAGTTAGGGAAAAAGCTCTTATGAAGTTTTCCTCTAAACAGTGAATAAGGTATTTACTCTTAAATTTAGAACTAATCTCACTTTAGAACTTGTTCTTATTAGGTGTCTCCTTGGTGGTTAGTTAGGAGAACAGTTAAATGTACCTCACCATTTCTCAAATAATAACATTGAGCGTGAAAATAATGTAGGAATTGATTGATATATTAAATAATAGCAAAGAACATGTTTGTATAATTATTTTATTTTATTTTGTAGACAAAAATCATTTTTTAAGTAATTAAGTTTGAGTGTTTTATGATTAACTTTGAACTCTTATCAATTTTTTTGTTTAAAGGTTACATATTTTATTAAAAATTAAAATAAATAACATAAATAGACTAATAATTAAAATAAAGTGTAGCATTAAAAAATTCCAAAAAAAATAATAATTATGGGCTTTTTTCCTCAATTAAAAGAGGATAAAGAAGGAATTGTTTTAAAATATTCGGGATAAAAATTGAAAAATACCAAGTAATAAACTAGACTAGATATTCCAAAAGCAGTTAGTACACCTTTTGTTACTCATTTTAAGTTATTTGCAAAAATGTCACCACAAATAAAAGAGGAGTTCACGTCTCAAGTGCCTTACTCTAATGTAGTTGAAAGTTTGATGCATGACATGGTTTGTACTAGACTAGATATTTTGCATATACAATGAGTGTTGTTACTCGTTATATTGTTAATCTAGTGAAAACTCATTGGCAAAATCTGAAATGGATTCTCAGATACTTGAAGAGTTCAACTAACGTATGACTGATCTTTGGCAGAGGAATAAATGAAGTTTAATGGATTTTGTGACTCAGACTATGCATGTTATCTTTATCGTAGGAGGTCCTTGATTGGTTATATTTTCCCGCTTGGAGGTAGTGCTATAAGTTGACGTGCAACTTTACAGTCCACAAATTGCCAATGCCAATGAGCCTTCCCTGGATTAGCCATATAACAAGTAACAACAGTCACTGCATGTGCAATATCTGGTCTTTAGTACAAATCATGACATACATCAGACTTCCAATTGAATTAGAGTAAGACACTCAAGACATGAACTCCTCTTTTTATGTTTGTACTAACCACTTTTGGATTGTGCATGCCAAATTTCTCTAGAACTTTGCATTGTAACTCTTTTGAGATAAACACAACCTTCCAACTTTTTGATCTCGTATGATCACCATACCAATGATTCTTTTTGCTGGATCCAAATCCTTCATCTCAAATTCACCACTTAACCGTGTCTTCACCTTGTTAATCACAGTCAAATATACATGCAATTGGCATATCATCAACATAAAGAAGCAAGTAACTATAAGAGTCCTGGGGCAATTTCTTATTATAAACACAACTATCATATTCACTTCTTAATACCCAATATCAATCATAAACAAGTCAAATGGTTTATACCATTGCCTAGGTGACTACTTCAAGCCATACAAAAACTTCTTTTATAGACGCACATGGTCTTATTTTCCTGGTACATCAAATGCCTCTGATTGTTGCATATAAATTCTTTCCTCCAAATCACCATGGAGAAAAAAGGGTGTCTTCAACTCCAAGTCATTCAGAAACACCAAGGCAAGGAGCACTCAAATGGAACTGTGCTTCACAAGCAGGGGGAAACGTCATTAAAGTTAATATCTTTTCTTTGTCTAAAAGCTTTCAAGACAAGTCTTGCCTTGAATCTTTTTCCATGTTTCTTCTTGAATTTCCACTTGCAACCAACAATCTTTTGATCAATTGGTCTCTCAATAAGCTCCCAAGCATAATTCTTATAGAGGGATTCAAGCTTTTCTTTCATGGCACCAATCCACTGCGAAGCTTCATCACAATTAACTACTTCATGGAATGAACTGAGTTCTTGTTTATCGATGCTCTCTACCATTTGGAGTGCAAAAGCGACAAAATTCCCTGACCTCTGAAGTGGTCTAATATGTCTTCTTGGCCTACTCTAACCAATATATACTCGGAGTCTATTAATGTGGCCTCTTCATGTGTCTACTCTTGTTCTTGTTTAAGAGCTTCAATTTCAAGCTCCACCTTTATGCTAGCACCATGAACTTCAACTTTATTTTATCATGGTCCCCATGTGGTCATGGGTTAAGTATGGTTGTCTTGTCAATGGCCACATGTCTACTAATCATGAAGATTTATTCCTTGGGATCCTTAATTTAGAATTTAGAACATACCTCACATCGGTTAATGTTCTTACAATACCATCAATCTCTTAATTTGCATTGTACCTTAGCAACTATGCTTCAACCACCGTCATTCTCCATCAAAACTTTGCCACCATCAATCTCTGTTAGGCGTCATGTGGAAGGTATGTGCTGAATCTAGAATCCAGTCATCATCATTGACATTAGGCTAAACAAAGAGAACATTTCCAACATCAGATTCTTCTAAAGCCACTACTGCTCCACCATACAATGAAGGATTTGCTTTGTTTTCTCGAGCTCCAGGTAGTTTCTCTTCTAGTGCCTTTCTCTCTGACAATTATGACATTTGTTATTATTCTTATGTTTGTTGTGCAATTTAGACCGCCTTTTTTGGAAAGCTTTCTTCCCTTTTCTCAATTCTTCCTCTTACCATTAAACCCTCACCTAAGCTAGTGCCACCACCATATAAATTGGTAATTGGCCTTTTCAATTCCCAAGACTGTGAGGCAACAGTTCTCAAACTAAGAACAATATGATTGAAATTATCTATGTTTATGAATTAACTCACCTTCATGCATTTGCATGGTATATAATTTTTTCAACAAACAGATAGTTATGGAGAGACTTTGTCATGTATCAACTTTCAAGGTTTTCCCAAAGCTTGTCGACTATATTTTCTCTAGAAGCTTCTTCTAAAACTTGATCACCAAGCGAGCACAATATGACAATATGCATCTTTTTCATTATCACCTTTTTTTTCAGATGTTAGACAACGCCAACTCACATTTTTGTTGCATGAGAAGATCGAGCAACTTCACTCACCACATGTTGAAGTTATTTTTTCCTGTAAATTTCTTAACGTCAAACTTCATCTCTAATACCAGTTTTGTTATGATAAATCGTCTTTCATGTAGAAATTTAAATATACTAAATAACTACAATACATAGGAATCTCTTATTTATGAAAAAAGAACAAAATTGCAAAGTGGAATTCTCTTTGAACTCTTTTATCTCTTTCAAGTGTGCTTTTTAAAGGATATGAATCCTTAAGTTTTCTCTTGCTTTGTTTGAACAAATGTTATAATCCTTTGCGCCTATATATACTAAAAACAAGCTAAACGATTATAGGTAAAGAAACATTCGCATCCTTAACCATCTTATGAATGGTTTACGTTAACTAAACCATTAAATATTTTATGGTTTATATCCTTCTTTTTTACAAAGATGGTATATATCCGTTTTACTAATAATACTAATTCTTTTTCAAGCCACACATAACATAGCAACACACCATATGACAATAGAAGTACTTTTTTTTTTCAATGTCAAAATCCTTTATTTTTAATTTAATTTAATTTATGATATTAAATAATTTGAAATTAATTTATATTTACTCATTCAAAAGAACAATCTTCTAACTTGCAATTTAGGAGAACCGTCAACCGAGTTTTGGAATGCTATAAGATAAGCTATTATGCCTTTTAAAAAATACAATAAACTATTACGGATGATTTAATAAGACGTTTTTTTCCTACCTTATGTATTAATGTATTGGATAAAGAAAAAATATGTAAAATTATTACCATCCAAAAATTATTAAAGAATATACAATGTAAAGATTTTTGAGACAAAATTGCTTATGATATAATAAAAATAAATTATAGTACAATCTGTCAAAATGAATGAACTGAAATATAAAATATAAAATTAACATAAGTAATATTGTTCGATATATTTTTTTCAATCAGTAGCATTTTTTCTCGCGTAGCCGTCCATTTTTATATTGCATTTTTTAAATTAATTTTCAATTAATATTTTTTTAATTTAGATGTCAATAGGTCAGTAGATTTTACATTGATAGTACATATCCTAATTTCTCATTTAACTATTTAAAATTCATTTTACTAAATTTTAAACTAAACCTAAACGGAAGCAAAGGCCTCTTCCCAAACGCGAAGCTGGCCAATATGACTAAGTTGGTTTGATTCAACTTCTCTGTTGTAAATATGTTATTGGATTTGAAATAAGGGAAACACCACGTAGTTTATTAGAACAAAATTATTAAGAGTAATTTGGATGTGGAAACACTCCAACACAACGCCTCGTGTATATGCAAGTATATCTAATTGCATAACTAATTTGTTTAAGTATTAACTAATTAATTTCGTATTCTCTCTTGTAAATCGTTTGATTAACATCCTTTTTTTATTCAGTTTTTAATTAACATCTAATCTCAAATTACTTTTTAAATCATTTAAATTAAAAATTGAAATATTTAATTATTTATTTGTGTTAATATATCCTTGGTTTAACAAAATACAAGTGTTATTATAAAGCATCGTAAGAAGTATATATTAATTTTTTATGTTAGTAAAATTCTTAATTTATATGATATATTAAAAAAATGTTACTCATAAAGATTAAATTCACAATATAAACATAACAGATCTGTATTAATAATATAATATATCATATCATATTAATAGAAAAATCTTTCCGTTTCATGCAAGTTATCGTGCATTAGAGATGCACATTATTATTGGCAAAAAAAATGCTAATTAATAAAAAAAAAATTGAAATTTGGTGCATTTTGGAAATAATTTGGAAAAATGGGTCCCTTAAACACGCCTAGATTGGGCGTGTTTAAACACACCTAAATCAGACATGTTTCAGTGCCTCAGTTCTATTTAAAGCGCCCGAAAAATTAGGTTTTTACCATTGTTAGTATTTAATATTCTCTGTAAAAATTGCTTAGACTTCTCTCTAGAGTTTGTGAGTGGATTATTTCTGCAGCGAAACTCTGCCAACAAGTAAGTGATTTAATTTTTTTTGTCAATTATTTAATGTGTTATATTATTTAATTAAAAAATCGTTAGGGACATATGAATTTGTTAGCGACATAGATGTTAGGTTCATAGAAAATTGTTAGTGTGTATGTTGGTTTAATGTGTAGAGTTTATGGTTTAGTGTTGGGTTAAAGATTTAGGGTTTAAGGTATAATGTTTAGGGTTTGTGTTTATGGTTTATGGTGTGTGTGTGTAGGGTTTAGGGTTTATGGTGTTTGATTTAGGGTTTAGAGCTTAGGTTTTATGGTGTGTTTTGTAGGGTGTATGTTTCAGTGTTTAGGGTTTTGGGTGGTTGGCTTATGGTTTAGGGTTGATTGTTTTAGGGTTTATGTTTCAGTGTTTATGCGTTCATGTTGATTTTTTATGGTTTAGGGTTTAGGGTTTGGGGTGTTCTGTTTAGGGTTTAGGGTTTATGTTTGCTAGTTTAGGGTTAGGGTGCTTGTTTTAGGGTTTATTGTATTGTTTCTTAATATTTGAAGTTGTTGTTTTTGTTGATTGCAGGAAATGAGTTTAGGTGGTGAGGAGTGTGCTCGTGTTGTGTTATTTTTCAATGGAAGGAAAGTTGAAAGGCGACGAGGTGTTGTCTTTGAAGGGGAGAAAAGGCCGACACGTATCAAGCGAAACTCAACATTGGGTGATTTGCATGAGAAGATACGACATAAATTAGGTCTAAATCACAACCAATGTATCACTTTGCTGACGGCAAGATTATGGCAACATGAACAATACATGGGATTTCAAATACTGGATGATGAAGACTTGGAAATGGTAATTGAAGAATTTTTGAAGCAGGCAAGGAATGATTTTTTAGATTTGTACGTGGATTTTACTGCAGCAGAGGATGTTGTTTTACCCACGAGGTCAGTCGCTTTTAATTTTGCAGATATTGCATCATCATATGGTGCTGTAGGTGTAAACGTGTCTGTGGAAGATTCACATGACCTAACTTGGGTTATGGATGACGATGAAGAGGATGACGATGATGAAAATATCGCAATGGAAGATCATCTTCTTCAGGAGGATGCCAGTGCGTTGGATAATGATGAAGATGCTGGTGTGCATGCGACTGCATTCCAACAAGACACTAATGTGGGCTCGTCTAGAATGCGTCATCATCCGGATTTTGGATCAACATAATCAGAACAACCTGTTGAAGGTATGTTACATGACTTAAATGAATGATGAAGTGGTCTGATATTTGTATATGTGTTATTGTATTTTAGTTTGCATGATATGTTTATTCAACTGTTTTGTATTTAAAGGTGGTGCAGTCATTCCTTTTTGGGATGGAATTCCACATTACATATATATTGATTGGAATCATCCAAGCGAAGAAGAATCTTTTACCAGTTCTGCTTTGGGTTCGGGTTCAGTGCAAGGTCCATGGCAATTAGGGGACGATTTGTTTGTTAAATAGGAATTTCCATCCAAAAAGGACGCACAAATTGCAATTAAGCGGAACCTGATGAGGGAGCATCAAGAAGCATTTGTGGTTGAGAAAAAGCATAACAAGTTTATCATGAAGTGTGTTGCTCACTGTAACACCCCAAAAATTCCATAACTATAGCCAAAGCATTATATGAATTATTCTTGCATAATTATGGATGCACATATTAGAATTTGATGCTCTAGATTTGAAAGATTAGAGTGAAATATCAATTGGAGATATTACGAAAATATTTGAAAAGAAATGACCATATTACCCTTTCCGTAAATTAGAAATGACAGAAATGCCCTTGAAGTTGAAATGATGAAAATGCCCTTAGATATTTTAGTTAGATATTTTAAGGAGAAAAATTACATAAATGTCCTTGGATATTTTGGAAATGACAAGAATACCCTTAGATATTTTTGGCTAGATATTTTGTGGTGGAAATGACAATTATGCCCCTAGGATGAATGATGAAATTACCATAATGCCCTTCAGGACAGAAATGACCAGATACCCTTTGAGATTCTGTGGAAACTTGATGGAAATACAGAGCATTCTTAGATAGCAGATTATTAAGATATTTTGTGATAAGAAACCTTATAATAGAATTTCTATAAATTTTATAAGGTGACTACTTTGAAATAGTATTCAGAAGGATGGAGGAGGCGGAACAATATGGAAAAAATGAGAAATAGAATATGTGGATTTTCTCTCAAATAGGATGTCCAGATTTACCCAATAAAATGATTTAGTAATTTTGATGGACAGAAGAAAGATAGATCAAGTAGAATTAAGATAAGAACATTTTGTAGGCAATGATGTGTATCATTCGGTATAGATTGCTTGTGAATAATTTTAAACTATCATTAAAGCCAATTTTTGGAGATCTCTAGAATTCTATTATTTCATATTATTTTAGGTGAAAGAATTCAAATTAAAATTAAACTTCTTACAAGGAATTATCATGTGAAAAACCTTAATTGGAATTGGGTTTTTCTTAAGCTTCCATAGATTATAGAAGCAATATTATTTAAATTCAAGGCATAAATTAATTCCAACAAAGCCTTAAAATTCCTAAAAATCCTAGTCATCCAAGCCATTTATGTGAAATTTGTAAAATTGCAATATATTTGCTCCAAAAATCTAATATGGCTGTGGAGTTACAAGAAGAAGGAAGAAAGCTTTAGAAAACTGAAGAACAAAGACACTTGTATGGTTAATAAGCCATGTAACATGCCATTGGACCATTTGGAAAGCTAGGTTATAAATGCTTAAGAGATATTTGAAGCAAATTTTATTTTGTTTCCTTTGGAAGAACACGTGGATATTTCTAGACATCATTTCAAAGATCCCAACGGTCAAGATTTACATATGTGAGATAGGATTATACGTTTAAAATTTCAAGGAGATCCAACGGTTAACGAAACCAGAATCATTATTTTACAGAAACGGATTTTTTAAGAAATACAAAAATATAAAAGAAAGGAAATTTGGTAAAACTTTCTCTACAAGGCTTGAAGTCCATGTGCAAATTGAGAGTCAAGGAGAAGGATGTGGAAATCTCAAGAACTTGGACACTTGTATGGTGGAAAAGCCTTAGCCAATGAAAATAAACCAAATAGAAAGCAAAGTAATCATAAGCTTGGAGATTTTTTTAGCAAAGCCACTTTACCTAGCCTATAAATAAGGGTGGTGGGGACCAAATGAAGGCAATTACACTTGAAGCAACCTACTTCATTCCTACATCCCTTTCACTAAAATTCCAAAGCAAACCAAGGCCCACAACCCTTGAAAGTTCACGTGAAGAAGCTAGGAAGTCTTGGAAGCTAGTTGCTAAAATTCCAACTTAAGAAAGCAAGGTATGGGGAAGTACTATGATAGCCATGGTTTAGATATTCTTTATGTTAGATTCTTGTTTATTTTTATAAGAATTAAAGCTTTGAATACCATGTGTTTGATGAAATGCCTCCAAGAATTAAGTAATGGTACATGGATGATACTTTGGCTAAGTAACTTAAAATAATGGTCATAATAAATAACTTGAATCCAATTTAGTAAAAAAGGAGAGTAAAATAACTTAACCTTTGTATATTATGACTTTATTTCAAAGAAATACTTGTTTTAATAATTTACTAAAGTTCGCATGTTATTTTGTTATTTACTTGATATTTTACTAAAGTTTGTGTGTTGTATATTAATTAGATGTTTTTATTAAAGTTTATGTGATGTGTATGTTCTACTAAGTATTCTATGAAGTTCACCTGTTGTTGGAAATCTATATGGATTGTTATGGAATCCATGTGTTGCTGAGTGTTTCTATAAATCTATGTTAAGTTGAGTTCTGTGCTGAATCTATGTTGAATAGTTAAAGCATATGAGAAATAAATTGGAGATAAATGGTGAAGAAGAAATAAAAATAATTCATTGCATATTTCATCTGCATTTAATTACCTCAGAGAGGAGGTAATGGAGTGACCTCAAGAGGAGGTGTGTCAGATAGCTAAACTGAGTCCACGCGTTCAAAAGAGTTATGAACTAGGGGGTAGTTGAGACAGTGAGGACCACACCACCATGATGATCACATGGGTGGAGGTGACATTCCTATGCGCCACTGGGCTACCCTGACTGGATGGATAAGTTTGTTCCACTAAGAGAGGGTGGGGCTATCTTGACTATGGTACCATTTATTGAGAACCTGATATCTCAGTCATGCATCATTCTAATCAAGAAATCATGCATATGTTATGTATTCTGTTATGTATTTATATATTTATTTCGACATATTATTTTGTTTCACTATGAATCTGTTGTGTTTATCTAACTATGTTTATCATATACTTACCCTATCTTTGTGTCTGTGGTTGACACCTGTGATGACCCCAATTTGTTGGGCGAGCAGAGGAACAGTGAAATGTTAAGCTAAATGGTGATGGAGAAGCTTGGATGAATTGTGTTCTATGCTTGGTGTACTATTGTCTCTGAGGCCATGAAATTTGTATTGGATTATTTTGGTTTGTTGGTCTATATTCGAACTATATTATGGTTTGTATCCGAATAATATTATTGTAATGGACTATATGATACTTTATTTTGTACTAAGAAATATTTAATGGTAACTATTTTATTTGAAGTATTATTGGAAGTTTGTTTTAAGAAATGAAGAAAAACAATTTGATAAAATAAATTTCTGTATAAAATAAGCGGAAAATTTTAGGCATTACACTCACAACGATGGTTGCCCTTGGAGGGTTAGGGTATTTAAATAACGTACGATGAGAAGTGGGTTGTTTCAAGATGGGGTGGAAAACACAATTGCCTGAATGACCATATTACACAGGGTCACAAACAGCTTGATGTTAATGTTATTGCTTCACTTGTAGTAGGTATGTACTTAATATTTTTGCTTTATATGACAAATATTATTTTTTGCAGGTTTGTTGTTAATGTAAATGTTACAATTTCATTTTTAGGAATGGTTAAGGAGGAACCAGGCGTGTCAATTGCATTGGTTCAGGAGAGGATCGCCAATAGTATGGATTTAAAGTTTCATATGGAAAGGTCTGGTATGCGAAGCAGAGAGCAATGACAATGATTTATGGGGATTGGGAAGAATCTTATGCATTTTTGCCCAGGTGGTGCAACTATATGCTTCGTTTTTCATCAGGTTCTTTTTTTGATATTCAAACAAATGCTTACTTTGTGGCACATCGATTGGTACGGGCAAAGCGTGTGTTTCAGCGCATGTTTTGAACTTTTAGATAGCGTTGCAAGGCTTTTAAATTTTGCAAACCCATCATTTAAATTGATGGGACTCACTTATATGGCAAGTATAAAGGAAAATTGTTGATTGCCACGAGTCAGGATGGAAATAATGAATGTCTGCCACTGGCATTTGCCATTGTTGAAGGGGAGACGTTGGAAGCTTGGGAATACTTTCTTGCTAACATTCGCTTCCACGTTACCCAAATGCAAAATATATGTCTTATTTCAGATCGACACCGAAGCATAATATCTGCTATGGAGAATCATGCCGGTTGGCAACCACCTTTTGTGCATTACGTGTTTTGCCTTCGTCATATTGCCAGCAATTTTAATCAAAGGTTCAAGAATGCAAGATTGAAGAAGACCCTCATGACTTTAGGTATGTTAACAATTATTTGTAATTTATTAAACTGACTTAAATATGTACCCCAACTACTATTAATGGTATTATAATTGTTCAGGTTATACTCCTTCTACGGTTGACTTTGACATAGCGTTTGCACGATTCCGTGATAACAGTCCTGAGGTTGCAGAATGGATTGATAGCATTCCTAAGGAAAAGTGGACACATGCATATGATGTGAAGGGGGAGAAGATATGGTCATATGACAACAAATTTGTCTGAATCAGTCAACAGGGTGTTCAAGGGAGTAAGGAACATGCCTATCACTGCTTTGGTGAAGCACACGTACAGCCGATTGGTTTAATATTTTGTGAGCAGGGATCAGGCAACTGCTTCACAGCTTGAGCATTCACAACGACATTGCAAAAATGTCGTTGATGCTTTGAGGCATAATCAGACCCTTGCTATAGGCCATAATGTACGCACATATAACCTTGAGCAAACATTACTTCAGGTGGACGATGGCTAAGACAGGTCATATTCAGTAAACCTGACACAACGTTTTTGTCAGTGTGGCAAGTTTAAGGCCTTTAAATACCCTTGTAGCCACGCTGCAACTGCTGCTTTATAGGTCAGTCAGAATCCTTTTCAGTATGTGGATGATGTCTTCTTGGTAAGCAACTTGGTTCAGGCTTATTCATTGCCTTGACAGCCAATTGGTAATGAAACACGTTTGCTTGTCATTACACGTACGTCAATCACGTTTTAAAAATTGATTACTAAATAACCAATTAGGTGGACGAAGCCAAACACTCTAACAATTAGGGTCGTGGCTGAACACGCCCAAATAGGGCGTGACTAAACATGCCTAACAAATAGGGCGTGACTGAACACGCCCCTATATAAGCCAGACACTCCCACTCCCACACAACATACCTCCGCAATCAAAATTCAATCTGAATACTATGGCATTCTTAAGAGAAACAAGCAGTCAGACCATTGGTAACTCCAAATTAGCATTCATTTTTTCAAATGGATCAATGAAACACAACGAAATTGGTGTTTCTTTTCAATGTCCTATTCCAATACCAATGCGAGTGCCTAATGAGTATTCTTTTTAGACACTCAAGAGTAGGATGCACGACACCCTTATGCTAACCAATGACCATTTTGTTGATGAAATCTATTACCGACAGCCATCCCTACATGCAGGTCAGCAATATTTTTTTCATTCTCTGCAACTCACAAATGATGATGATGTTTGCACAATGTTAATGTGCCATGACCAAATGTCAAGTGTTGGCTCTATAGAAATATTATGCACCATCAACAGAACAGTCGATGGTATACTAAACCAACTTCGATCCACCATCGTCCCTACACATGATGCAATGCTATATTACAACGACAAGTGGAACATACCACGACAAGGCGGTTTTGTGGGTTATTCATTCACTGGAACAAATCCAATAAGGTTTGAAATTCCTTCAGGATGCAATTCACAACTCACAGGTGATTAGAAAATTATTTTTTTGACAGCCAGCCCATTACACTTATTCAGACAACAAAATCGAATATCACATAAAAGAGTTGATAAGTGATGAAGACGTGTTAAAGATGTTGGCAGAATCCAACTACTGGAAACGTTTTTGTCCAATTGAGATTTTAGCTATTTTTAACAAACCAGTTACCGAAATTGAATGATTAATTGTATTAAGTAGTTTTTATGAAGTTTGCTTATCTTCAATTGTTACTGTTTGCCTCTGATATCAATTACTGTTATTCACGGTGTTAGTAATTGTTAATATATCGACTAAATGTTCCAAACTTCATAAGTAACTTAACAAATAAAATCTATTACAAATTAAAATTAAAAAACACAAAGCCGCAAAAACTAAGACTCCGGTGACCACTGATGATGACGCGCCTGACGATTAGGTACCCTCCGTCTACGCGGTCGTAGAGAAGGGTCTGGATGAGAAGGGTCTGGCTCATAAGGGTCTATATAGGGAGGTGGACATGGAGTGGCCTGCTCTGGAGATGAGGGCTGGCAATGCTCAGTAGCTGGGGTGGCATATGGTACATCTGATGGCCAACCCCCACAACCTCCTGTAGAATAATCAAGCTGCGAGAGCATGTCATCAATGTTGGCACCAGTCCACTCCGTAGGAGCTACGTCACTACTGGTCCCAACATCCGCTAATGGCATCACATCCCCCTGCTGAGTGGAGTCGTAATACAAGGGCTGGCTGCCGTATGTCGATGCTATAAATGGAGGCCTAACCCAACCCGAAGTGCAAGGACTGGGAGCTGTAATGGCCTCAAGAACATGGTGCATCTGTTTCCATCGACGTTGTAGCCCACGTCCCTCCTGTCTTTGACGGGCAACGCCAATAGACACTTGTGGCTCCTCCTCAAGTTGGGTTTCGGGTGCATGTGGCCCTGCCTCCTCCAAGCGACAACTCTCTCTGAATATGGACATTATGCGACCGACCTCATTCTGCGCCCACTCGTGGCTGTAGCCCAACCACTGCTCATGACCAAGCGCAAAGTACAACATCTCCGGCCCATCCAACTATAAAATAAAATATATAAACATTAGTGTGAATCATGTTCTTTATCATAATAAACATAAATAGAAAAAAATGTTAATGTCAACAAAACTTACACCACGACCAGCCTTGGCAGCCACCTTCGAGATGTATCGCTTGTCATTTTCCCTGTACCAAACCATGTACTCATGGTTTGGTGACATGAAGCCCTGAACCAGAGGGGGAAGGTCGATGTGCTGGTGCCTAACCTCCCAGTGTCTAATAAATGGTCTGAGCTTGCGTACCCAGTTATATTCACGTTTACTGCGCAAGGAAAGGTCATGCACACCCTTCAGCTTCCTGGGAGTACGTGGGATTGGTTGATCCCTCCCAAATTGGCGCATGCATCTATCTGACTGCGAATACTCAACTGTGTGGAAGCATATAACAGGAGTAGTTGCCATCCACAACAATCACTGCTGCTCAAATGCACCAAGAAGGTCGTACTCTCCATATGGTTGCCAAACCACCTGCACAGACCAAATAAACACATGGTTATGTAAGGACATGGACCACAAATGCACAGTTAAGAACACTTAAAAATAACAAAATGTACCTTATCCCGACTGAGGGATTCCAATCTCATCCTATACCAGAGTAGCTCGTGTGCTCGAAACCGGTCTAAAGCATTAAACCTTATTTCAAAATAATTGACATTAGAAAACTATAAGACTGAATTCCAAGAATTGTTAAAAAAACAAAATATACTAGCTACATACCGGTGACCGAAATGCCACTCCGGGTGAGTAGGCTGCGGAATAGCTGGAGCAATTGGTGGGAATCTCAGCCACGCCCACACCTGAAGCAACATATGACAGACACCAACATCACTTCTGCGTGGATCAGTACACTCGCACATTTGTCTAAACAAATGTGCAAGGACCGCAGAGCCCCAGCTGTATCCTCCAATATCCACAAAGTCCCCAGCAAGTAATGGGATGTAACGCACCGTGACCATGCTCCCCCCGGATCTGTCGCTTAGCAGCCATGCTCCAATAAGGCGCGCAATGTGCACCTTCGTGAAGCGCATCACGGCAACCAAATCGGGAACTACCTCACCCCAGTGCGCAAAATGTCTATCAAAGAAAGACAGACCCAAATATCAACCTTTAAGCTCGATATCTTCCTGAGGTTCATGCCCAAAAACCTCCTCAATGGCACTGTCCCAGTCGCCTACGGTGACTCCTATAACGACTTTTCCCTCGGTTGGCAATCCCAAAATACTAGCCACATCTTCCAACATGATGGTCATCTCTCCCTGCGTCATATGGAAGGTATGGGTCACTGGTCTCCACCGCTCAACCAGAGCACTAATAAGCGCAGCATTGATCTAAAAAAAACTAATCAATTCATATGTATAGTTATATAAAAAATTGTTTACTTATTTCCTACTTGCATGTGTGTGACATGTAAAAAGCCAGCATTTCTCAATATATCACCAACGATGTCAAGTATATCATCGTGAGGTGGCCCCACCGTTACTTTACTTCGACGAGTCTTCAACAGTCGAGTTGTGTCCTCATTCCACACAGCTTAGGAAACGTGGGTGCACTGAGTACGCCTACACAAAACACCCCACTTATACGGGGTAGGGATAACATGGATCGTCGGATCCATGGGCTCATCCTCATGATCCGATCCAGAGCGCGAAGAATCACTCGAAGATAAATCAGCCATCTAATAAGTATCTTCAAAAAAATAAATGAAATTTTAAATTAAAAAAAAATATTTTCGGTTCATAAAACATTACAAATAATTATCCTATCAAATTAATTAAACCTAACACCCTAAACCCTAAACAATGAACCCTAAACAAACACCCTAAACCCTACACAATGAACCATAAAACAAACACCCTAAACTCGAAACCCTACACCCTATACCCTAAACCCGACACATTAACCCTACACCCTAAACAGGCTACCACAGGCTACCATCACCAATCAACCCTAAACCATAAACCACACACCTTAAACCCTCAACACTCAAACATAAACCCTAAAACACACACCATAAACACCAACCCTTTAACCCTAATCCAAACACCCTAAACACTAAACTATGAACCCCAACCCCTTAAGCCTAAACCCATAAAACAAATACCCTAAACCGTAAACAATGAACCATTTAAAAAACACCCTAAACTCGAAACCCTACACCCTACACCCTAAACCAAACACCTAAACCCTAAATAGAATAACATAAACAACCAACCCTAAACCATAAACCACACACCCAAACCCCTCAACACTCAAACATAAACCCTAAAACAAACTCCCTAAACCCTAACCCCTTAGCCCTAAATGAAAATACAATGAACACTTATGCAAATAAACCAAGAGGGGGGGGTGAATTGGTTTTACCTCAGAGTTTTAAAATTTCCTTTCAAAATTTATAACAGTGAAAGACTCAAAAGGATCGTATCAATTTAAAACCAATTAGAAATCAATTTACATCATCAATCAAATTACTCTTGTGCTGTAACCAAGTTTATATGATGAACAAATTCTATACTTCAAGAATTTAATGAAATATAAACTGAAATCTAATGCACACAAAATTTATACTGGTTCACCTCTCAACCCCGGAGGCTACATCCAGCTTTCTTCCAACCAAATCTTGGTTAGAGTTCCACTATAACAAATATCTATTCTTTACAAGCTTACAAAATGATCTCTCTCACCCTCCCTAGGTAAAATTCAAAATCTACCCCCTACAGACTTTTCAAAAGATCAAGAACCAGAGATCCCCTCTCCGTTCTTCCCTCTAGAAACCCTTTCTAGAAAAAGCTTTAAAGAATCCAAATGTTATATGGACAACACAATTATACAACAAATATCAACTAAACTCAAGCTTTAGGTACAAGAAAGATATCACATCATAATCCTCAGCTATTAAAATGGTATGAATGATTCAATTAACCTGAGATTATATGCAAAAGATGACTACCACACTTTCTTGATTGCTTCTTTATGCACTAGCTTGAATATTTCTTCAAACAATGAGTATCAAGACTCATATCTCTTGTAAATCTCAATGACACTCAACACATATGTGTTTTTCACTAATTTCAGTCTTTGGGTACACTTGAGAGCTTTAGAGAATGTGTATTACAGAAGTATTCACGAGAATCTCTCTCTTTTCTTAGTCTCACTCAAACTTAGCTTTTCTATTTATAAAAAAACTGTTTTAACTAACTGTAATCGATTAATCCGTCAATGTAATCGATTATTTTAACTATTGTAATCGATTATTTTATCCATATAATCGATTAAATTGTTCATCATAATTTTGGAAATCTGATACGAATAGAATAATCGATTAAATCACCTTGTAATCGATTAAGCCAGATAAACTAAGTTTTACAATGCACACATGTAATCGATTAAGTACCCATTTAATTGATTAACACAGACCATGCCTAAAACTTAACAATGCATATTTAATCGATTACTAACATCGGGTAATCGATTAAACCAGATGAACATGCTGTGTAAATTTATCCAAAAGCTTATGTAATCAATTATTTCCCAAGATAATCAATTATCACAGGAAGTTCCTAATTCTTTGTAAAGCTAATTTAATCGATTACGAGCCAGTGGTAATCGATTAAAATGTTCATAAGGCATTTTCCAGAAAACATTCACATGCTTGTAATCGATTATTTCACCTAAGTAATCGATTAAAGCAGTGAAAAAATGTTTTATACAATTCCTAATTACCTTTATGAAATTCTATAAGTTTGCTTAATACCAAATGATTAATTCCTATCAAATGAATGTATGAATGCATGAATTATAAATAGCTAATGAAGATTATAAAGCTTTATCTAATGAACCAAGCTTAATCACAATTACATATGCCATCAAATTGATTGGGCATGTAAAATATCAAAACTCATTTACTTCAATCATCTTTGAATTCTTTGCTTCAACTTCTTTGATTCTAACACTAAACCATAATCCACACACCCTAAACACTAAACCATTAACCTAAACCCCATCAACCCTAAACCCTAATCCACACACCCTAAACACTGAACCATTAACCTAAACCCCATCAACCCTAAACCCTAATCCACCCACCTTAAATCCTAAGCCCTAAACCCAAAACCATACACATTCAAGCATACACCCTACAACACACACCTTAAACCATAAACTGTAATCTCTAAACCTAAACCATAAATCTTTAACCCAACACTAAACCATAAACACTACACATTAAACCAACATACACACTAACATCTATGTCGCTAACAAATTCATATGTCCCTAACAATTTTCTAATTAAACAATATAACATATTAAATAATTGACATATAAAATTAATTCACTTACTTGTTGGCAGAGCTTCGCTGCAGAAATAATCCACTCATAAACTCTAGAGAGAAGGCTAACCAATTTTTAGAGAGAAGGTGAAGTAGTAACAATGGTGAAAAAACAACTTTTTTGGCCTTATATAGCACTGAAACACGACTGATTTAGGCCTGTTTAAACACGCCCAATCTAGGCGTGTTTGAGAGACCCATTTTTCCAAATTGTTTCCAAAATGCACCAAATTTCAATTTTTTTTATTAATTAGCATTATTATTTTTTTGCCCATTATTATTATATTAACTGGCAAAGAGTAACTAGTATTGGTAGAGTGAATAGTGAAGGTTGATAGTGAGCGGAGGGCAAATGGGTTGGGCTATAGATTTACACGGTGGTGCCGAAGACATCCTCTTTCACTACCAGCGGAGCGCCGTCAGCCTCAAGAGGAAGCCCTCTGCCACTGCCTGCAAATTGGAGTTGAGTCCCTTCAAGCCAAGATGCCTCCATTGGATGTGGTAGAGATTGTAGTAAGATTAAATCCCAATACTACTCTATTTTTGTCTTTTCTTTTGTTTAGATAACTAGCAAATAAATAATTATGCATGGAAAAGTGGTCATATCAAGTCCTTTTTAAAAGATAGTCAATAATAAAAATGTGATCTTAATTTTATTGGAAATATAAGATTGATCTAGTGAAGAAAAGAGGGAAGGGGGAAGAGGTCCTAGGTTCAAATCTTCTTCTAACAAAAACTAACAACATTTATCAATAAAAAAAATCTGAATTTTATTATACTAAGTTTCTTCTTAGTTTTGTTTATCAACAAATGTTAGTTGTTAGTTGGTTAGTAAGAGGGATTCGAACTAGCTCTCCCTCCTCCCTTCTCCTTTCCACTGTCAAATTAACCTTATACCTCTTTTAAGTTTCTCTTTAGTTAACATATTACTTTTAGTTTCATATATATATATAGTAGATGAAAAAATTTCATTTATATCTTACTTTATGTTTCTTCATATATAGTACATGAAATTTGTTCATTTATACCTCAGATTTTAAGAGCGTCTTAAATTATTATAGAGGAAGCTAGCCACAACGAGTGAGTTGAGGTATTTATTAACCAAGACCATTTAAGAGAATGAATTCGAATCTTACGCATAAGTTATTTCTGTAAGTCACACAACTCTCTTATTTTCGAATCTGAGCAGTAATTTGCTTTATGGGCACGGTTAAAATGAACTGAATTTATTGAAATACTAGTGATTTCCAAAGAACCTAAAAAGGAATATAAGAATGACAATGAAGATAGCAGTATTAACTACTAAGTAGAGTTTGGTTTATGATAAGTGAAAATCACTTTCAACTAAAGATAGTAAAAGGAGACAGACTTTTGGATTTAAGACCCTTAATTATGTACAAAGGTCGTGTTTAAAAGAGAGCATTAGAGGGTGTATTGCTAACATTTCTGACTAAGGGAAAGCTATGCAATGTGATGCAATATTTATAACCGCATTTTCATAGATTTTAAGATATTTCATGCCAAAAAACAATGCTTTCTCTCTTATTGAACTCCAACGACTGAATGCTTGCCTAAAAGGTTCCATAATTCATAGTGTTTTTTAATGGACAAAAATGTTAGTTGTTAGTTTGTTAATTTTTTTTCCATAATTTTTATTTATAATTCTTAGTATTGCACTTTATAATAACCATGATTTGTAAAAAAAAAATATTAATATTTTATTTGGAGCGATTAGCGCCAGGAGCGGTGCCGTTAGCGCCAGAATGGCCCTGGAGACCCCCTGATTCGAATATTTGGCCCCATTAGCACCAGATATGACGCGATTAGCGCCAGAATGCTCCAAGAGGCTCTTTCTTTAGAATTCTTGGCGCGATTAGCATGGGGTGTGGCTCCAGTAGCGTGGGAACGGGTACAGGACCCTATAAAAGGGTCATTTGAACGAATTCTGGCCCAAAAACTGCATTTCCTTCTTCCTCTCGCCGCTTCTGCCATTGACGGACTGAGGAAGCTTCATATGTTCTTCATTCCTCATCTAAACACTTCCTACCCAACTAGAAAGTTGATTAGAACTCCTCCATGAGCTAGATTCCAGTTTCAGTTTCTTGAGAGAACCATCAATCGGAGAAATCCCGTTCTCTAGGGAACTTTGTAAAACTGAGTTTGGAAGGGAAAGAAGGTGATTCAAGGATGCTAAAGCTTGGAGAAGTGATCCTCCAGCCTTCCTCGATAGTTTAGAGGTAAGAAACTCAAGTTTTACCGATTGATTTGTGAAACTGTTCTTGGGATGAATAGTGACCCATTTGTGTTAGGGCTGGAATTAGGCTTGGGTCCTTTAGAAAAGTATGCTTAGGAGATTGTTCTGATGAATATTGAACTTTGAATCATGACTATTGATGAAGTTTGGTTTTGACTCTGAGATATGTATGAGTAGGAAGAATGTTGGTTAAATGGATGGTATTATGATATGTATGAGCTTAGGTTCTTTTACAAAATATGTTCAGGAGACCATATAAACGGTGAAAGAGCATTGAAGTAATCATTTTGATAAACTTGATAATCATTGAAATATGGTCTGGTTAGGGCATGAAATTGGTTCATGCGGAGTCTTGGAGAGACTCTAGTGCCTTGGTTAGGTTGAGATAGATCCTGCTGAGGGTCTGTGAGTCGCCTATAAGGTGGTTAGTTCTGATAACTTTAAGATAGAAGATAAAGAGGTTTAAATGGAAAGGAATTGCTTTCCTTTTCTTCTGAACGGTTGAGAACTGTTGTTGATTCTTGCTTGTGTGCCTTTGTATAGGGCGTGACACCAAGGGTGTCAGTGGCTTAGACCACGGTCCAGGGATTGGACAACAGAGCATTATGTTGCCAGGTAAGCTCTTTGTTCTTGGGAGTGTTTCCCACTGACTGTGTTCCACCATACTCCGAGGGAGTGATGGTTATTGTATATCATGATGCATGTGTATTGAAATTGTGAGTTACTATTTATTGAGAACATGCATGATGTACACTGTGATAGTGTTCTGTGTTTGTTGAGATTCTCTGGCCACTAGAATAGATTAGATATGATGTAAA
>CM023946.1:21517239-21590913 GCA_013407115.1 Glycine latifolia | reverse complement strand
TCCTGAGTGAATGAGAGCCCTTTAGTGGATGATCTTCCTCAGGTAGTGTTTGAGAATCCTGAGTGAATGAGTGCCCTTTAGTGAATGATCTTCCTCAGGTAGTATGTGATGAGAGTCCTGAGTGAATGAGAGCCCTTTAGTGGATGATCTTCCTCAGGTAGTATGTGATGAAAGTCCTGAGTGAATGAGAGCCCTTCAGTGGATGATCTTCCTCAGACAGTATGTGGAAGTCCTGAGTGAATGAGTGTCCTTCAGTGGATGATCTTCCTCAGGCAGTGTGTAGGCCAGGTTATATATGTTGTATCTCTAAGAGAATGTGCCATGAGTGGATGAAATTCTCTTAAAATAGCCATATATGTATGAGTAAAGTCCTGAGTGGATTTTCCTCAGGCAATGGTACATATAGCTATATTTATATGTTGTTTTGTATTGCATTCCTGATGTTGGTAGTGTCTAGCGGAATGACACCGGTGTGATGATATATCTGTGATCTGTTTATGAGAGCCATGATGGCTAGTTAGTGTGATGTTAATTTTAATACCATATATCATGGAAGTGAACCAGGGGGAGGAAAGACCTCCAAGGACCCTGAGTTTACTGAGATTGTTATCTCACCCCTGTTGGGGATTATGTTTTGTAGGTGATACCTAGGGAGCGGCTGATAGATCCCAGGGCAAGAGGCCCGAGTAAAGGGATATGGTTCTGTGGGAACCTTAGGCATAGAGTTTGAGAGCATGTTGGCTCTATCTTTTGATTTATGCCTATTATTTTGTACCCTGAGAGGGATTTGTATAGTTTTGATATATACATTGTATATTATGAGAATTCACCATATATGATGTACAATGGGTGTTGCTAATGACGTTTGATGACATCATTCTGTTTATCACTTCCAAATTGATTATCTGTAATAATTGCTGCGCTTAACGACCATAAATCAATGTTAATGAACCGGATGTATACGGGGCATTACACACTTCATTGATTTTCATTCTCTAGCATGTTGCTTGTACTTTTCCTCTTATATTTAGGTTCCTGAATTAGAAAATATTCCACACTTTAATACGGGTAGGGGTTCTGTGCTGACCAACAAAGGCACAGTTGAAATGGAAGCTTCTATTATGGATGGCAAGACAAAAAAATGTGGAGCTGTTTCTGGGCTCAAAACAGTTGTCAATGCCATTTCTTTAGCAAGATTGGTTATGGAGAGAACTCCTCATATATCTGGCATTTGATGGAGCAGAGAAATTTGCAAAAAAACAAGTGAGTTTCATTTATGGTTTCGATCTGTGAACTCTTTCCTTTTGTTCAACTTTCTTCAAAGTTTAAGTTTATGATTGTGGCTGTGTTACTATTTCTATGAAGAGGAAGGTTCCAGATAAAAACGTGCGAATGTGTTATTCCTTTAATTACTATGTTTAGTGTGGCTTTTGTTATTGGATCATACATTTCGTGCTTCATTTGTCTATGTATTTGCTGCTAAATTATTTTATCGCTGAATCCCAGTTTCAAACATCCATAATTTGTGGTAAATTGTTGTACTGTGGGAATTTCTGTTGTCTTTCCATTGAGGTACTTATGAACCATTATTGGCATATTATAAAGAATAGGTTTTTCTGCTCTCACATGTAACGCCTCTCTCTGCTCTCTCGTGCTTGATTAATTTTAGATGAAATCTTGTGTCCACTTTGTATTAGAATTAGATTAGTTATAAATTTTTCACGAAAAATTCTTTTCTCCTTGCTTCAATTTTATGATTCATTCGTAACATAAGCGCTTTTTCTCACCACGGTTTATATTAATATAACCAAAAATATAATACATTCCAGATACACAGTCCAAATTAATATACAGACAGTTCTAAAATCTAATTCATTAAAGTCTAGTTCAAATTACACAAAATACAAGTCTTCAAAATATCTTCATCATATCTTCTCTTCCACATCCATGTTTAGATTTAACTGTTTATCTGCTCGCCCAGTTAAGTTGGGGTCATCACAGGTGTCAACCACAGACACAAAATAGGGTAAGTTTATGACAAACAAAGTTTGAATAAAAACATATATAACAGAATACATACGTAGATATTTATAAAATAACAACACAGAGGATTTGCCCACAGATTAAATTACCTCATCTACACAGCACATGAATCAAGTCACACAATTTACTCATCAACAGATTTTCCACATACTCATCATGTAATGTATAGAATGCATGCTCATCTTTTTATATGATGCATGACTGAGATCTCAGGTTCTCAACATCTCATTATCAGTGGCCACAGTCAAGATAGCTTAACACCTCGTGAGTTGGATTGGCCAGTCGGGATAGGTCAGTGTTGCAAAAGGACTCACACCTACAACATGTGATCATCATGGCTAGGTGATCTCCCCACTGTGGCTATCCCCCAGCTCATCACCTTAGAACGTCCGAATCTCAACTCTAGCTATCTGACATACAACTTCGCGGCTTAACCCCCGCAGGGCAACAACTTCACGGCTTAACCCCCGCAGGGCATATGCATATGAAATGTATGAATGATCCACTTTTATTATTTAATTATTCTTTTTCTCATACATCTTAAAGCTCAACATCGTTCACAACTCATGGCATATGCTTTTTAAACAATACGTAAAGCTTCTTTCAAAACATCACAGAAAGCTTTACTCCACAATCTAAGCATACAGCCATAGCTCAACAAAACTCTTGGGATCCATAATTAATCACCATACAACACGAAGATTCCAATTATTCCATCACCAACATAACCCAATTCTTAATTTGTTTCTTGACATCAAAATCTAATTTATTTCTCAACATCAAAATCATAAACCACTAAGCAACATATTGAATTTATCAAAGTATATAGAATCATTTATAAGTTTTATGTATTTCAACTTCATAACACATTAAATAATACACATCCTTTGCTTAAATCATTTAATCATGCAATTATTCTTTAATCCAACAACAACGGTTCAAACCAACAACTTAGAAACATACTTTCTTCATTGAAACAAATTATCAAACACTTGGAGTGTAAGCTTTGAATTCATAGAATTCTTTAAGAAAGCTACTAAACCCTATTCTTTATAAAGTTTGGCATATTTCTAAAAATAATTAAACATGTTTCCAACCAATTTTAGCATCAAACTAAATACTTAAACAAAAATTTCAGCCAACATCAAACATAGCAACCTATTTTAAATAAATTTTTTAAACAACTATTTTCTTTTAAAAATAGCCATACCACTTCTTATGTTTTGATTTCTTTTATCTTTCCTTCATTAAATTTACTTCATTATTCAATACTCATTCCTTAGTTTAAAATCAAGTTACCTAGGCAAATAACCATGTCAAGAGTTTTGAGACGATTCAACAAACACCTAGTCTACAAAGCCAAATAAAATCAGGAAAAGGTTAATATTCAACCTAAGCTCATCATAAACTCCCCATACCTTGTTCCCTAAGCTTTTTGGACAGCTTTTCTTCCCTTGAAATTGAAGAACTCTTGCTCCTAACTCCCTTAGTGCTTCACGTGGATTTTCTAGTATATAAGCCTTGGATTTTGTTCTAAGTAAAAGGTAGTGTTAAGATGGAATGAAATGGACCAGCCTTGGAATGAATGGTGCACGGTTTTAAGCTCTCAAATGTCCGGTCCTATGTCCCTTTTATAGGGTGTATTTGCTTAATTTTTTCTACAAATATCCTTCAAAAGTCATTATGCCTAGCTTTCCTTGTGGCTTATTCTTATTGGCTCTTTAATTTGCACCATCCAAGTGTCTTATTTCATGAAAACTCCATACTCTTCCTTGGCTGTCTTGTTTTGCACGTATACTAGGCAATTTGGAGTGCAATCCGTGTGGTTGCTTTAAGCTTAGGTGTTGTAGATTTTTGTTGCATCAAAGTCATGATTGTTTTGCTTTTAGTTGGATTCTTTTTATTGGCTATCAATTCCTTACCCTACAAGTGTCTTGATTCATGAGATTTCTATACTTTTCTTCTTGTTTTCTTGTGTTGCACGTGGACTAGCTAGGCTAAGATGTATTCCATTTATTTTCCTTCTCATATGTGGAATAGCTTTAAGCTTAGTCATAAAAATCTCTGCCCAAAACCCGTGTTATAGAAATATTCATTCTGAACTTTTTAACCGTTGGATCTTCTTAAAATTTTAAGGGTATATTCATATCTTACATTTCTAAGTTTTGACCGTTGGGATTGTCGAAATAATGTCCCTAGCTATCCACGTATTTTGCCAAAGGAGACAACATAAAATTTGCTTCAAATATCTTTTTAAGCATTAATTACTTTCTTTACACATGGACCAATGGAAATGGCTAGGTTTCTTAACTCTCCATGTGTTTATTCTTGAATGTTCTAAGGCCTTTCTCCCTTGATTGTGTATCACATGGCCAAGGCTTGACCTTAGATAACCAAATCAACAATTTTTCCTTTTTATTACATGTAATAACAAAATTCTAATTCTTATTGGTCCAATTTGCTTTTATTGGTAAAATTGATACACTAACTCATTAAGGATCCTATTCCTCCCATAATTAAGAAAAACTCCATAGATTATGTCTATCCTTTTTCTTATACTTTTCTGATACCTGAGGTTGTCTAGATTAAGCTCTTTTCAACCTATCTTCCAAAATCTGTAAAAATTCTATTTTAGGGTTTTCTACCTTCCTCCTTGCTGATACTTGGTTATCTAAAAGTATTTTATCCTATAGTCAGGTTCCCACAAATTTCTGAAGTCGTTTTGGTCATTTTTGACCTAAGGGTATTTTGGTAATTTTACTACTCACTCCAGGGTATAATCGTCATTTCTAAAAATGTTCAGGATATCTCTGTTAATTGTTACTCTAAGGGTATTCCTTAATCATTTCCAGAACATCCAAGGGTGTTTATAAGATTTCCTCCTTAAGATATCTTGCTGAAATTTCTAGGGGTAATTTGGTCATTTATAAAAATATCCAGGGGTATTTTCGTCTTTTCTCTCAAATCTTTTGTACTGTCTTGGATTAACATTTTTCCCCAGTAACTGACTGTACTTCCAAAATTTTGGGGTGTTACAATTCTCCTCTCCTTAAAAAATTTCGTCCTCGAAATTTGTCTGATTCAAAAATATCTGATACCTTAAACTAAGATCCTCAATCATTCTAACAGATCCATTCCCTAATTATCAATGTAAATTTCCTCAAAATTTTCCATGTAAATTTACTATCACTATATTGACCTTTCCATGATGATCTTTCAAAAATTTTCCCTCCATCTTTATTACCTCAAAGCAAATTTTTTTAAACTAACATCCTTAAAATGAGAGTCACATGGATAAGGTCTCAAATTATCAAGGGAATCCTCATAGTTGCTAATTCTAAGTTATGAGTAAAAATATCTTTCCACTTAAATCCATTTTGGATCCATCACAACATTCTTACCAAAAGGTTTGTCCCCAGGGGTTAAAATTAAAACCTGTGCTTTCTCTGAACGTTCATAAAAAATTTTCTCAATATCTCAACTTGATCTAAGGCAAGCTAACTTAAACCCATTTTTTTGATGATTTCATAATATTCTGTTAAGTCCTGAGAATTTCTAATTCCAAATATAGACTTAGGATTTTTCTCACTTTAGAACAATCTTTTACCTTAGAAAGGTCTACAGCTATACCACCTTGAAATATCACATTTCCTAAGAATCTCAATCCAAACTTAAAAGTCCATAACAACATCCTTAAGTATTCCTCATTCTTTTCTCCAATCTTGGATTATTCTAAAATATCCTCTATAAATATTTTCACAACTATCAAGATAGGGGTGAGAGGTCTTATTCCTATAATCTAACAACATACCGGAGCAAAGCATAACTAAATTTTCGTGATGATTCTAACTGGTTCTAAAAGTAACCTTTAAAACATCTTCAAACTCTTCATAGATCTTAAGGGTAAAATCTATGTTGCTAGTTTTTTATGTTCTTTCCCACCAATAGAGTCATCTTCCTTAGGGATAAGATGCTTATTTTTAATTGTTATTTATCCCACTAATGATAGTCTATTTATCTACTCATAGTTCCATTTTTATTTACTTGCAATACCAATATTTCCCAAGAAACTTATCAGATCTTACAAACCTATTTATTCTACAACTTTCTTAATTATCTCTTAAGCTTCACAGACTCTTTTAAGAAACCTTTTATAAATGAGTTCGGTTATAATTTCATCATCATATATTCAAATCTATAGAAACTCTATTTCTCTTAAATAGTAAACTAATTATATTCTCAATAAACGTTCATGGAAATTTCTAACAAGGAAAGTCATTTAAGAAACCTTAATCTTCACTGCTAGGTTTAGACAAAAGTGGGTATACTTATTCTTTCCCCTAAAAGATAACCAAATAACAATTAGATATCTCATTAGCACTGGATCTCGGAATTACCCAACACAAATTATTGAAAACATTTTATCAAAAGACAACCAATCTATATATTATTATGCGGTCAACAAGACAAACAGCTTAAATTAACATAAAATTGTCTATCAACAATTTAACAACACATAATTCCCATCAAAATTAAACATATTTAATCATAGCCTTGTCATCCATAGAGGATACCTAGAAATTTTAATTTTCCCCACCTATAACTAAAATTGAAGTCATACTAGAACCAAATGGCATAAATATTCTACTACCATATTAAGTAAACCAACCACAAATAATTGGTGCTACCTTTGGTTTTACATTGAATAGTTGTTGATGTGACTCATCCTCATCAATTATCATAACATCCTTATTTTCAAGGTGTTGAGACTATAGATTCAAGCCATTTTATTACTGCAGAAAATGTTGAGGGACTATAGCATGCAAAAGAAGCCAACATAGTCCATGTATCTTATTTTACCTAGTTGTTTGTCAGAGTAGTAGACTTAGTTTGCAAAATTTCACTTTGAGTAAGAGTATGTTTATTATATGCAATTCCTTAGCACTTTTGATGCTATTCTCAATTAGAATTGGAGTTTCATCTCAGTAATATATGACGACCTTTAAATTTAATGCAAACCTCTATTATATGGATTGCCAAATTGAAACTTTGATTGTAAAGCACAACGTAAAACAGAAAAATCCTTAAGAAACCGATTTAAGCTTTACCCTATGTTTTTATTTGTTACATCAACCACCTGTAATTCATATTATTTTCCACCCTATGATATTGATATCTTTTGTGCTTCACAATATATAGATCGATTACAGTTCTCAACCCCTCCAAAATGGTACCAAGAAAGAAACATCAAATGTTGCTAATGATGATAGTCAACTAGGAACGATAGGGTGTGGCTGTTGATACTTGTTCTGTCCTAGGGACAGGGATGTCCAACCATGTGACTAGTATGTTAATGTTGGATCTGTTTATCCTCTCTCAAGTACCTATGGGAGAGGTACCCTAGAAATCTACGGATCACTGTGCATAATAATATAAACGACATAATCAAGGTGTGGAGTGTTGCACAGTGACAGCTAAAACAGAGAGGGTTTAGAATGTGCTCACCTTGTAGGTTTAACACCTTATTTATAAAGATTACCTCTAGAGTTTGTTGCTGTCATATCTAGGTTAGAATCAGTAGTTGAGATCCTCTTGGATGCTGTTGAGATTCTGACTTAGACCGTTTCCTCTTAACTGTTAGCCCTTCTTGGGCCTTCTATAATATGAGTCTTTGTTAGGTCCATAACAGTTGCCCCTCAGCCCAGTAATCTGGTAGTCCAGGTTGTCGGGGTGTATATTATGTTGAACTGCCTGTGCATCACATTTGCCTAAATTTTTAGGCTTTATACTTTACTAACTCAGATATATTCTCGAATTTTTCAAACCAAAATAGGTTTATTTTATCTATGAATTCGGACAAATTCTAGAGTTCTATCCATTGAACTCGGATTCACTTTGAAAAATCATATTTTATCCTAGTTTCAATGGACTTCAGATTCACTTGAATTCTAACTATGAATTGCCCCCAGACATTAAAGCCGGGTTGAATTCTGACCGTGAATTGCCCCCATACATTCAAGCCGAGTTGAATTCTGACCATGAATTTTTATTCCTTCTTGTGATTGTCAAACATCCGGGTTTCGGGGTTTATCTGTTTTAACGACAGGTTTTTCCCTATGAAAAAAGGCACATACCTTTTGATTTTTGATAAATGAACTCAAAACACTTTTTGAGTTCTATTCAATGACTTGGCCAAAGTCAGAAATATCTTATGCAGAGTCTGCTTGAATATTCATCTGGTATTAAAAACCATGTATTATATTATGCGAAGGTTTTATCTAACTCTCCACATTACATTCCAGCTCATACTACCAGAATTCAATCCAGACCAAGGGCAATCTGTCACATGTTCAAACTCAATTTTTAACCAAGACCTTAAACATTTCAACCTGATCAGGGTCAGCATGACAGTTCACCTCCTTAGCCTAGAATACAACTTTGATGCATCATACACATGAAGGTTTATTTTTATACCCCCATTTTATCTAAACCCGGATTTAAGTATCTCAGTTTCAGATTTTTAATTCGGATTTGCCTAAGTTTCATTAGCTAAAGGTTTTAACCAATTCAGGTTTTACCCTTAACCAATCACTTCTTGAGTTTTTAACCCTTTCTTGGGATTTGCCTTCAAGATCTCTTACAACTTAAGTTTTTAACCCGGTTCGAATTTCAGAAGCATCCTCCCTTATTCTTCGAACGCAGCCCCGATTTCAAATTTCGGAAGCATCCTCCCTTATTCTTCGGTATTTATTTAACATACCATTTATATCCCGGAGGGCCAGTACACCATTTATATCCCAGAAGGCCGGTACACCATTTATATCCCGGAGGGTCGGTATCGGCCCTTGGAATGGAGCATAAAATTTCTCTTTTAATCCTAGTCAGGGAAGACTCTTCCGGATTCTTGCAAATATCTAATCGGGTTCCTGCCACTATCAAGATCAACATTTTCTTTCTTCTGCATTCCTTTGCTCTTCTCAATGATACTGCATGAGTGTCTTTTGTAGCTTCATGGCTGAGTTAGATTCCATCATTGTTTGGTTGTTTATTATTCTTTGTGGGATCTACAAACAGGGAAGAACTCCAAACCGGTGAATCAAACTCGACTGACTTTTTGGCTTGCACCATACCTCTTTGATGACTCGGGCGATGTAGTCCGAGTTCGGGTATGTATCACCAACAATCGGTTTTTATAAGTAGTTGTCGGTCAAGCATAGGAATTATTTTCTGCTAATTCTATGCTTTAAACAATGAGTTGAACTCACGAGTATGCCTTTTGGCAATTTAAAACTTTGGTCACTTATAATTACAACATTTATACTCAACTTTTATGAGACCAATTTGGTTCATAATTTTAATTGATAATATATAACAAAAACATAAAGAAGAGGCACGTACCTCAATTTGGATAAACCAATCCGTATGAATATATTACTTACTTTTTATAAGTAGTTGGTGTTCCAAAGTTGCTGAGCATAGCTTGTCTCGTGGGGCCCTCATCGGCTTCAAGAGTACAGTTTGTTACTTTCTTCTTTAACCTTGGTAAGAAGGTGATCAATCAACTCCAACTTCCACATATCCATCTGATTTACTTTATTTTCGCGGGCCAGCTTTGTGGAACAAGAATCCAGTGCTTGTTGAGACATAGATCAGAATTTGTGAGCGGTGGCGTGATGAGCCCTCAATGACCCGTACTAATCCTTCAAGATTATTTGCTTTGACAAGTGCATGGGCATGTTCCAATATCTTGGTAACTTCTACTGCATAAGAGTGGCTGTGTTTCGGTAGAACTTGAATTCGTTTGACAGTTGCAGGCTTATATTGTATTTATTGCAAGTTCAGTAAGGATTGCAATAACATACTCGACTAATAGATCCATGTGGTTCAAACCAATTCCACGTTGTTTTCATGATTCATTTGTCGATGCAATGATATAAGCCCGGGTTCCTGAACCCATGTTAAGGTGGATGAAGAATCTTAACCCGACAATGTTGTGTAGTTGTTGGCCAACAATACAGGATCAGCTTTGCCTAATGCTGGGGAAAATAATTCGGCAATTTCTTTTTCTTTGCCTCTCTTTCTTGATTTTTCCAGGCTATATTATGGTGGAAAAGCGATATATGAACGATTTATTTCCAATCAATGATAATCACCCATATTCATATCGTTATCTTCCAGCATCTTCCAAACAATTTTCCATGTATAGGCTACATTGGCCGGGTAAAGGAAATTGTCGGATTCAATGGCTGGTCGAGTAAACTTCCACTCTCTCCCTTCTCGGGTATCATTGTCCTTGTGAAGAATATTCGGTGATTAATCACAATATTGTAGATGATTAAAAGCATATTTTCCACAAATGTATTGCGAAAAATAATTGGCTTGAATAGTTATTATAAATCTATCATAAAGATTATGTTCTTATACATACTAAATAAAATCAATTGTTCAAAAACTATAATGGCAATTATTCTATAATTGACGAAAGGCACCATTCACATTATACGTATAAAAAGAACTTCAATAGCACATAAGTCGATTCATGGGTTGGCTACGTATATAAACTCAAAATTATAAATTATCTCCATAATCCTTAACATCACGGTGCATCCAGCACAGATCGTTTTCTTGGTGCAATAAGGGTAATTAGGAATTGATTTCAGTTTCATAACCCTAGCACTCTCGATCACATTAATTGACTTCGACAATTCATTCATTTAATAATAAACATGAATTTATTACCAACATTAATTGATTAATCAATTTCTTACGGTAATTATATTTGAGATGCAAAAATAATAATATTTTACACATATATTATTATAAAATATTAGAAAGAATGATTTTTGACGCTTCATATTAGAAAAGGGGGAGAAGACTTAGCTTTTGCTTAATCTAATCTCTTTTGCCGCTCGTGAGACAAGATCTACCCTTATAAAGTGATATTCCGCATATGCCAATCAGACTTCCTTGGTGATGAATGTAACACCCTGAAAATTTACAAGTTAATAGATATTTCGTGTTGCTTAATTGTTTAAATATAATTCTTGCAAATGGCTGTGCATTGGTATTTGTGCTTGAAGGATGTAGTAATTCTTACAAATTTGCTGTAAAGTGTTTTGCATTGATAATTGTGCTTGAGAAACGTAAGTCAAAATTTGTTGCTAAGATAGTTGTTCGTACACGCAAGTTGGCAACTATGGTGGCTATGGTAGCTGTCCGTTCACGCATGTTGGCAACTTGCCTTAGTATCTCCGCCTATATATAGCAGCTATGAAGCATGTTCATTCTCACCTCTGTGCATGTTTCTCTTCTTTTCTCTCTAAACTCTCTTGCACCGAGAAACCTCTTTTCATCAACCCTCTATACCACCTTTAACTCTTAAGAACCACCGTAGCTACAGCGGAAAAACCTCTACGTTAAGAGGAACTCGTGAACGGAGCTTAATACCTTTCATTCTTAGTTGCTGTGAGAACTTGTGTTCGAACAAAACTCAAGTTAGTTTGAAAGAGAAGAATTTTTGTCCAGGTAAGGGGAGTTTTATTGTGTTAATAATGGTTTTAGATATCATGGTTGAGATGTAGTACGTATATGTGTTCTGATGTTTTGCGAGAAATAAATTGATGAAGTTTTTATGTGATGTGTTTGTGAAGAAGACGACTACCGGATTGGGTAAGTCGGGCTAGGCAAGCTGCATATATGTGTCAAATCTTTTTTTGTAATGTCAGCTACCGAGATGAGTTGGCCGAGTTGAGCGGTTTACGTAGCATGCGTGTATGCATGCGGGACGTAACTTAGTCCTTGTTGGCGGACGTCTGTATACTAGGTTCCTTACCCAGGGTTGTACATTGGAGCTATTAAGCTCAAGTTACTTCGAGAGAGAGCTACCGGGTTACTTACTCGGCAGAGCTCGTGCCTTCTCAGAAATAGAGCTACCAGATTCGTTACTCGGCAGAGCTCGTACCTTTTCTTTGAGAACTATTGGGTTCTCTTACCTGGACAACCTTGAGTCTTGCAAGCGCTAGCTGTTATAATCGATTATAGCGCTTATGTAATCAATTGCATAGTGCTGATTCCGACCTTATTCGGATTCTTACCTTAAGATAGTATATCTAAGTACCAACCCGGACACCTAATACTTCACACCTATTCACTTGTTTGTAGTGTTTGTGAATGACGTATGTGATTACGTTGAAGTCGGCCTATGTGATGGCTTGAGATATTAAATACATTGATGGTGTCGTGGTGATATTCTATGTATAGATGTGAGATGCCGGGACCGGGTTGTTAACCTTACAATGACCACGATCAGTGCATCAGTAGGCTCGAGAATGGGTCAGCATATATGTACATGGGGGGTGTATGACATTATCCTAGCCAAGACGAGTTGATCCCGAGTTGGGCCATACATTGATGGTGCCCATGAGACATGTATGTACATAGGGGGTGTATGACATTATCCTAGCCAGGACGAGTTGATCCCGGGCCAGGTCATACATTGATGGTGCCTATGTAACATATTTCATTTGGAAGACGGAAATAGGATGATTGACTGTAATAGTACGAGAAGTACTGGGGGGCCACGTCTGTAGGGATATCCTTATGACACCCATTATTGGCTAATCACCATGGGGGGATGAGTCCTGTGCACCAATAGAGTGACCCCGACGTCAACTGCAGCTATCATCTGGACCATGGATTTGACCTATTTTCGGAGATGGTACCACATTGCATGCTGAGAGAAAAGTCAGGCGCATGCATCCTGACTAGTACTTATAAGTTGTACTGTGATATGTTGTTGGACGGGTTGTCCACGATTGATTGTGTGCAGAAATACTTGAATATTGTTGTATTATTGTAATGATTGTATTATTTTTTCTTAACTGATGTTATCTACTATTTATTATTTTACATGATGAACTCACATTTGCTTTCTTGTGCCATGTGATTTTGGTACCTGTGATGATCACGAACCGTGTTCGTGTGAGCAGACGAACAGTAACAGGCAGATACTTTATTTTGTTGGAGCCGCCAAGTAGTCGGGATAATGTTAGATTAGATCCCGACCTATAGATGTATTTTGATGTCGGGATGGCATTGGACCAGATCCCGGCCACGAGTTGTACCGTGACAACTCCTCCTTAGTTAATCATTAGTTTCTTTTGAGAATTTTGTACCCTTCAGGCATGGTTATTTGTAATCACCACCAAGTTATGTTCTTATATAAATATATTACGAGGTATTTCATCATTGAATATTCGTGTTATAATTCTTAATATTGATTATGTTCACGCGAAAAATTTACTACTATTTTTATAATTAACTTAAAGATCTTCAATTATAAATTGCAATTAAAAAATATGATTAAGAGTATGATACAGTAGTGACAAGGCGGATCGTTGCATTAGTGGTGAATCTCACATTCTATATTGATGAGGTTGCCTTCTTGTGCTTTGCACCCATCATATTAGGATTTTGATTTACGATTGTTATGCTTTCACCATTATTGGGTGGAAATCGAATTTTATCATTTCCCATGGGCCCATCATTCGATTTAGCGACGTGGATAAAATCTCAACCGGACTCATTGCCTTGCAACTGTAAGTCTGGATTGGCTTCTATTTGTACAACATTCCCCGGTTCTCATTATGAGTTGGGTTCTCCATGCTCCTCCATTTGAAACGTTGCTCTATAAGCTGGGAAACCTTCTCAATGTGAGAAGTAAAAATCACGGGACTTATCTCGGAGTCCAATCAAATTCTTCACTATCAATAAAATGAGATTACAAAAGGATTCCAGAAACCATTACAATCAACAAACAACTTCAACAAAAGTTGTACCAAAACATCACAAGAGGTAAACATATAAAATAGGCTTCTATACGAAATTAATTCCTACCACCATAAATAGTAAATAACAAATCCCAACGGTCAAATTTATTTATTTCAATATAGGAACACACTTACAAAATTTTAGGAAAATCCAACGATTGAGAAAAGAGATAATTATTTCTCAATATCATTGCCCGAAACAAGACAGAACAGAGCAGAAATTATGATAACATCTGTTTGCAGTTGAAACAATACCTCTTGAAAACACTTTAATGAATGATCCAAACGGTCAGAATGTATAAAAATATTTTATTAACCTTTACGAAATGTTTGAACGCGATCCAACGGTTAATATGAGAGAAATGTCCCTCGTAATATCACTGCCTGCTTCAGAAAATGGATTAAGAACCAGTTCGGTTTGGGAATTTTCAGTAATTCTACAAGCTTCTATATAAGAAACTAACCGTTAGATGTGAACAATAGTGAGTCATGAAATTTATGTAAAATTTTCAGCAAGATCTAACGGTTAAACAAGGAGATCAAGAAGATTGAAGAATGACAGTTTCTATTCTTCTCAACATTCGAATTTGGATGCAATCTGATTGTTACTTCTCGTGTTTACCATTGGGAACATGAGATTTGAAATTTAACGTCCACACAGAAGGCGCCAATGTTTTGTCCTAGGAATAGGGATGTTCAGCCATGTGACTGGTATGTTAATGATGAATTTGTTTGCCCTCTCTCAAGTACCTATGGGAGTGATAACCGATGTTGTATCGCTTCAAAACAATTAAATTACGCTAATTTTGTTGAACAAGATTAACCTAGGTCGACTCAGAGACACAATCAATATGATTCCAACTTCAATTCACTAGTAAATAATTGGGGGATTTTTATCAAACAGTTTGGATGCGTGAATAAAAATTGCAGAAAAACGTAACAGAATTGATAAAAGGTATTCTAAAACAGATTTAAAAACATCAATCTAATTAACCAAACCAAGCAATACGAATTATCATAGTTCTCATAATGATTTTGTTGTGAAAGTTCATTCAATTTCATTAGAAGCAGTTCAATCGAATTAACCCCTAAATTAATTGAAACCACAAACCTAATTGAAATATCATCCAAATAATCTGTGATTAAAATTCGAAATTAGGGAATGAATCCATAACCTAATCCGCTTTCAATCCTAAACACATTCATAATCATGAAAATCGAATAGAGGATTGAAGAAGAAAGTAAACATTCACACAGAATTTGAAATATCAAACCAGAACTCAAATTCTCCTTGCTTGGGCTTGGATCCTTGGATTGATTGATTGTTTAACCTTCCATGATCATCATCAATGAAAGCCCCATGAAATGAGTGCAAGGAAATGGAAGAACAGAAATGAAAATAAAGAACAATGAAAAACAATGAAGAGCAGTTGAGAGAAAATAAGAGAAAGAGTTTTAATTCTAAAAACTTCTAAAAGTCATTACAAAATGTGTTTGTGCTAAAATGAAGTGTGTCCATCCAAATAGCTAAAATCACTTAAATATAGTGACTGAATCAGTAGGAAAGGATGAGCCACAATGAAGCTTAACTAATCTAACTAATTACTAATTACACCAATTTCGCAGTCCAAAATTCAAGTGCAGTGATTCTGACTTCTAAGTCTAAAATGACCCTCACATATTAATATCTTTATGACTTATTTGTCTTGAGGAAACTTATTTGTTTTCTATGATTAATTTGTTCCAGATTAATATCTTCCTGTTTAAGTTTAATCACCTTATCATCATCCGTTACTTTGCAAGCAGCATTCGTAGTGTGTGTGTCCTACAATTCTATGTGATCCACGTTTAAATGCTATCATGATTCTCTCAGTCATTATGTGATTCAATGCCAGAATTGGAGTTTTATCGGGAATTTTTGGTAGTGAGACCTAATGCAAATGTACAACTACTAGGGTATGCAAATTGGAAATCAAAGTTGTTTAGATCTCACGATTTATTTAAGGGTAAAATATGTTTTTGTTTCTTAAATTATTTACAGGTTATTTTTTAATCCCTAAACTAAAATGTTGACAATATTGATTTCTTATCTATTTTTCTGGTTGAATGTTAGTATGTGCCGTTAAGTATCTCCGATAAAAGATAACATGGTAGTTAATTTTAAATTATTTTAAAATACTTTGTGGCGGTTTTTATTTTCTGGAGCTTCAAAATCACAAAAAATACATCAAAAGAATGTAATGAACTTCCCTCAAATCAAAACACATTTTAGCTGCCAAAGAAAGAAAACTGTCACAAATATTTAAAAATAATTAAAATTTAACTGACATGTCACACTAAAAATTAAACAAAAAAAATATATGAGAGATCAAGACTGGTCAACATTTAATTGAGGAACTAAAAAATAAAATATAGTTTAAAGACAAAAAATATATTTTACCTTTTATTTAATAAATTCCCTCGTGATTTTATTGTTTTTAGGATGAGGCATCCTTAGGATTTTTGGATTGTTTAGGGTGAGACATCCTTATAAATAAATAAAAATTCGATTGTAAAGATTGTGTTGTTGTACTATGATATTAGTTGGAAAAAATCTTAAACGTGAATTGGGGACTAGAAGTAGGTAAAAAATGGTTGGTGACCAAATCAAAAATAAAATCATGGTGCAATTTTTTCTAGCCCTACTCATTTAATTTAGTGTATTTTATCGATAATAACTTTGCATCTCTTATATATTTGTAGCATTTTTAAAAAAATTACGGATTTAGTTATCGTTATCAATTGAATTGTTTCTACTAGGTTGTTCCTTTTCAATACATTAATATATCCTCCACTTGTTTGATAAAAACCAATTGCGGAAGAAAAAAAAATCAAACTCAGTTCACCCATCTTATTTTTACTAGCCATTTGGGTAACAGAGGGAAAACTGGAAAAGGGATTAGGAGTATATAAACCTAGGGAGGAGAGAGGTCACATAAAAATTAAAAGCAAACTTCATTCATTAAGTATGAACATACTTGCATTCTCTATTTTTTAATTAATGTTTTATTCCAATAATACTGGTATCAACTCTTATTCTAGTTATTGCCTTTTCAAAATAATAACTCTTATTCTTGTTTGCGTGATATATGAAATAATTTATTTGTCATGTTTAAGTTGTTAATAATATTTAACAATTAACTAATTATTGGAGGTTGATGCCTTTCACAATGTTTGAAGGTTGATTGATGTCTTTGATAAAAGGGAATAGCAGTTTTATAAAATCAATGTTATTATCATTAATTCATTTTTAAGTTTTTGTTGTTCATTATTAAGATTGACTTTAGTCTTATATATAATACACAAATACATAATTAATCAAGACTAATAAAAATGGTTAAATTGGTTAATTTTTATTTTATTCTAAAATTATTCATGCTATTAAATGATTTTTTCTTCTAAACCACATGTATCATCTACCGAAAGTAATCATGTTCTAATTAGGAAGAATCACTATGCACGACAAAGTTCTTCTTCCAAGTATTTAACAGAGTCACGTACTTAGGACTCGAACACAAAACCTCTTTAGTTAAGTTGGAATAATCTCTTGCCAACTTATCCAGCTTGGTGGTTTACATTAAATGGTTTAAATGGTGATTGTTTTTCAAAAGATAATTTTCTTTTGCCAATGGGCATATCTTTTTTTGCTAATATCCAATAAATGCATTCACTTTTATGAGAAATGGGTGCATATCTTACAATTAATTAAAATAGAAACTTTTGCAATTAATATATTTGAAAGTAGTCATATATTTCTTATAATTAAGAAAAAAATGTGTTTTGTTTCTTATATATAGAACCAAAGATAGTATTACAAGGGATAGAAGTAGAAAAAAGTAATTAATATTATATTAAAAAATAAAATGATAATTATTTTGAAACTTATTTTTCTTCTCACATGACCATTATTATGGAATAGAGTGAGTATCATATATGGTTATATTTGACAAACCTTTTTACCTAATTTTTAGTTTTTTTACTAGTTAAATTTTTTTTTTCCAATAAACAAACTTTCTTTTAGTAATTTCTAGGATTTCTTTAGTAGATTCTAATATCTTTTTGAAACATTACTCAAAGTAACATTTTTTAAAACACTAACTTTAACTTTTCATATTTTACTCCATTTTTATCCCTAAAATATTTATTTATTTTTATTATTACCTTTTCAAGTAGAACATGATTTTATTATTTATATATTTTTCCCTCATTCCTCCTGTATAATTTTTTATATTATAATATTTATTTTAATTGTTGTACAATTTATAATATTTATTTTATTATTTCAACATTATACTTTATGAAATTGACAACAATACATGTTAGATTTATTTAATTTTGAATAATTTATATTAAATAATTTATTTTAACTATTATACTAATTTACATAAGAAAAGTATAATATCTATTTTATTTTATTTTTTAACTTTATTTATACTTAATTAAAATATTTTAAGATATAGTATATAAGATTAATATTAGAATTCATAATATGAAAAATATGATAATTGAAACTAAAAATGTAATGAAAATAATTTATCTATAAATAAAAAATTGCAAGAGTTTAAAATTAATAAAAAACTAAAATTTTTATAACACTTCAAAATTTATTTTTATTCATAAAATAAAATAATTGAAAGTTATATAAAAATATCATATAAATATATCAAATTTTTATCATCTTATATTTTTTCAGCTATTTCAATAATTAATCTTTTCAAACAATTATAATTTAATAAATTAGTTTTTTAACTATTAACTATTAAATTTTAGTTATCAATTAATTTTTTAGTTCAGTTTTTAGTGATAGGCTGCATCTTAGAAACCGGTCTTTTTAACATTTAATACGTGTGATTTACTTTCATTTGAAGAATCATTGCATACGAAATCCCTTTTCTTTCCCTCACCTGTCATTTATTGTTTTTGAAAATGAAAACATTTCTATCTTGAAATTCAACATATGTCACACCATTACATTGTCCATTGTGTGTAAATATGGACCTATTGTTCCAATTTGGACTACAGAAGTTTTTCCTAGGTTTTTACTGTCATAACAGCATGAAATGTTCGCTGTCACGTGTGGTACGATAAAGAAAAAACTTACCTGGCATGGTAATGGTTTTTAGTTCTCCAACCACTTCTAATAATAACTTATTTTGGAAATACGTCAGATATTGCTAAATGTTAGAAAACGTTGTATTATAAAACTCCGTTGTTTATCACAAAATAAGCTATTATTCAAAATTCTAATCCACTCAAACATCAAATAAATGACAGAACAACAACCACTCGGTGATTGAACCGGGTTTCCACCTCAACATTCCAAATGCATTCAGTCTCTTGCACCGACAGAAGTGATTGAATGACTTTTTTTTTTTAAAAAAGATGAATATTAGTATTAATTTATTAACTTTTGTTAGTAAAAAAAATTCGATCTCACGATTTCTTCTTCCTTCTTGTTTCACACATTAACTCAATCTTGTAACTCCTCTTTGACTGATTGGTTATATTAATGGTGACCATGACATATTTAAACCTAGGTTATTATTATAAATATATTGATTCCAATCTTATATAAAGATCATAACATATTTAAACCAAAGTTATTATTGTAAATATGTTGGTTCCAATCTTATATAGAGACCATAACATATTTAAACCTAAGTTATAATTTTATTTATTGAATTATGGTCATTTTTTAATTTACTGTACACTATTTATGATATATTTCAAGCTATTTTTCATTATGTCCTTTAATCTTACAATTCAATATAATTTATAATGTATGATTAAAAAATTAGTTTAAATATTTGTGATTCAAAACAATGAAATTGATTTGAAATATAATTTTAAAAATTGATTTTCGCAAAACTGGAGTTTTTTTATTTAAAAAAATAGTTTTACCAGTTGAAAATATTAATTTTATTTAATGATAAAGTAATTTTTTCACGTATAAATTATAAATATAATCTGTAAGTTTCACAGCACACAATTCTTTTTTAAGAATAAGTTATAAACTTTTACTTTTTTCAAAATCAATTCAACCCGTATTAAATTTTATTTTGAAGGGAATTTTTTTGCCAAACTAGTGTTTAAATTGAAGACTGGTTTCAATTGAATTTTCGGTCAAAATCTCCACCAAGAAAACATCATGCACCCATTTTTTATTATTTAATTTTTTCTTTTTTATTTATAATTAAGGACTGATAATTTAGTAGACAAAAATATCACATAAGAGGATCCAACCCAGTTTATATTGGTACATTTTGATTCAACCTTGCTTTTGTAGGAAATCAAACAGGCTATAAATCTTCCCAGAAAATTGATGATGGGCTTGTTAATTTTTGAGTTACAAAATTTCACTCTAGTTCGAAACAACTCACGTATTTGCCTTATTAGTCATTGTCAAAGACTAATGCTTTGGTATCGAACTTTTTCAGGGCTGAATTTAAGAGTACGTAAGTTCACTCCTAAAACACAGCAGTTTCCACGCATTACTACCTGGTTGAGTAAACAAAATATGTGTGATCTAAACTATCAAAGGGTTAATGTCATGAAAACTTTGGATGTCGTTGTCATATTATAAATTGGTAATTTATTTTCCATACTTTTGTTCCTCAATCCTTTTCTTGCTTCTCTGGTTGCTAAAAATCAACATGCATGCATATTAGATTCACTTTTTAGTTTTTTTTCAAATGATGCAAAGTTTTTAAAGGATTGCCACACTAAATAAAATATGGCTGGATTAGCAAATAAACAAACGATTAATTGACTTGATATTAAGAAATAACTCGAAGGAGAAGGGGAAAAAATGTTTCCATTCAATTACATCACTATTTGAATGAGCTTATAATTATTACAAATAATTACTAAAGAACAAATAAATCTACAACTTGGAGAATAAGAAAAGATAGCCCCAAAAGCCAAAAAAATGAATTCTCCCACCTCTTTACCTAACGCATTTTAAACTTTAGTGTATAAAGTAATCATTTTCTATTTCAAGACACTGATTGAAAAATAAAATGTAAAAAGGAAAACAAAACAAAATTCCTTGCAAAGTCAAAACTTTCTACTTCTGACTCTACAATAATGGCCTATGCAATCACCGATCAAAATAATCTGAGATTGCATAATCCATAAGCAAATGAGAAGCAGTGCATTTTAACCTGCGGCACAATCTTGTAGATGAGGGTGACTTTGGTTTATGTACTTGTGCCATAATGGCTTATACCTGCCTATAGCTAACTTCAGCCATGGTTTCATGTTCCCATTAAAATGAATAACTGCTGCACTTTCAATGAGGCGGTTGTCAATGTTTAGGTCATAACCCAATCCTAAAACATGCCATCTTCTGTCAAGTGGTTCTGTCAAACCATAAAAACTTAAAAGAGCAGGTGGAAGCATACCGAGCTTCCAGATTGTCCCATCAGCATTCTGCTCCTGCCAATAATGATACCTTGCAGTCACATTTGCTTTCCTCCATGCAACCAAGTCAAAAACATTCATACCAAGTGCCCATCCACATGCTTGGGGATCAAACTTTGAGCTTATAATTGAACTTGAAAAGTTGAGATACTTGTAGTACCTATGAAAGGCTTCTAGACAAGTTTCAACAGCTCCATTCACATTTCCATGCAAATCCAGTGAGAAAAGTGGGGTTAGGTCCTTCTGAACAACAACATCATCATCGAGGAAAACAACCTTCTCAAGTAGTGGATAAATCTCAGGGATGTAAAACCGAAGATGATTTAGTAAAGACAAAAACTTGGGGTTTTGCAATTTTGGCTCAACATTTGCACCTTGATAAGGTCCAAAATAAAAGGCTCGTGATTCTGGAATGTGCAGTTGTTTGACAATTGGAGAATAAGATTCATTCAACCAATGAAACCTCTCAATATTCTGAACCTCTAAGGTAGCCCCTTTAAAGTCATTACTGAAGAACCATGCTTGCATTGCTCCATAATTGATACCATCAGTAACAATGTGAAAGACTAACTGTTTTGGATGGTCAGCATTCATGACTGTTGAGTTAACAACTACAGATGTAGCCAGTACATTATCTGAAAAAATGCAGAAATGATTAAGATTGTTATCTGTGAGCCGGGGGGAGATTCTACTCTCATGTGAGAGTTTTTGCAGGGATGGCATCTTCAGCCAATCAGCCATAAGTTTCACATTTAAGCAATGAAGACTCTTGGGTAGTGCTTCAGCTGATATTTGAGCAAACACGGTACTTTGAATTGTCGCTGTATTTGCACGCTCTTCAAGTGCTTGAATATGTGATTTCATTGTTGCTATAGTGGTTGCAATGTCATAATGGACATCTTGTGCCTTCAAAATTAGAGCAGACAAGCTTTTAATAATTGGCTCGGCTTCCTCCATGGTCACAGGCTCCCCAGTCATGGCAGCTTTTGAAAGCAAAAGCTGACAACTTCTAATCTTTGAGCTAAGTTCCCAGGCAAGGTGAAGATTATTGTGCTCTTTGGCAATAATCACATAAGCCTTGGCCAGAACCATTTGCTCTGCTAACTGCCGTGAAAAGGATATTGCACTTAAAATTTCCTCAGTAAAATTATATCTCTTGGCAAAATGTTCAACTTTAGCATTTCTCTCCTGCAAAGTAAGTAACTTGTTCTGTAAGTACCCACTACCCAAAGGTGCTTGGGGAAGGAAACAATTGTAATAGCAAATAGCAATGTCACTTAAAGCATAACAGTCATTCTGTCATATGGAGCACAAAATAGCTGCACAACATAAAATTGTTCTAGCATTAACAGTTATATTACATCACATTGAATGCCTTATACAAATGGATAGGTTTTCTGTGTCCTTTGTCCTTCATTTCAAGTTTCAACAGATATTTCAATTATTTTACTCATGCACTAGAAGAAGAATCACTAACAAGGCACACTTACCATGTTTAATACTTCATGTTTTACACTTCAAATGACCAATTACTCAAATTCAGTTTAGAATATCATCCAAAAACTTGTGTACAATTCTTTCTTTTCTTTTCTTTTCGTTTTCTATACCATTTATTACTATAAATAACACCATAATCATGAAGAAGCTTTCACAGACAAGCATGTGTTTAGATATTTTTCTCAATGTTGGATGACTAAATAAACAAATAATGAACTACCACAATTATGAGGACAGTGATATAATTATAAATTAAAAAGCTTTATAGTTAATACAATGTTGAAAGGCAGATTGTTTGTGCAACATAGCTAGATATATATCTACATACTGGTGAAATAAACTAAACAAGTATTAGATTAATATTGAAGAGTGGAATGACTATAGGAATTAGTCACAAGCACTGGTGGCATAAGAAATGATGAGCCAATTATTAAAAGCTTGTTGTCTATGTAAATGAATACATTCGATGTGATTTCATTATCTTACATATGTATTAGACGTGAGTCCAAACACATACTAAACAGTTGTCAAACAGTAAATGAGTTCTATTACAGTATGTCCTTATCTGTTCTTCGGTCATTTTTTCATTGAAGGCCAAAAAGAAATATTAAAACAAATTCCCTTTCCAATAGGGAAAGAGTCCCAGAGGGTTCCAGAAGCCCAATACCTCATCCACCCACAGACAGTATTACGGTGACCATAACATGTACAATTAGAAGTCATAATTTATTTAATCTATTAAAAGAAATAGGGCAAATCATAATTTACAACGAGAAATAATCAAGTAACAAGTCTTCTTTCAGTTTTTATAGCACATCTTATTGCCTGAGTAAACTTAAATATCACTCTAACTACTAGACTATTATCTCAGCATCAACCATAGTCCATAGCCTATATAACATCACAAACCACAGGAAGATCCACCTATACTAATGTTAAGCTTCACTTCAGAACAACAAATAGCAAAAGAAGGTGATTTGTCACATATATACCAGTACATCATATTTAAAAGTAACCACCACAATTGACTCTCAATATTTCAATTATGAAAGTAACTACCTAAATTTAACTCACTCTTTTTCGTGTCTAGTATATAGAGGATAAAAAATAAGAAATATCTCTCCAAGCCATAATAACGCTATGATTTCTGTCTAATTCTTTGCACAAAAGAATAAAAAAAAATGGAAACAAATACCACAAATATGAAAACAGAAAGCCTACAACCACACTACAAGGAAGATTATTAACAAATTGACAAATATACACAAAACCAATGATAAAAAGTAGAAGCATTCAATTCCACAGATATCAAACTTGTGCTTGTGAAACAAGAAAAAGACACTGTAGTGAGATTCAAGATCGAACATGATGCATATTGACAATTTCCAATTCAATTGCTTCAAAACATTCAAAAAAAACATCCAAGATCTTCTTGTAGCTACCAATGCTAAATTCCTTTACATATATAACCAATGCTAAATTGCTAATGCAAACAAAACAGTATTAAGCAAAATTGTAAATACAAATATAAGTTACCACTTACCAGTTAGAAGTTAATACAATTATAAAAACAGAATCATTCATTCATTTGTTCGTTTATTCATTGAAATGGATTGATTGAAAACAAAGGGAGTGACGGTACGACGTCGTTTTACCAGAAGTGGGTGATGGACCCGATCTTCGCTATGATTGTACTGCACGAAAAACAAAACCAAACCGGCGAGAGAGAACGCGCTGAGAAGCAACCAGATCCAATGGGAGAACCTCCGCCGAACGGGGCGCCGAAAATCGGCGGCGCGGCGCCGCATTTTTCGGCAGCAATTCACCGTCGAAGAATCGAAAAACCACCATACACGCCCATCTTCACGATTCGATCCGAGGAATGCACGATGACCCTATCGTTAGCACCCTCGTGTTTCAAAAACCAATGATCACTCACTCCACGTCACGTGCCGAGCGAGAAGGAATCAGAAGAGAAATAAAGAAAAGAACGAACCCAGTTGGTTGCTTGCGAAGGAGGCGAGAGAGCGATGTATTGTTATAGCTTTTGAATATGTGAGTGACAGTAAAATAGTAAAATGGGAGTGGAGAATGTTGAGACCGACAAATGGGAAAGGAGTAAAACAAAGAGGAGTTGAGAGTTACTTGCAATGTTTGGCTTTGGATTCACCGTGGATTGGTGAAACAACCTGGTAAAAGGTTTAATTAGAGAACCGACGAATAAACAAATACAAGACAAAAAAGACGGTGGAGGAAGCGCCGGCACATGATCGCATGTGAGTGTGATAGGGTTATGTGGCGACACTTTTGGATACACTACTAGTTAGATTTGTCCCACTAGATGTATTTAGAGGTTTAGATTAATAAGAAATTTTTTATTTATTTATTTTTAATATGATTTATTATTATTATTATTATCAAAAGAATTGTTCAACCTTTGCAACATATCAATTATTAAGTTTGAGAATCCTTCTAGTTATGAATAAAAGTTATTTAGTTGTTGCCACATATCAATGGTTGCTTTTGTGCATCCTTGTGGTTCTGAAAGAATATTTTTTCTTTGTTCCTTCTTCTGAACCTCATTCTTTGGATTGTCCTTGAGATGAATGCTAATTCATCATACTCTCTTGAAGTAGTACCTTTTTTTTTCTTCTTCCAAATCTACTAGTTGATGTACAAATTTCCTACAGGCGGTACTAACCTTAAGGGTTATTGCTTTCCCTCTTTCTGGTTGAATCTCATCCATGATTTCTTACTCATGGGCTTTTAAAGATCCTAGCAATTTATCTAGCTTTAGTGTGTGTAAATCTTTTGCTTTTTAAATGGTTATTACCTTAGGTCTCCACACTTTAGGTAAGCTTCTTAGGATCTATCTGATTTGATCTTAGGTATTGTATGACTTCCCCTGTCATTTGATATTTACTTGGTTAGCCCCATCATGGGTCACTTGAAGTGTATCCTAATAGTAGTAATAGTCATTTACTTAGGATGTTCTCCTCCAACGTTGTTTGGTATGCTTAACCCTTAGAAGTTGTGCTCTGATACCAACTGAAGTGGATTAGTTGGTCATCAGTTAATCACTAGAAGCGAGGTTGAAATGGATCAATTCTGATACCCTTGGGTTCTAATACTTGACTACGGATACTTTTAGAACAATGTTTCATTGTACAATGAATCTCACAACCAAGTCCCACTTGATTTGCCATTGAATGATTTGTGTATTTTAAGGACATTATAATGTTATATAATTAATAGCATAATAATTTACATGCTTCATGTATAAACCTAATACCTATCAGTCTAGTGTGAGCATTATGCTTCTACTTCTCACTATAATCAATTAAAACATAATTGTTCACACTTTGGCAAGCATACCAATTTGTTCAAGTAATAATTAAACTGTAAGTCTGAATATCGATTCCACAAGGACTTTGCTTGTACTCAGAGTTAATACACACGTTTGTTTCTAAGCAATTAATTAATCAATTTCGTTTTGTAGAGTAAATGACATACAATAAACTTGACCTAATATCAACTATTAAGCGGAATAAATTCAATGGAAAGAGACACAAACACTCGAAGTATTGCGATGATGCTTGAAATACGGTGCGACGTGTGTTGGAGGCTCAACTAACCGGAACTAACTTTGATGCAATATTAAAGATTTTTCACTATTCAACATTATTTTCCACTCACTTTCATCTACTATATTATTCTAGCCATGATTCTTGAAGTGCAAGACCCTAAATCACTTAATTTTGCTCCTAATCCCTTAAGAGTTACAATAATCGATTCATATTAAGATTAAAGATGAATAACTTAGGTTAAATGAAACCACTCTATCCCTAGAAACAGTTCACTTAGAAGTGTTTTTCAGTTCTAAGGAAATAAACATTTTTCAATGTATTAAACCCTATAACAAAGCATGGAAATGAATGATCAAACCACTAGCATGATAATAACTCAGAAAAACAACAATAATGCGAAAGTAACATTGAATAGATAGTTAGAATTATTACATTAAAGTGTTTGGTTGTTGAGCTCCCAACAATGGGGGTTTTAGCCTCTCATTTCCATGAGAAGCTTATACAATGGAAGGTTAGGGTTAAAAGAAAGGAACAAATGGAAGAAAGTGAGGTATAAAATGGTGAATGCAGGCTCCAATGTAGAAGGACGTCTCCTTCGTGACCTAGCTGCTTCGTTTCTGTCTCTTCAAAAAGTGCCATCTTTTTCCCTCCTTTTTCTCCATAAAATGCAGCCTAGTGTCGTGGCCGTGCACGTAGTGGGAGATGTCACGTTAAGCGCTCCTTTAATGTCCAGCTAGATAAGTGACCAAGCGCTAAGCGAGTTAGTCGCGCTGAGCGGGCCTCTACGCGCTGAGTGGGTAGCTTCAAACCCTCAATTCTCCCTCCATGCCCTTGCAGTGAATTTCTACAAAAAAAAAATACAACAAACACCTTATAAATCAAAAAAATTTAGCATCTACTAGATAAAATCTCAGAATAGGCTAATTCCTATGTTTTAATCACAAAAAGAAGCATTAAAAAGGGAAAATATGAGATAATTGTTATATAATTTACATGTAATTTTACGTATGCACAACAATTATCAATAATCTTGGTCTATCAAATGGTTATTAAAACTCAAAATAATCATTTACAAACCCTTCTAATTAATTATCTTAGTCCTTAAAGTTAGAAACTAACCTTGATGACTCAAAATGATTGATTACCAAACTATGTAATCGATTATTATCAAAAAATCATCCTCTCAAGGTGGTTTACAAAGTATTTTAATAAATTAAAATGATTCAAAATGATAGTATATACAAACTTGTACCCTAGATTTCAATTTTTACCATATCCAATATCATTCAACACCATTTGAACATCCCAACAACAAATTCAATCACCATTAAGATATTTTCAAAGATTAAATGATTTAAGGGATGATAATATTTTATTCCAAATCAACAAACTCATCGCAAAATTCAAATTTTATTCCGAAAAATGCCCTTAAGTTTAAATGATTTAAGTGATGGTAATATTTTATGTCAATACTCATAATCCAATTATTAACATTTATACCAATAAATATTGTACTTTTTAAATACCAAAATTAATAGTTTCTTACTAAACCTTAATAAAAAAATCATTGAAAAATTAGAGCAATAAAACATTCCGTGAAATTTTATCAAATTACATATAATCCCACCCTTTTTATTTTCTTAAACTAAGTCCTTTTACTCCTTTGACTTTGATGAAAACATTACATTAACGCTTGCTCAACATTCTCTCATATTTTAACTAATACCTCCTACAAGAAAGGTTAATGTAATATTTAAAAAAGCTACATGCGCTTTTGTAACTACCCAAATAATTTGTTCAAAAAATTGTCTAAACTGATGATTTTTCACAATTTTTTTATTAAAAAATTAAAAGTCATTAAATGATTAGTAATAACATCATCTACCCTTAATTCAATTTTCCATAAAGTATAACAAACTCCACCCATATTCTTAAAAGCCAAATCTATGATCAACCCTATTAAGACACTTAGTCAATGATCGAACTAGTGGATCACTAATTGACCTGCAAGATCCAGTATAAATGATTAAAATATTTTATATGTATGTGTGTGTGTGTGTATATATTATTATTTGCTTATAAAACTAATGTCATATAATAGCTTAGTTATTAAGTTTCTCTCTTGAGATTTTAATGACCAAGGCTCAAAGTTAAGACTTGTGTCAAATTTTTATTTATGCTAAAATAACAGGATAAATAATTAACGTCAACATAAATATTAAATATGTTAACTAAATGGCAACAAATGTGCTCTAGCTAAGTAGCAAGTAGTGCAAGAATTTCTTGCACATCTTGTGGTTGAATCTAGCTTGGTCTAATTTTGGGTATTTTTTACTGAAATCTAGACTTAAGCACAACACATGTGGCGACCCGCTCCAGGTCAAAAGCTCACGGTTTGGTTGAACCGTAAAATCGTTTAGATCACACTGGGCCAACTAAATGTCTGATCTATTGTCTTACTTGACCTAGGTAGACCATTAGGTCACTGTTAAATTGGTTTGGTCGGGTTGGTTCGGGTTTTAAAACACTGACTCTCCCTTCATTCACTTCATTGGAAATTATAACAAGCTTTGTTGGAAAAAAATGTCTTTCATTTTGGTTCAAAGATGTCAATAGAAATAGACTTGAATGTTGCTTTAATTGACATTGATGAAAACTTGTTTTTTAAAAGTTAAACAATGATTATGTTGGTGCCTAAGTTGAGAAAATTGTCACTTAAAAAAGTCGAGGAAACAATCCCACTAGTGTAGGCATGTGAGGAAGATGAGGTAGCGTTAGCACCAGTGTGAACCCTTGAGAAAGTGGAGAAAGCATTGAAACTTGACATATATGAAGATACATTAACACCAATGTCAATACTTGAGGAAGTTGATGAAAAGTTGGAACTTGAGGAATATGAATAGGCATTAGCATCAATGTTGGCACTTAAGGAAGTTGACGAAATGGTAGCACATGAGAAAGTGTTAGCATCATCTTTTGCACCAAGAAAAGCAAAAAATGCCAATTTGCTTTTTAATTGACTGTTGAAGTCTCTTTTTTTTTTTTATTGTAGAACATCATTTTCTTATGTATAAAAAATAAACAAGCTAAATTATACTATAGGCATCATGTAGCTTGATTTCATCAAATGCTTATCTTTAGGTAAATGATTTTTTTATTGAAAAAATCAATTGAGTTCATCAAATGGTTATCTTTAAACTCTTTAGTACTAATTAATAATAAATAATAATATATTTTATAATCCAACATCACTCTTTAAAGACCAAATGAGGTGGATATCCTTCCCTTGTTAAAGAGGATGTTATGTCTTAACATTTTGTATTGTAAACATTTAATCTTTGGGTCATTGTTTGGGGACCGAAAATGTTACTACTCATCCCTTGCTAAAAGAGACCCTTCAATGTTTATGACAACCACATTACATTTACATAGGCACAAAGTAATTAAAATAGTTAAAATCACATTTAACCTATCAATTTCTTTCACTTCACTCATAGATACATAAGCACATATGTGCTCCATAAAGAATAATCATGCTTTCATCCAAAGCACCAATGTCCAACTCATGTACAAGCATGATTCACTAAGGACAATCATGCTCCCTTTTTTATCAACATAAAATTATTATGCCATTTTATTATAAGAGGTACTAGTGGTACCACAAATACAACCATAATATTAGGCAGCCTCATATTTATAATTTGTTTCACCGCCCACCCCCTTCCCCCCCCCTAAGTAACAAAATATGTTTACAAATGTTCATTCCAAATACCAAAGAAAAATCCAACATATCCAAAAGTTTATATGTAGCCTTGCTTATACAGTAAGCATAATTCATATACCACTCATAGTGCAAAACACTAAAATTTGTTACCTTTGCCTTCACTTATGACCAGTTTTGAAATCTTATTTGTTCCATCATTGTATCAAAGTCTAGTTACTCATCCTTAAACACCATTTTATTTTGATGGGTCCATATGGTCCAAACTATCATGCACCACACCACCCTCCAGAGATGAGATTTCCTATTCCCAACCAAAAACACATATGCATCATAAATTATGCTCTTGGCTAACAATGTTGCACCTGTTGAGTTCCCAGCCACTTGTAAGTTGTAACACTCTTGCCAAACCTTGAAAGCAAAGTCACATGTGAATAATAAATGAGAGATTTTTTCCTCTAAATTTTAGCACACGGGGCAGGCATGAGAGGGGATCCTACATAATGATGTTTCTTTTGATGAGGTTGTCATGGGTGGGTAGTCGATTCTTTGCCAATCTCCTCACGAACATAGACACTTTTTTAGGAATAGGCAAAGCCCAAAGATTCCTATAGAAAAATGAATCAACATGGTCATTGGCTACAATCAAAGTGTTGTATGCATCCTTAACTATGTAGTTCCCTGTTGAGCCATTTTTCCATAGTAAACGATCTTGCTCCGCCTCGGATAAGCTCAATGTGTCCAATTCCTCAAAAATATTATTCACCAACGACACTTCCCATTATAACCATTGTCTTCTCCACCTAAGATCCTACACCCATCCTCCATTCATCCAACTCCCTACCTTTCTTATAAAAGTTGTTAGATTTGAGTTAAGAAACACTATTTTATATTTACTTTCCAAACTCTCATTTGGCACCCAAGGTTATTGCCAAAACCTAACCTTCATACCATCACCCACCTACTAATAAGTATTTTTTCTATCAAACCACCCCTCGCACGCACTCTCCCCACACACATCTAAAATATCTCTCCACCATAGTGAATCCCTCCTTGATTTTTCCTTCAAATCTAATCTCTCTCATTTCCCATACTTTGAATACAAAACTTTGTGCCAAAGCTCATTTTGACAACTAGACAACCTCCACCTCCACTTACCAAGAAGTGTTACATTAAATTTCCTAATGTTCTTCACACTCAACCCACCTCTCTCTTTAAGCAAACATACCTCTTTCCACCTAATCCAAGCTACTTTTTTCCTATCCTCAACCCCCCACCCCACACACACACACACACAAAAGAAAAAAAATATCGTTGCAATTTTGAGTTTATTGATAACACAAGATGGAACTTTGAAAAAAGAGAGGAAGAGAAGAGAGAATCGAATTTATGAGAATAACAAGTTTGGCCAATTGAAATTGTTCTTTGCTTCCATATCGCTAATTTGCTCCTAAACTTTGTAACAATTGACTCCCACATTGTCTCCTTGCATGAATTTTGCTCCAACAAGCACACCTAGATATTTGAAAGGCCCTCCATCACTACAAAAAAAAAAACAGATTTTCTAATGGACGAATCCGTCGCTAGGTTAGAAAATTCGTCGGAAAAATGAAATTTTCGATAGAATTTCGACGAACAAAAATCCGTCGATAAAATGGTCGTAACAAATTTTATCGATGAATTTTTTTCGTCCATTGGTAATGACCCATGGGAAATTTCTGACAGATTTATCCGTGGAAAATTTTCGACGAACGAAATAAAATCCATCAGAAATACAGGTATGGGACATTAGCGACAAACAATTTCGTGAGAAATATCTGTCTGTACCCAATTGTTGAATTCCTATAAGTATGTTCCTCTGTTTATGTTAACATACCACTTGCAATCATGAAATAGTTGAGATTTGTATATCATGGTGCCAGACAAACATCTTTCTAAGTATATATTTATGACATGCATTGTGACAAAATTTCAATGAACAATTGAAGCATGTAATACTAAATGACATGATAATGAAAGTTAAGAAGACAAACATAGTCAAAACAAAGGAAGACACAACCAAATATCAAACATGGAATGGCCAAGAGATAAGCACCACATTTGCACTTTTATCCAACACGTTTTCTTTAAGTGCAAGTCAAACCCATAGCTTAGACAATCAATAGCTTCATCATTGTAAAATGAAACATATATTTTACTATTTGGCATTCTTAAGAATTGTAATACTACATGAAACACATGACCATTCAATTGCAACAGTGATCATGTCATATGAATCATAGTATATGTATATATGATTTTTTTTTATAACCTTCTTATGTACATAGTATAAACATGGAAATATCAGTATACATACATACGTGTTGAGTTATCTGACAAAGTTGGAGAAGTTGTTGTTGTTCAAGTACGTTGGGAGAGTAGTCACAGAAAAAGGCTGAGCATCCCACACCACAAAACTATTATTTCCTATGCTCCACGAAACTATATCGTGAAATGTATAAATGCATAAAATAAAAAATAACAAATGTTTATTATTTAACCAAACGAAAATTACAGTTGAAAAATTTTAAACTAAAAACAAGATAATGACGGCAAATCTAACGTTTCATTGGTATCTAGTCATGTGACAAATGTTGCACACACCATGGAAAGAAGTAGAGACAACATACACACATTTCGTTCTTTTTCCTTTGAAGATAGGAACATGAAATACACATCAACTCATGCTGAAATTGATGCTCATACGATATTTTAGAAAAAATATTACCCAATTCTGGTATCAAGACTCAACCGCAGTATAAGTTTATTCTAGTTTACCAATTATTATAATAACACATGAAATATTTCAAATAATTGGACATGAGTGCAGTATGTTATCAGAAAAAATTCCAAATGTCCATGAGATTGTAAAATAACTCCTAGGAGGAAAAAAATCAATATCATAATGAGCAAAGAGCAGAAGACCCATGAACAATGTGTGCACCAACCAAATGACATAATTAGGACTGAATATGATTAATGTATTTTGTTATCCAAGACTAATGAAAAGCATAGTTATCTACTTATCTCATAATGAGTTTGTCTTTTGAAATTTAAAGAAAAAACTCTAACATCTAAAACTATTTTTAAATAATATATTTCAATAATTGGAATTTCCTTTCTAAATGATATATTATTAACATAGGACAAATATGATTAATGTATTTTGTTATCCAATAATGTTGCAAGTATAATAGATTCCAGACCAGCAGAGAAAAGAATTGCCACAGGAACAAAATTTTCTTGTCTGATACCAAATATCACAGCCTATGTAATCAAATCCAAAGAGTTTTAGCATGAGTCATACAAATATAAATAACACTATCAAGCTTCCCATGTGTTGTGCAGGTATGTTTAAATTTAATTCAAATTCATAAATAAAAAATAAATACAAGAGAATGGTAGATTTTTCAGTAAAAATAATGAACATTCTATTTTATTAAATAGGAATAAATTAAAGAGAGAATACTTTTAAAATTGAGGAGGAAATTATAAAAATAAATCATTAGAATCAAGACACGCCCTTTTTTATATCGTGTTTATGTAAATTTACAATTCAAATTCAAATTAGGTTAAGTAAGATTACAATAATCATAAACTCAATTTATCTGTAAAAAAAAAAGAATTTCAATTTGATACAGTGTATCAACATTTAAAATTAATATTTAATTCAAATTGAAATTAAATTAAGTGATAGTGTTTAAAAGGCATATAAATTATAACAAAAATAAATTATTCAATCATGAATTCCTAAATATATTTATCATGCATAACAATATGTGTCTGAGATGAACTGTTAATTGCAACCAATAAACTTTGAAAGACATTAAGTAAAATAAAATAAGCTTTTGAGTAGACAAAATTCATTATTTTTTTATGATTGTGGGCTCTTAGGCATAGTACGTTGAGACATTGTGAAAATGGATGGGTAGCTCCAAAAGGTACTATGAGTCTATGACATTCAAGTTAGTAGACATTTCACTAGGGACAATATATAATAAGTGTTTAACGTTAGTTATATTTATAGGAGTATGAGATTGGCTTGATTCACCACATAGTGTCCAAGTCCTTTCATAAATAATAACGCTCTATTTTGTTGTAACAACAAAGTAACTGTGCTCTTGAACCAAGTGTGATCTATTATTTTTCACTTTGGTCACACTTGCAAGTTGGATTAATCCATTGTTTGGTCAAAGTGGACCCCTTATGTGGATTGCACTCAAGTTCAATCTGAAACAAATGTAAAAAACTTTTATATTATAAATATATTCTCTTTAAATTTTATTATTTAATAACATCATAAATAAAACCCACTTCATATTGGGAAAAAGATATTGGTAATGTCTTAATTAAGGAAGGACATTGAATACCATCTATATGAGATTTAGTCAAAAAGAAAAAAAATGTCCATGTATAATAGAGATAATATGATATAATAGTAAAATAAAATTAGAGAAAAATAATAAATAATAAAATAAATATTGATGAAATGCTTAATATAAAGTGTTCATGTATTCATGAAATGTCTTATAGGTGGGGAAAAAGTTTAGTTTACGGGTAAATTTATGGGTCCCCTTAGGCCTTGCCATGGAAAATTAGAAATAAAATTTTATTATGTTCCATGAAAGAGAAGAGACAGCATCACTCCTCCATCCAACTACAAAACAAGCCCTACGAGATTCAGGATCAAAGCAAGCAAAGCAGCGTAGGATCGCTCTATAGTCCAATCCTTAAATAGCCAACACTATTTTGTTCTCTAGGAGAATTTTTTATAGATATTCTATAGGATGGGAACTTACTATCCATTAACAAAACTAGATTTGGGGAGAAAAGAATCAAATAAAAAGTTATTCAATCGTGAAAGATTAATTATGATTTACTATCAAAGGTTATCAAGGTGCTTTGATTTTCACAACAGTATATGGTGTAATCCAGCCATTGGCACTTCTATATGATGCAAACACTTAGGAAGCAACATATAAATTCCCCCATATCAATTACATTAAGTCAGCCAAAAATTGTTGCCAAACAAACCAATTTGTAGTCATAGACTCGTAGCCCCAGGTTGAATCTAATAAAGAATAAAAGTTAAGACTCAAATTCATTCATCAAAATGCTTAGAGACATCCCCACAACAGAAAATGCCTTAAGACTTAACAGTATACAAACTGACAATAATACACACTTAATAATGTTAGCCAAAAACTATATAATACATATTATGATCTTCATGAATACAAAACATGTACCCGAGTCCAATTAAATTGTGTACCTGATAAATAGTATACATTCAAGTGCGTCATAACACATATTCCTTTAAAGCATTTAGCAAAACATGAGTTGGCATTGGAATTGCAAGTTGAATTGAGCCTGCTTAAGGAAAACAAAGATGTGTCAGCCTAGTAAGACTTTTTTGCTAGAACAGAGTTGCCAAACAATGCAAAAGTAAGTAAGGAACTAGAATGTATGAGAACAAAAATTAAAGTATTTGTTTAACAGCAGAAATCAAAGGTATATTAGGCTGAAACTGTACGTCTACATGACCTTACAGTACTGGTTTATATAGAAATATCATATTAATTACACATAATTAAAGGATATTCAGTTTCCTCTAAAGCAAATATGTTTCTTCTAAATCAAATTTCAAATCACTATACAGTAAATGTATAATATTTATTCCTGATTCTCAATAGTATTGAATAACTAAATGGAGCATTCTAGTGCTATTTAACATTAATCACCTGTTTTGTTTAGAACTGCCTCTAAAGAAGGCTAAGTATAGATTTAAACCTAGACCAAACTAGAGGCATTTTTAGAATTAAACCAGGACATTTTGCTTTTTATATTTTTTCCTTTTTTCTTTTTCTTGTCAAGATGGAAATTTTAGCCAAACCAAACCAACAGTCAAATAGTTTACCTAACTATCCCCCATATTGATTCCTCCACTAGTCCAGGTTTACAACTATGTAAGTAACAATAAAAGCCAAATAATACGGATTACGGGGAGCGTAAAGGAACTCTATAAATTAATATTAGTTATATAAAATCAATCATGAACCTAAATCTAAGTTATCTAACAACTTAAGAAGCAGAATTGGTCCTTGACAAGTGAAAACTAAAAGCATAGGTGAGAAAGACAAAAGTAAAGTGTTCTCATCATTTGTTAAGTTTTATGCATTAGTTGAAAGACAAAAGTCGCTTTGACTTGAAAATTTTTAGAACTGATCGAGGTGGGGAGTATAATTCAAATGAGTTCCACAAGTTTTGTGTGAGTAAGGGAATTGAATGTGAGTTGACAACCCCTAAACATCTCAAATAATGGGTTAGCAGAGAGGAGAAATATAACATTGTTGGATATGGAAGCTGCATGTTGAAAGGAAAAAATCTGCCTTATTGTTATTGAGGAGAGGCAATAAGCACTATTTCCTATGTATTGAATAGGTCTCAATCTAAAAGATTGAAAGCAGTGACTCCTGAGGAAGGTTGGACTCTCAGCAAACCAAATATGAACCATTTGAGGATCTTTGGATCCTTGTGCTACAAGTACATTCCTGATGTAAGGAGAAAAAGACTAGATGACAAGACTGAAGGTTCTCATACTAGTTTGATATCATCCAATAACAACATATAAGCTCTTTAATCTAAGTCAAAAGACAGTGATCATTAGCAGAGATGTTGTAGTAGATGACACAACATCATGGAATTATGAAAAATAATCAAATTCTAGTATTATTTTTGTCTTTGGTGGAGAAGATCAATTGAGAACAAATGGGTCAACACCAATAGTACAACAATATCAAGTGAGAAGATGTCAAAGTGAGACATTTCCATTAGTAAGACTTACTGATCATGAAGTATACACAAATGATGCAATCTTTGACATGGGTGAGTTGGTGCATTTTTCTTTTATGGTAGACTTTGAGCCACTAAATTAGGAGCAGGCTCTTCAGTAGAAGAAATGGAAGGATGTCATGACTGAAGAAATTAATGCAATTGAGAGGATTAAGACATGGGAGTTTGTAGAACTTCCAATTACAAAACCCCACCAATTGATGTGAAGTAGGTTTTCAAGTTTAGACTGAAACCAGATGGCGCAATTGCAAAACATTTTGTCTAGTTGGTGGCTAAAGGTTTCCTTCAGAGATTGGACTATATTTAAGTATATTCACTAGTTGCAAGAATGGAGACAATTAGACTAATGATTGAGGCTGCTAGCTTAAAAGGTTGGCCTGTGTGCCAACTAGATCTGAAATTTTCCTTTTCTCAATGAACCATTGGAGGAATAAGTGCATGTACTGCAGCCATCAGGCTTTGAAGTAAAAAGACTAGAACATCCATTGAAGTAAACTAACTAAGGTAATATATAGGTTGAAACAAGCCCCTCGGGCTTGGAACAAGAGGATATATGCTTGTATTTTGAAATAGGGATTTACAAAATGCTCAATTGAATTTGTCATGTATGTTTGATTGTTTAAAGGTACGAAATTGATCCTAGTGTGCCTATATGTGGATGATCTGACAATAAGGACACGTAGTGATCAAACTAAAATTGAAAAGTTCAAGGGAAGAATGAAGTCAAAATTCAAAATAAATGACTTGGGACTTCTGAATTATTTCCTTGGATTAGAGTTAGGGAATGTTTCATATTGTGGTTCATCTGTTAAGTTACCATCAAATTTTTAACAGTGACATCATGACATGGCAATGAAATTTCATATAAACCCTTCACTGTTGTTCATATTGGCCACTAACTTAATGACTAAATGATGAAACAAGATTGGATTCTATGTGGTTGTCATATATAGAACTTCAAAGTTTAGTAAAATTAAGGGTTGAGCTGCACCAAGTTGACCTTGACCCTCTATGGTTGGTTTTACTGCGATACAGTATTTCACATGCTTGTATGGTTAGTGTTTACAATCCACCACCACAAAGCTGTCCCTAGAGCTAAAATATGAAATGGCCTCATCAATTCTCAACATGAACAACCAAGTTTCACAGACCCCAAAACCATTGACCAAGAAGATAGTTTTGACTTTCCAAATATAACAACATAAGGTGGTTTAGCATACTTTGATTATTCATAAATCCAAAATCAGCACAATGACTCGCCACATGACAAATGTAAAAACTACATTAGCTAACATGGGTTAACAAATGGATGACAACTTAACATGTGGTCCTCATTTGTTGTCCTCTAAAGAGATATAAGGCACATCCACATTTATATATTTTAGAAACTAAATTACACATGTTAATAACAATCAGTTTTAAGCCACCCAACAAACTATAAAGAGTTTAACAGTCACAGTAAATAGCAAAAAATGGTCTGAAGAATACATGAAGCCTTAGTACGAACTACAAAAAAATAATATGTTTAGGTCTTACTTTAGGGGTAGAAAGACTCTCCTAATTGCTTGCACAACTTGGATCTCGTTACCTACATATAATGAATCAATACGATAAATTTTATCACTTATTATTCATCAATAACTTGCAAAGAGCCCAAAACATTTAGCACCAATGGAAATAAACAGGGTGGTTGGAATATAGAAGAATAAAAAAATAATTAAGGGCAGAAGTAAGAAACTTTTAGCCATGGTGGTTGGAATTTAAGCAATAAATCAATCTGTCACTGTAAAATTTGGAAAGCAAAAAAACAGGGTGCACTACCTATGATGTTAAGTAACATAAGGGAACTTCTCTCTTGCTATCATTCCCTTTCACTGTTTCTCTCTCTAAATGTTTGTTATCCACATAGATCTTGTAACTGCATATACAAATGATACTCTCTTTTGTCTATGGTTGCTTTTCCATTCCTTTTTTCTGCTTCCTTTTTGAGAGAAAGGAAAGGCAAGAGAATGTATGTGAATATAAACAAAAGTTTTAGGCAAAAATAATTGACCTTGCTTAAAACCAAAGTACATTATAAACAATAAAAAGGAAATTTTTTCTGGTGTTTAGAAAGAGAACAAAGGAAAAAAGAAATAGATACAAACCCTCTGGCATACAAAACATCCTAAACCACAACACAAAACACACGAATAGAAACGTAACCAATTCGTCCATGTATTCTAGAAATGACTCTTCCAAAACTGATTCCATATCAAAAACCCTTAAGCTAGCACTTTTAAAACCCAAAACCATGTCAACTACGAAAAAAACACAAAACCCCTAATCCAGAAGAGCACGCATACGAAGTAATCCAAACCCAAAACTCTCTGCTTCAAATAATACAAAATGTTGGGCAAATACAATACCCTCACCTAATGGGAAATCGAAGACGACACCAAACACGGGGGAACAAGCTCCACTCACCTACAAGGTACCTGTTGACAACAAAAGACAGATGCAAACCCTCAAAATATCTCCAATAGAAGCCAGGTTCCGAGCAAATCAACGAAGAAGAGAACGAAATGAAAAAAGGGTACATGTACCCGTGATGGAGGAGGCCGTACCGTTGACAGAGGTTGGCCCACGATGACGTCAAAGCTTCACTGCTCGTCAGTCATTGACAAGGAGAATACGCCTACGAATATGGTAAAGGGAACAAACACAATGTCACTTAGGAGACTAGGGTTTAGCTAAGGTGTTTTGGGATAAAAGAAAATTTCCGCCAGAATAAAAATCTATGGAAAGATCCCATCGGAAATAATGAAAAATTCAAATGGAAGCAGATCAATGGAAAAGAGTCCATCAAAAATGGGAAAATTTCTTGTAGTGCATCACTTTACAATTCAGAATTTCAGCATATCTATTCAAGTAAGTATCGTCCACCTTAAGCATGCTTGTGCTTCAAATCATGAGACAAACTGTAAGTGAGGATCCGAAGATCTTGCATGGTAATGCTCTTTGTAGTATGACCGTGCTCATTGTATACAATAAAGGATGCTTTACGTGGTCTCTTATTTCTAAATATACACATAAACTGACACATAGATAGGTGGTGAAACACATAATATACAATCACCCTCACCTTAGTTCCTCAATTAATACAAGAATAAAATGGATAATAAACCATTTCTAAACCTTAGCATGGCATCATCAGAAAATTCCATTGGAACCCTTAACATGGCATCATCAAACATCAAATAAAGACTCAAGGCAAGCTATATAAAATATAGGAAATTGGGAATACATGCAAGATGATAGACATACACACATTCATACAGTTACATGCACCGCCGGAGATTGACAATTTTTTTGAAGGGGCCCAAATAATCAAATTATAATGTAAAAACCAAATGTAATAATTTTGATAATAATTTTTTTTAGGAAATTTTAAACATTTAATGATATTATTAAAACATTAAATATTTTCTTAATTAATTATCTTTTATGATATTAAAATATTTTTCCTACTTTATTAATAACACTTTTCATTTGTTACAACTTTTATACCCTCATCTACTCCTGAATAAATAAAAGTGAGAATTCATTTGTAAATTATTTTTGTGGGAAAATTGAAAGACATATTAAGTGTTTTTATACAAAATAAATTTGTTCATACAAAACAAATACAAAAATTGTACGAGAATACACACAAAAATACAGTAAATTTTTCTATGAATTTTTCAACGTGGAAACAATATATTTCCCAAAATCACAGAAAAAATTGTAGAAAATGTTTTCAAGAAAATCACTAAATTTCAAAAAGGAATTTCCATGAGAAACCAATGTAAAAAATTCCCCACACAAGATGATTTTGCATATTTAAGCTTTTTTCCTTGAAAGGAGATTTAAGCTATATTATATAAACTTTTATATACAAAATGGGAATATAAAAGTCATAAAATATAAGTTTGAAGAATGCATGTACCAGAATAGTTTTATATTATAAAAAAAAGTTAAATGTAAATTAATTTGTCTATAAAAATAATATTATCAAACAACTGTCATACGAAAGAAATTAAAAAGTGCATCCTGAAATTTGTAATGCTAAGATTTTTAAAAAAAAAAATTAGTTAACAAAAGTTTTAAAAATTATACAGTTTACTTTGACATAAATCATCCTTCATCTCTTCTTTACAAAAAAAGTTTCCATCACATGTATTATTTCTATAATAAAAAAATATTTTCAATCAGTGTTATTAAAATTGGCTTGATCAAGATAGTAAATTAGTGGGTCAGTGATCCAACCGGTGAATCAGTAATTGGTTTGATTTGATCCAGTATATATTAAAATTTCAAAATTATATATATCTATTATCTATAAGTATATAACTAATATTATTTGAGTAAGAAAAATTCATTTATATTCCAAAATAAAAAATAACAATTGATAATAATCCAATTTTTTAAATGAAATAAAAATAAAAATCCAAAAAAAAATTAAAAAAAATTGTGAATCTAGCTGGTTCAATCCGATCGGGTTTAACTAAATTTGACTGAATCAACTACATAATCAATCTAATAATGAAACCATACCGATTATACTAATTATGTTATTGGGTCCTGGACCGATTTTAATAACTCTGCTTTCAATTGAAAAATTGTCCTATCTATATTCATTCAATGACTTAAATTAGTTAATAATTATTTAAAAATATTATAGAAAATCTTATTACAAACTTTTTTCCTTTTATATGTAACCTTGCCTGTTGTGCCTTACTTAGATTATCTAGACTCTATAGATCCAAAATAAATTGAAATGTGTTGCTTATCAGTTTAGAAAATTTTCCTGTTTTAATCTAGAAAAGAATTTGTTCGTATATATACCTGATAAAAAGTGGTTAAATTTTTGGGGGGGCCATGAAACGCCTTGGTCCCAATGAAGCTCTGCCACTGGTTACATCGAAGGGGAAACATGCAAGGTGTTGCATTCACATCTAAGCAAGCATGCAAAGATTCATATGGTGTTTGATATTTTTCCTTCTCTCTTCTCTATCTTTCTTTCAAGTTCAAGTGAGGGTTGTAATGCGTATCTTTGAGTCTATGCTTACTTATTCCTTTTATTAAGCTAATGAACCTTTTCTTCTAAAGGATCATTTCCCACTAGTTAAGTTTATCCATTAATTTTATAAGCCTATCTTATTTATTAAATATCCTATTATTATCATTATTTCAAATTCACGAGGTGTTATAAAAGGCCAGAACAAAAAATGACCATTGGTTCCCATTAGAAATTTGTATGAGAAACTCAAAGTTAAAAATAGCGTATGAGGGTTTCAGATTATATAAATAGAAAAAGGAGGTGGGAAATGGTTTCATATTTCGTGCTCAAATTAAAATCTAGGGTGAATCTAGTTGTCAATGCTCATATTAAAAAAATAATTTGTTGACGTAAATTACTAACTAGCGTTAGCCATTGTATTTATTGTAGTGTATTGTATTAGCTTTCTTATACCTTCATTGAAGAGATTCCAATAATGGTTGCTTAGATTTTTCCTACTCTCATAAACATACTACGTATTACATATACAACACAACTCAATCAATGTTATCTTTTAATGTAACACTAGTTTGGTTTCGCATTTTGTCGATCAAATTGAATGTGTATTTGACGTGGAAATCCAAAGCTACAAACACTTGCTAGGCCTTATATGTGAATATTTGACATGATTTCACAACAATCAAATTTAAAACCAAATAGATCGATACTCTTTTTACCTTGGTGTGACAAAAAAGTACATGGTGGTAACTTACCCATTTATTTATTTTCAATTAAGAATGCACCTTATCAATGAGAATTTTATCTTCTATATAGGTGTTAATTAGTGGGCCTCCCTTTACAAAATTAACTTTTTCTTGATAATATTACCTCAACAGGATTCCTTTCTTTTGTCTTTTCACTAATGTGCACTTTGTATTTGATGCTCTCTTGAAGTTTAGGATCTATCTATACACCCAAAAGTCTAAACCTTCAACACTTGATATACCAAGATTACATTCCATTACATAAACTCACTATATATGTGTACTGAAATTATGTTTACCTTGTGAAATTCTAGGAAGAGGGACATGTAAAGTCCAACTTAAACTTTTGATAAGAACCAAGCATACATAATTGACCCTATATATGTATTGTAGGTCTATAAGTAGACAGGCCATACCATAAAATTTACTTAGCATCCTTGAAATGTAGTAGTCAGAGACACATTACATATCTATGATATTCCAACTGAACTCATTGGGTGGTGTTCACAATTCAACACACTAGACCATTTTACATCTTATAGGATAAGCTTTGTATTGGCCATATTCATATGTAATTTAAAACTTTGTCATTAATAGTCTTCTATTCATTTGAAGGACGAAGCATCCAAGATGGAAGAATGGCATTTGCTCGGGTTGGAGTTGGGGTTCCTTCATTATCTCCTTCACCTCTTATTTGTGAGGACTCTCTGCATCAAATAACCCATTTAATTAATTAGTATATCATCACTTTTTGTTCAAATTATAAGGTGAATGAGTAAAATAAATAATGCCTCTAGAGACACTTATTACTAACCCATTGACCGTGCTTTAATTTTCTTAATTTACTCTTCCTATCTAATTTTATTGCATCTTTTTAGAGCATAATGTATTAGATTATTACTTCGATTAGTCATAAAACAATTCTTGTTCCTATTGGTACTTTTCATCGCCTAAAATGAAAGAACAAGACTTAGTAATTACACGTTACAATTCAGGCAAGGCAATGAAAATGCAATTTTTTTTATAAGCAAAATAGTTCATTAATAAGAAACCAAAGCACAAGGCATGTAGAGGTTTAAAAATACAAGGTATAGTAATAACAAAATGCAAGATGTTAATAGCGCTACCCAATAGTTTCATGCAACCCTATATATATGCACAAATTTTAGTTAAGGAAAGGGTTAAAAATTCACACTTACAGTCATACACAAGCTCAAATATAGAAAGATGGTTGAAAGACTTTTAGGGACATAGGAAATTAAATGCACTAACCTAATGTTTGATGTCTCCAATGGTTGAGGTACAAGGGCAGAGGAAGTAAGATCCATTTCATCTCCACGCTGCTCCATTTGTGCATGTTGGGCTAGTGCCTTCTCTTTCTCCTTTATCTAGTTTCCACTCAAATTAACTTAGTTATATACATATAAAGTGAAATTTATAGTACTGTGTTTGTATCTGCGTAAATACGTGCGTTCCACTGCATAACCACTTCAAACAAAGAGAAATAATGCAAAAGCTGCAAATTATAGCTTCTATTTTTACACACATTGAAAGATTGAAGTTTATTTGGATAAATTTTTCCATAAGAGCTTAAAAGAAAATAACAAATGAGAAAAATTAAATTTCTTTATAAGTTAAAATTAATTTATTTTATAGAAGTCTTCTCATATTAGCTTCTGTAAGATTATTTTAAATTTTAACATTTTTATTATTTATTCTTCTATAAATGCTTATATAAACATTTATCTAAAAAGGTGCTAAAAAATGAATCTAAACATACATTTAGTATCCAAAGTCCAAACTAACTAGAGTCAACTAAAAGTTGTTGATTAAATGCAAAATACATTAATTACCTTCTTTGCGAGAGTGTTATTTTGTTCCTGTAGGACCTTATCCTGCATCATTTGAACATAACATTTAATCATCTACATGTACAGTTAGAGGATCCAAAAATAGCACTGGTTTGATGTAAATTAAGAAATTAAATTTTCAACATATTTTGTTATTGCAAATTAATGAAATTACAGATGTATATGACAACCAACCTTGGCATTTATATTGCAACAAAATAATGACAATGCAATGCAAGGAGAAATGTCATTAAAACAGTTTATTATAATGATATCTTTTTGAAGCATATTATAATAATATTATATAATTTTTTTATCCGTAGAAATAAAGATAATATTAAAAAATTTATAATAACTTACCCATCATCTTCAACCAATTAAACTAAATTCCTTTATATATTATATAACTTTAAGTTATTATTTATCTGAAGGAATGAAAAGCACATGAGTAATCACCCATTTCATGAGATTAATACATTTATCACGTACACCTCGCTGCTTTCTTGGTTTGGAAAATTATATTTAGACTTAGATGCATTTTTAAGTTTTTATAAAAATGAGTAAGTTTTTATATTTTCGTTTCTGTAAAGTTTTACTTATTCTTTTTTACCTTTTCAAACTTGAAATTATTCCTTTTATTTTTATAAAATGAGAAACGTTTAGTTTTAGTCCCAGTAAAATATTTTTTCTTAAATTTCATCCCTAAAATCTAAAATTATTACTTTTAATCTCTAACATTTGTTTTAAAGAAGATAAATAATTATTTATTTTAAGAATCTAATGTTTTTATAGGTATTACATGTTGCCGTAGTACCACACATACTACTAGTGAATGCTATATGAGATTATCACTTGATCTATCGTTAAGCATATAAGTAATTAACAAGTATCATGTAATATTATAATAAATAACAACTATTTCAGATTTTTGTGAATGAATAAAAAAAACACTTATTTTATAATAATAAAAAAATATTAAAACTTATTTTAAACTTTATATTTATTTTCCCTAAAATATATACGTTCCTATACAAATTTTCTTTGTGAAGTAACTGGAGTAGTGAACAAAGATTATTGTAACTATCATAAAAAAATGAATCTCAAGCTGTAGCATTAATAAGGTTTCTAATTAAGAAAGTAAATATTGCATTGAAAGTTAAGTTAAACAGATCATTCAAAAGTTGAGTTTCAAAACTCCTTAGTTATTGAAATAGAAAATTACCTACGTACTATAGCTAGTTTTGCACTTAGATAAGGTGGAAGGCTAGCTATTGGCATAAATGTTTTTTTTTCGGTACAGAAACTATTGCATACATAACCTTTAGAAAAGTTTAAGTTTGTTTTTCAAATAAAAAAGTAATATTTTTTTTAATATAGATAGTTTTCGTATACCCATATAAAACATCATAGATTTATATCAAGTTTACTAGCTTTATCCCTACCTGAATTAAATAAACTGTTTCTGAAAAAAAGTACTTTTCAAGGAAGCTTTCTAAGAAATCATCTATTATAAATTAAAATAATTACGAAGTAATAACTTCCCAAGTAAAATTAACTTGTGCGATAGTTTATTTTCGTAAGCTTAAGTTTCGGGGAAAATAAGTCCAAAATATATGCTTTTTCATCTGACTTAACAACTATATTTTGTTCCTTACTATTCCATGTTACTAAATTACTACCTAAAAAAAATACAATTTGATATTCTATCAATGAATAATATTGCATATCCTACATTTCTATACACTTGGGTAGACGGATTGAGTTCCACCCCTTGTAAATAGTAATCAAGTTGAATGTGTATAGTTTAAAGATATTGTAGAATTTTGTCCATAATATAGAACTCTTACTCTAATCACGAATGAACTATAGCTAAAACAATAGACATCATATTTAATATCTAATCAACATGTTCAAGGTATATCTGCTTCCCTATTAACCTCTAATACTAAGCTTTACTAACCTCGACACTCTCATTATGATTTCTCATTCCATGGTTATTAGTAGCTTTTCAACTCAACTTTATGATGTTCTCTTTAAGAACGTATTTCCTTTAAGAAATGAGAATACCTTGCTTAGCCTTCCAATTTTTTTCATTTCAAACTAAGCCACTATTTTCTCTCATGAAACTTCTTTTAGAACCATGCCATGTCGTCACCTATAATATGATTATGTTTAGAGCTGTCAAAGTTAACAAATTCGACTCATCTAGTTTGGTCCACCACATATTGGTAAAAATCCAGCTCAACCATCACATTATACAAGTTGGCTCAACTAAAACTAAATAAATTTTAAAAAAAGAATATAAAAAAAAGAAAAAATAACAGAAAAATATACAAAAGCAAAATTGAGGTGCTAAAATTTTGGAGCCACAATTGAAAACTATCACAATAGAAAATTTATCACACTGTGTCCCACAGTCAAACATATCACATTGTGTCCCACAGTCAAACATAAGGAAACTATATATGTTAAGGATTTGGAAACTCATTCACATTCCAATATGTGGGTGGATTTGGTCATGGGAATGCGAAAATAGTACTTCGAGATCTATTACGTGTCTAAAGTCTATATCTTTTATTATGATTAAAATAAAATTAAATAATTAGGTTTATATGTTAGTTATTTTAATTACCTGATGAATTAGTGTAGTAAATTAAAAATTATTTATAAAAAAAAGAGCCAATTGGACTCAAGACAAATTCAACCTGAATGAGCCATTATTCAAAACAAATGCCTCCTCATAGTCAATTTCATAAATTTGAGCGAATGTTTTTGCAATTATTGTTGTCTTACAATTAAATGATCCATTAAATTGATACTTTAAAGAATTAAGGTACGTATATGTTGAAAATAAATTCAAGGATTTTATAAGATATTATTTGAAGTCATTCAAGTTTGGATAAGTTGAAGCAAATTGATTCCCCCGTCTTTCATATTTTAAAGTTTTTTAAATTTGAGTCATGTTAGCTTAGTAAACATGTTAAGATACCCTTTCATGGTAGTATCAATAAATAGAGCTATGTCTGCCTTTCCTATTGTGCATTCTCATGTTTCCCAATTGGGGTCCTAATCATCTATATGTCTTCTATATTAGAATTAATACAGGTATTATGCCATATGCATTAGAATTAACACATGATTATATTTAATGAAAGATTGTACTGATCAGTTATTTTCTGTATCTCAAGCCTTTTGTTCATAGCTAAAATATCAATTTAGATCAACAATTTTGTGTATTGTGCAGTGATAATACAAGGGAATATTTTTATGTGGCCAATGACTTTTCTTGCCATCATACACCAGTTAAGTTTCCCTCAAACACCAAAATAAAAAATTATAATAAATTGTTTCCACCTTTTTATTGATTCGTCGAGCAATGGTTATTTTGCAACCTATACTTAATAAAAAGATGAAAGCAACAAGACTCACTTTTTTATGAAGCTCTGAAATAGATTCATGCATGAGTTGGTTCTGCAAATTATATAATTAATTAAATAGTCAGAATAACAATGACATTTGAAATTATAAGATTAATCTAATAGTAAAAGAAGAAAAGAATAAATAAGAGGTCGCGGGTTCGATATCCCACTAACAAAAAACTAACCATTAACGTGGGTTGCATGGTTTTACCTTCCGTGATCTAATGTGTTTGAGAGCACTATCAAGTTGATGCTCCAAATTTTGAAGCTCTTTGATACTTAGGCCCTCCAAATCTTGTCCCATAAAATTCCTGCAAAATTATTAGGAAAACCCTATTGTTTTATATTTTATTAATTTACACAATACAAAACTCCTTGCTCGAATTGATTTGATACCTTTGATTTTTCTGTAGGACTTCCAACCTTGCTTTGAGCTTTGCATGTTCTAGAGTCCAATTTTCCTGACATAGTATGCGATAAAATTAGTGTTCTGTGATTCTTATAATTTTCTAAAGCAATAACAGCAAGTTGCAATAGATATATCTACTTCATTTTTGACTGATTAAAACAAGGAAATAGTTGAATTTCATCAGTTGAAAATTTCTCTTAATTTGAACAAAATTGACATACATATATACAAATTAATTCATATTCAGTATGTTTAGCAAGAGTTTACCAAAAAAAAAGTATGTTTAGCAAGTAAAATTCGTAAAATGATCGTAGGTGGCGCTTAGAGAAAGGAAACGATGATATCCGATAATTATCAATTAATATTGTTTTACATCAGAGATTACTAGCTATCAATTGATAAATCAATCAATAAAATGAGTTCATGATTTATTATAAGAGCTGATAGCCTACAGTTTCTGGTTGATCACTTGCAACAAGCTGCCTCTCTGCATATGAATACCTCTCATACCGTTCAAGAATTCTTTCCATACTGTTGACAAATTAAAGGAAAGTAAAAGTGAGCAATCATAGTGTATATATATTGATAACAAAGCCCAAATGTTAACCAACATACAGTGCTTAATTGTTCAAAGCATATAGCTTCATGCATGCATGATACCTGTATTAAAATACCTAGAGGAATAAATTCAAATAATTTTTTAAATTGACACAAGAAAAGAGAAAGAATTTCACAAAGAGACTTCCAATTTTTGGTCAACATCACAGTCATGCACATAAACAATAAAAAGGAATTCTTAGACAAAGATATTGGAAACTAATTAAAAATATAATTACTTTAGGAACGAGTTTTAAATAAATTCTCAGTCTATGATTTTATATTGTGAATAGTGAATACATTCTAATTATATTCAAACAAATCTAAGCGATACCACTACCATAATATGAAGCGAAAATTTTGATTCAGAGTTAAGATTAAAATTCGTCCATGGTGGGATGGGTAACTTAGGTGTGCTTCCAACTTTATATTGTTTGATCAAACAAAACAAAATATCATTATGAGATAGGACAATGAGTACTCCAACCCTTATGCATTATTATGCATCGAATTAAGTACAGGACAAGAACAACAATCCACATTTTTCAGAGGAAATCTATAACAAAGATCTTACTTTCGTTAGATCCAAAATACTAACCAATTCAGTTGAAACATGCTTAAATATCATCTCATTCTTTTGAAGACGTATGAATCAAATAATTAATTGTAAACAAATTAAGCATCATCCATACCTTTTTCTTCCTCTTTCCTCTCAATTTTAAGATTCCGATTTTTTTAATAGTAGTCAATCATCAAGGACAAATAATACTTTTAAATTCACTAAACCGACAGGGATATATGAGGCGTTAACTCAATATATATCTCACTATTTCACATAACGTCATCCAATTCAAACTTTGTATATTTCTTTTTTTTTCTTTTTTCTTCATTCACACTCAATATTATACCAAAAATGGCTTCATGTATTGGTAAACTAGTCGCACTTCAAGAGGGAAAAGGAAAGATAAAATTTAGAACTAATAATCACTTGTTGAGAGGAAAAGGTTTTAAAAAATAATTCAAATTTCAGCCAGAACATCATAATTTTTAAGATGTCTACAACCGTAACATATAATTGTAATTGCATTGGTTGTATTTGTTTATAATTTCCTGTAATATGTATCAAGCTACACGATAAAATCATTACAACAATTTAAAACCTTAGATCATAGGAACACTGGTAATGCAAATATAATCGAGCATTATATATAACAGAAGTACCTCGCCTCTTGAAAATATTTTGATTATACTTAGTTACAAGGTATTAAATCTAATGGTTTTAATACAAATTAAACACGAAATATATAATTTAGCACAAGTTGTAAGCTTCACCTTGTTCCCTGGTATACCAAGTGATATATGTTCGTTCCAAGGATTAAAGCTCACATGTGTTTCCTTTCGATACAGCACTTTAAAGTTTTGAGTTATATATCTCAATTGAAAGCTTACGTACAGTCTCAGTTAGAATTCAAAGTATAATTGTAATATATTGCCATAGAGTTATTGTACTTGCGAATAGTATTGACTGCCTGACTTCAAACTCTTATAATACCTTTAAAATCTTAGAAGATCTTGTAACTCAGAACGTATGTAAAATGACATAATATAAATGTTTTACATGTGTGCATTTTAAATTTATTTGTATTGTTTTTGAGGGGGAATAAACGTTAACAAAAAATGCTCCATTGTTATTAATTTGATATCTAGACTAAACGAAGTTATAATGAAAAGGTTGTTAAATTAAACTCATTTTAAAATTAGAATAAGTAAAACCAAGGTAGAAATTCAATAACAAATTATAGAAGAGTACTAAATAGACTATAAAAATTATAGAAGAGTACTAAATAGACTATAAAAACAATTTCTTTTATTCTCTTCCATCATGGCAACACTCGAGTTACACTCTAATCTGTGCATGCACAGAGAGTGTGTGCCTAATATCTACACTACACATGTTAATTTATCCTAGGCAAAAATGTCAGTAAAATCAACTTCGGGGGCCAAAGTGACACCAGGTTAACTAACTTGAAAGCATATAAACACGACAATAATATTGTACAGAGACAACGGAATTTTAAACTGTTGGAGTAGGAGTTAACTCATAACAAAAAATAAAAAATAAATAAAAAAGGAACAGGAGTTAAGTTAACCACAGTTTCGCATGGTAAAAAGTGGTGCATATACTCGAGTGTGATGTTGATTTTGGTGGGTTTTATAAGAAGCATTAATAATAAGTAAATAACAGCTTTTATATACATATAGTCAAGCAAAGTGTGCTATATATTCTAATAACGTGATATTTAATTCAATCGTAAAAGTTAATTCAAACGTCAGTTTTGTAAATTAACTGAATTGGTTGGCTTGAATTAATTAATTTATATATATTGATGAATGAATGAATGATGACCCTAGTGTCACAGTGATCAGTCACTTTTCTGGTTCCTGGCTTTCTCATATTTGTGTCTGAGGCTGAGGTTTGTCAGATCAGCCTGCTGTTTTCAAATAGCGAATCACGTACGCTTTTTATATATATGGCCATGCGCGCGGAGGGAGTGATGATGTAATAATAAGTTAGTTTTTGTCGATGTTTTATAATAAGTTAGTTTTAGTTACACTTCCAAATCCAAACTATATATATTAAACTGATGCAAATTGCAATTCTCTCTCTCGCTCTTTCTGCGGTTATGACGCTCATCATCAAGTTATGCTAAAATAGTAAAACTAAAGTATATGCCACTGCAAGATGACAGATCTTTTCAAGTACAAGAAAACGAATAATTAAACGACAAAATAGATGTATATATGAAGATTGTTAAGCCTAAATAATCCTAATCATAATGAAAAATTGAGAATTGAGTATCCAATTACATCAAATTCACACTAACTACTAAACCCAAAGGGGATTAATTAGAAATTAATTGAATATTAGGGGATATTAGACCATAATGCGCATATCATAATAAAGGGGATAATTAAAAAAATATATTGAAAATTGAGAGGCATAGATATGTATATAGTAGACATATACAATTGACAGAGACCAATCCAAAAGCAAATTAATAAATTGAATATGATATCAAAGGAAGAAAACTAAGCATGAGAAGAAAGAAAGAAGACTATGAGAGTAGAAGAAGCTAGATCATACATATAGAAGGGATTAGAATTAGATATATAGAAGAGATCATGAGAAAGAGAAATCAAAAGGGTTGTTGTATATATAGTACGTAAAAGGGTATGGTAATAATTAAATTAATTAAATTAAGTGGGTATATACATACCATGGATCGCTGGAGTACTCAAAGAGTTTGCCTTTGGTGGAGAAGACTATGAGGGCCACTTCAGCATCACAAAGCACAGAGATCTCATGTGCTTTCTTGAGCAAACCAGACCTTCTCTTTGAAAACGTCACTTGCCTATTGATCTTGTTCTCGATCCTCTTCAACTGCACTCTTCCCCTCCCCATTTCTCTCTCTATCACACTCTATTCTATTACACACTTTAACTAATTTTTAGCACTACTAATATATGATCGATCCTCTCTTATTATCACTACCACACCAACAAGACAATTCCAACACGAATTTCAATCATTAATAATATAGAAGGACGTAGTAGTAGCACCCTTCAATTAATTTTCCTCTATCGATGTATTTTTCCCTATGCTTCTTTCTTAATGTTGTTCTTTCTGTGTATGGAATGAATTCTATGATTTATAATATGCTATCAACATCTTTATATTTATGTACGTGAGAGCTAGTGTTGTTGTGGGAGACGAATTTACATGATTCATGACCGTGAGTCTCTCCCCTTGATTCATTTATTCATTTTTTATTTTATTTTATTTTATTTTTAAATAAAGTGGGCATTATAAAACATAAAACAAAACAAGAGGACGAAATATCATTGGTTATTGTAATTATATTCCACGAAAAGAAAAGGGAAAAGTGAAAGTGAGAAGGTGGTTTTGTGAAACCAGAGCGGTTTCGTCAAAAACGTTGTCGAGTTCGGATTGGACAAAGGCACTATCAGGACAGTTCGTTGTTCCCAGTCGTCATGTACGAATTTCTCGTTGCGTGTTTACGTCCTCGGGTTAATTTTTCTAGTATTTTCATTTGCTTTTGTCTTTTATTAAGCATTTTTCCTTAATCTTTGTTACAATTTACAGGGAAGAATAGTTTTCTTTTTCTATTCTTTTATTTTGTAAATTGACAAAAAGTATATAAACTTTTTCTCCAAAATCAGTTATTTGTAAATAAGGATTAACAAACATTATTATTAGCAGGTATCAAACTCCAAAGTCTACATAGACGTGAAAAATTTATAAACTCGGTACTTTAAATAAAAATAACAATAAAATATCTATAAATAATATACAATTAAATATTTCAATAAAATAGTAAAATATAAATTTTTCTTACTTAAATATATAATCAATTCCAAATACATTACTACTAGATAATAATAATATAACTTGAGAAAGTAATATTAATGATAGGGCATTATTATTGAGGATTTGATGTTGTTAAAGAATAAATGTTTGATGTTTTTAGAGATGAGTGTTATTTGATTTAAGAATAAACACCAAATAGAAAAATGTTGAATTCTAAATATATATAAAATAATCCAAAATGATTTAATTTGCTAACTCAATCATAAACTTAAGAGTCTATCAAATTTGTATAGAGTTTAATAAAAAGAAATTTTACACATAAGTCAATTCGCATAAGATAATTGAATTGATAATTTTGTAAAAGTTAATGAATTAACTGGGGAGTTTGATAACCATTAGCTTTAAAAATGTGCAATTCTTTTATTATTAATTTAATTTTAATATATTATATTTAGGATGGAAGAATTTACACTTACATCTAATAATATATATAATATATTTATCACATTATTTAATAAATTTAACATTTCATGCTAACAGCCTAACAATAAAATTTAATTCTAAGAAATTACTTGTAACAAAAGAAAAATAATTTGAATGGACCCGCAAACTAATATATTGTTTATTCCACGTAGATGTTGATGTTGTGATGATATTATGAATGACAGAAAGTGGGAGTTTTTATGTTAGTTTGTAATTTTGCCACCGCGTTTTTGTCGTTTCCATTCTCATCATTTAACAAATAAAACGTTCGAAACAACGTTTGAACATTTTCAAAATTAAGCTTTAGTTTGAAAATATTTTCTGAATTTAACAATATATCTTTAGGGTGCGTTTATTTTGAGCATTTTTTTGTTTTTATTTTCAAATAAAACAAAAAAAATAGGTTTCAAAATATGTTTGGTTAAAACTTTGATAACATTATCTTTGAAAATATTTTTCAAAAAGAAGTTCAAAACTGAAAATAAAAAAAATAATGTTTTTAAGATTTTCTCTAAAAATGAAAACACGGTGGAATAATTTATAATTTTAATCACTTATTTTTTTTCTCTTTCTGTTTTTCGCTTTGGTATAATTGGGAGAACTAATATCTTAGTTTAAGATGTGGAAGGAATAAGGAGGGAAAGGATCCCTGTGCATTTGCTTATGGTAACTGTGTCACCTTGGCAAGGATGAGGAAATTTTGAGGTGTCAATAGTTCTGGTTATGACAATGGATTGTGAGGAGGATTTATCTTAAGATGGATTAAGATTTTTAATTATTTTGATTAAATATAAATAAATATAAATATGGTTATTAAACTCATGCTTTAAATCGTAGAATCGTCCAATTTTATGATTCCACGGACCTTCCACTAGTTAAATCGCACGCAGACTCATTTTTGATGTAGAATCGCATGATTCTATGTAGATTTGCTCAATTCTGAGTAGAATTGTGAGTTTGCTTGCGATTTGGCGAGTCTGGGTTTAGGCAAAACGGCGTCGTTTTCCGGGAGCAGGTAGGGTTTCGAAATTCATTTTTTCCCTCAGTGTTGCGTTGTTTTGTGCGTGTTGCATTCTTCCTCTCCTTCCTCTTCCTCACCTTTGTGCGAGTTGGTCTAGTTGCATCGTTGTCGCTCCGTCATTGTCATCGCTCCGTGCCTCCGTCGTCGTCGCTCTCCTCGCTTAGTAAGTTTGTATTCTTCTTCTCGATCCCGTAGGCCGTAGCTACTGTCATTTAATCCCTCATTCCATCATTTAATACCCTATTACAGAACACAAAGCACGTATACAGACATACAGCTGGGAGTCTGGAAGTGGTTTACTTAGCTTGTGCTTTTTCAATATTTAGTTGCTTAGGCTAGGGTATATTGTCTTTAAAAAACTCTTTTACGAATTGTACACACACACACTGACACACCAAATATCAATCCAATTTCTTAGCCCTTAAGCATAGTTCTATGATAAAAATATTGTAGAAATGTGTACAAATTAGGCAGGAGTAATTTATTGTGTTATTCTGCCTGTTCATGCTCTTATAGGTTTGCTTGTTTTAGTTCTTTATGTCAGTTTGCAACAATAGGTTGGTGTAATAATCAAAGTGTAGTAATGTGTAATTGTGATCATTTATAAAGTCAATTTGCAAGAGTAATTTCATAGCCTTTTCATCAAGAGAAATAGTAATTTCTTATGTTGTTCTGCTGCCTGTTCATGCTCTTATTCTTTGTGAATGCAGCTTGTTGTGTTGTGTTGTGTTTGATATAATTAGTGGAAGTGGATCTGAGTCAGCTGGTGGAGATACAACTGCATGTGGCTCTTCTTTGGTTGCTAGAAGTAAAAGAAAAAATGCCCCTGGGAATAGGATTGACATTGGGTGAAAATATGAGATTGATATTGACGGCAGTGGTAAGAGAGTGAAATGCGAGTATTGTGCAAAGACTGTGAGTGGTGGAATTTTCCGATTTAAGCGTCATCTTGCTGGGACTAGAGAAGATTCTGAGCCTTGTGCAACGGTGCCGGATGAGATTAAAATATTTATGATGAAAATTGTTGTTGAATCTAAAGCAACCAAAGAAAAGAAAAGGAGATTGAATAGTATTGATGAAGATGAAGAAAGTGCTGGCGAGGTCAAGGCAACCAACTTGCAGGGACAAAGGGGTTTTGGTTCAAAAGGAAAAGAAGGTAGTGCAAGTAGTGGGAGTGTCAATGTTCAAGCAACCTTGAATCAATTGATGGAAAAAAAAATCTAAATCTTTAGTTGATGCTCAAGTTGCTGAATTTTTTTACACAAGTGTCATTCTATTCAATGCTATTAAAAATCCTGCATTTTTAAAGATGTGTGAGATGATTGGGAAATATGGACCTAGCTATAAACCTCCATCTTACCATATGTTAGAGAGAAGCTTTTGAAACAAGCAGTGCAAAAAACTGATGACAATATGCAAGAGTTTAGGGATGAGTGGAAGAGAATTGGTTGTTCAATAATGTCTGATGGGTGGACAAACAAAAAAGGACGTTCAATTTGTAACTTTTTGGTGAACAGTCCAAAAGGGACAATATTCTTGTATTCCTTAGATACTTTTGACATCTCAAAAACAACTGACAAAGTTTTTAAGATGTTAGATGACATTGTCACATTAGTTGGAGAAGAGAATGTAGTTTAGGTGATAATGCTGCGAATTTCAAAGAAGGAGGAGAATTATTGATGCACACTCGACCGAATTTGTATTAGACTCCATGTGCTGCCCATTGCATTGATCTAATGCTTGAGGACTTGGAGAAACATTTGAAAAGGTTCATGAAGTTATTATAAAGAAGGGATAAAAGATAACCACTTAAATATATGGTAGAACAATGCTCATCAGCATGCTCAAGAAGTACACAAATGAGAGGTACTTGGTTAGACCTGGTATGACTAGATTTGCAACTGCTTACTTGACTTTAGCTTGTCTCCATGAAATGAAAGCATCTTTGATGAGGTTGTTTAGTTCTGAAGAGTGGGAAAAAAGTAAGTTTGGTACTTCATAAGAGGGGAGAAAAGTGGAAAATTCCATTTTGGATAGTAGATTTTGGAAGAATGTATCCATATGCCTCAAAGTTGCTGCCCCTCTTATGGTATTCCTTCGATTGGTGGATTCTAATCAACAACTCACCATGGATTTCATATATGTTGAGATGGATCGTGCAAAGGAAATGATTAAAAGCAACTTCAATAATGTGAAGAAAAAGTAAGTTTTTTAAACTATATCATTTAAATTTTAAAATATATTTTTACTTTATTTATCTATGTCTAATCTTAAATATGATTTACTTTATTTATCTATGTAGTTATGAACCTGTTTGGGAAATTATCGATAAGAGGTTGGAGAATCAACTATATAAACCTTTGCTTGTAGTTGCATATTACCTTAATCCTGTAAGGATTTGGATGTCCAGGCTGACACTTGATATAATAATATTATGCTTAGGAGGTAGTTGTGATTATAATGATCCTGTAACAAATTCGGGTTCATGTCTCTTAAGTGTGTGTTACAAAGAACACGGAATCATGTGACCGAGTTGACACTTCGAAAAGTAAATGGAACCATTATGGGACAGTGCTGACATGGAGGTAGGACCTCGGATGAAGGCAGAACCTTGGATTTTATAAAATGCCAAGGTAGGACCCCGAATAAGGATGAAACCTTGGATTTTATAAAATGCCGAGGTAGGAACCCGGATAAGGGTGAAACCTTAGATTTTATAAAGTGTTGAGGTAGGACCCCGAATAAGGGTGGAACCTTGAATTTTATAAAGTCGAGGTAAGACCCCGGATGAGGGTGAAACCTTGGATTTTATAAAATGCTGAGGTAAGATCCCAGATAAGGGCGGAACCTTGGATTTTATAAAGTGTCGAGGTAGGACCCCGGATAAGGATGAAACCTTGGATTTTATAAAGTGCTGAGGTAGGACCCCGGATGAGGGCAGAACCTTGGATTTTATAAAATGCCGAGGTAGGACCCCGGATAAGGATGAAACCTTGGATTTTATAAAGTGCCGAGGTAAGAACCCGGATAAGGGCGAACCTTGGACTTACCAAAGAAGCTCTTGGGCTTTGTATTAGTACCATGAACCTGGACTGGGTTGTCTGGGTTGCGCTTACCGAGTTGGACAAGGTTATCCAGGTTATACTTGCCGAGCTGGGCCATGTAGACTTTTAGCAAATACAAGTGAGCCCGGCAGCATAAGTGGAGATGAAGTGAACCCGACAGTCACAAGTAAACATGATGTTAAACGAGGTTTAACGCTCTTAGCTCGCCAATCCTACAGACCCAACCGGGCAGTTGGCACCTTCACAAACTCACCTTACATAGGTGAGCCGAGTTGACTATCAAGTTACTTAAGTGATGCGTGTTAACTCACAGGGTATTTAAGCGACGTGCGCCAGGGTCATTAAATAACCCATTTCTCTACGCTTCAACGTGAACACCATCATCTTCTTCCTGTCTCTGTTTTCTCCATTTCCAAGTGAGAAAAACTTCATAACACTCACCCTTAACCAAAACCCTTTGCATGCAACTGGAAAGTTGAAAGGAATCACCCCATAGCTAGATCCCAACCTCAGTTTCTTCTGAAAACCATCAGACGGAGAGATCGTTTCTCCAAGAACCCTCAGAGTTTCGACTTAAAGGGAAAGAAGACATTTTAAGGACCTTCGAGCTTGGAGAAGCTGTCCTCAAACCTTCTTGGACGTTTGTAGAGTTAAGACATTCACGTTTTACCGATTATTGGAGTTTTTATTTTTGAGATGTATTATGACCCTTTTGAGTTAGAGCTGGAACTAGGCTTGGGTCCTTTGAAAAAGAATAGCCTTTCTTTTTCATGCAACAGTTGATGACCATTACAGACTGCTTGCATGTAACGGTTGAGAACCGTTACTGATTGCTTGCATATCCTTGTGTAGGGCGTGATACAGAAAGTACTAGTGGCTGTAACCACAAGGTCGTGAAGGCTAGTGTAGCACTTAGAGCAGGTAAGCTCTTGTTCTTAGGAGTTTTTCCCTTGACTGTGTTCCACCATACTCCGAGGGAGTGATGGTTATTGTATGCATGATGCATGTGGTATTGAAATTGTGTGTTACTGCTTTTTAATTGAGAACATGTGATATGCTTCTAGCATATAGTATTTTTCAAGCTAAAAGAATCAATAAATTAATAACAATTGAGCAATACATGCTAATATAAGTCAAAGTTTTCATTATTTTATCTTTATCACTTATTCTTTGAATTTTTATAGCAGGAAACCAAGAAAAGAAGAAAAGAAAGCAAAATCAAGAAGCCTCTGGATTTCAAGATTTTAATTAAAGATTTCACAAAGATAAAAGATAAGAGAAGATTTTGATTAAAGATTTCACAAAGATAGAAGATAAGAAAAGATTTGGATTAAAGATTTCACAAAGATAATAGAAGATTTTGATAAAAGATAAGAGAAGATTTTCACACCCTAATTATAAATAGGGACTTAGGAGGCCAAAAGAAAGACACTGACATGGACACAGAGACTAACACAAAGGCAGAGAGGACAGCAGAGGAGAATAACAGCTATTGAGGAGGCAAAGGAAGAAAACATCAAGCTCAAGGAAGAAGAAGATATAGAGGAAGACAGGATTGAAGGGGTGGTAACTTCCCAACCTAGATTCTTTCCCTTCCCTTCTTATTATTGTGTGAGGCCAGACATCTCCATGTCTGGCTAATTCCTTTGTAATTATGGTTTAGCCAAAAGCTATAGTGAACCCTTGTTGTAGTTGGATTGCATTTAATGGAAATTAGTATTATTGTTTTACTCTATTGTGTTATTCCATTCATTAAATCTAAATAGATCTGATCACTCTGTTAGATTATATAGGATTAAAATCAACAAAGAGGGATCTTGAGATTTTAATTCCTGAACCCAATAGATTAACAGTTACAACATTACCTAGGGATAGGGATGAAGTATTGTGAAGCTTAAATATGTCAGCTTAATGCTTAATCTAATAAGAATCACTAAGGAATTAGGATTCCCAAACTAGATTAAAGGGCTAAATAACCGAGGAATTAGGGTTTAGCTAATTAATTAGACATATCTTCAATCAATTATATTAAGAAGTAATTAAATATCAGTTCAATCACACAAGAGGGAACCATAGTAATTGTGCTTAAGCCATAATTCTCTGTCATAATTAATGCGTTTGAAATTACATTATTGCCTTGCGTTTTATTTTAATAAATTCAATTAAACAACCTATTATATTAAATCTCTCGTTATTATTCGTATTATTCCAATAGTAAAGTTAGTCGATTACAATTGAATTAGTATTTCAATCCTCGTGGGAACGATCTCTATTTATCATTATATTACTTGAAACGATCGGTGCACTTGCCGTGTAAAGATTCGCAACAACATGTATATGATGTACACTGTGATGATATGTTGTATGATTGATGAGATTCTCTGGCCAGTAGAATGGACTAAATATGAACTTCCCTTAGAGCCAAAGTCATGTGGAACAACTCTAAGTGGTCAATTGATATATATAAAAACCCTGAGAGAATGTGCCCTTAAGTGGATGATCTTCTCTTGGAAGTGCCATATACGTCTGCGGAAAGTCCTGAGAGAATATGCTCTTAAGTGGATGATCTTCTCTTGCTATATCTGGGGTGCATTCCCGATGTTGGTAGCGCCCCACGGAATGACACCTATGTTGTTGTATACATGTGATGTATCTTATAAGAGCCATGGTGGCTAGATTATGTGATGCCTGTTTTGATGCTATGTGTCGTGGAAGTGAACCAGGGGGATGAGAGACCTCCAAGAACCCTGAGTTTACTGAGATTGTATCTCACCCCGATTGGGGATTTATTTTTGCAAGTGATGCTCAACGAGCGGATGGTGGATTCCAGGGCAAGAGACCTGAGTAGGAATGTGGTTCTATTTGAACCTTAGGCATATTGTTTTCATTTTGGAGAGCATGTTGGCTCATTGTTTTGGTTATGCCTATATTTTGTACCATTGAGGGGAAGACACACTGTATATGTATATACGTTGTATATTTCATGGGTGTTTACCGTACATAATGCAAAGATAGTATTACCATGGATGTATGATGACATTATATTTATTAGTTGCTTCCGAGTTAATTATCTTTAATTAATCGCTGCGTTTGATGACCATAATTGAATGTTAATGAACCGGATGCATACAGGGCGTTACAAATCCTCAGTTGTATTTTGAAGATGACTTTAAAAACGATAATGGAGAAGTGAAAGAAGGATTATTTATTTGTATGATGAGATTGGTAAAAGACGTTGGGGTAAGGAACAAAATTAACGGGCAACTTCTTGAATTTCATTTTGCTAAAGGTATTTTTTCTATGGAGAATGCTATAAATTCTAGGAAGACTATGCCACTTGCATAATGGTGGGAAATGTTTGGGGATGGATGTCCAGAATTAAAGTGGTTTGCTAATCGTGTTTTGAGCTTAACTTGTAGCTCTTCTGGATGTGAGCGTAATTGGAGTTCACTTGAAATGGTAATTGAACTTCATGAGTTTATTTGTGTTTAAATTATATTTTGTTTTTTGTTTAGTTTAAACTCTAGACTTTAGATAAGTTATGAACTTTGATATTTTTTGTTATTTATAGGTTCATACAAAGAGGAGAAATCACTTGCATCAAAAGAAGATGAATGACTTAGTTTATGTCATGTACAACTTAAAGCTCAAAAGTAGACAAATAAGAAAAATTGTTGCTCTTCCATTTGAAGATATGAAATATGATGATGGGTGGATAACAGAAAAGGGAGATGATATTTTTGATGAAGACAATGTCAATGTCCAAATTGAGCAACCTCTACGTGAAAGTGGTAGTGGAAACAATATTGACTTGGTTGGAGGAAGTTTAAGTGATCTAACTTTGGATGCATTTGATATTGACAATTTGGTTTTGAATGATAATGTTGAAGATAAATTCTCAACCGAGGAAGAGCTTGAAGAAGATGGAGATGAGGATGATGGTGGTGGTGGAGGTGGTGGTGGTGATATCGGAGATGATTTTTTTAGAGGATTAATGGACATTTGAACTATTTCTATGTTTTTGAAGTGCTTTTATTTTAAGAACTTATGTTTAGTAGTGTATGAATTTATGTTTGACTGGATGTGAACTATGAACTATAAACTGTGGACTAAGAACTTATTGTATGATTGTAAGAATTTATGTTTCATATTCATAGGTAATTTACTATTTTTTTTGTTTGAAGTAGACTCTTACGATTCTACAATTCGAGTCTATGGAATTTTCATGAGTTTACATAAACTCGTGATTTTAACAACCTTGAATATAAAAATTAAAAGTTACGTCTTATGAAATATTAGATCATGTTGTATACATCATGATGTATTAGACGAAAGTATGGTTGAGTCATTATCTAATACAACATTAAATAATGACATTTAAGATTTTATTTATTTCCTTTTGTTTAAGAGAATATTAATTATTAATTTGTTAATTTTTGTTAGTAAAATGATTTGAACTCACGACCTCTCACTTACTCTCTTTTTCCTTTATCATCAAATCAATCTTATATCTTCAATATTAATAATGATGATACGGCATGGGATTAAGTTTGATGGTACATATGTTTTCATTTTTATTTGCAATTGAATTCACCTTTTAAATTATATGTTTTTACTCAAACTAAGAATATGTTGATATTTTTATCTTTATAGTTACTCATCTTTATTATTCTTATGCATCTCTTTCTATTTTTCATATCAAAATATATCAATATTTTTAATTGCATAATTATTAATTGGTTTGGTTGATGTCCAAATTTTCAATCAATATCACACACAATAAAATATTTATACATTATTATAATTTGTTATAAGTTTTCAAAATAAAAAAAAAATTATAAACTTATGCTTCTATATTTTAACTTTTTTTTTACAGAATTTTATGTTTCTATATTTTAACTTAATCATTAACAATAAAATATTTTTTCATAGTTATTATTTTTAAAATTAAATTTTATATTTACACATTTAAAAATATTCATACAATTGCTAATTAACTTTAACTATATATAGTGGTGATTATCTGTAGTGGTTACTGTAAAAAAAAAAAAAGAATTATTATTGGAATAGATTTGAATCGAAGTTCATTTTCCAACAAAGCTGCTAAAGATGACTGAGAAATTTGGTGGGAAATATTTTGTCTGGTTTTGATGAAACGATGATTTTTCTTCTTCCAAATGTAACCACTAACACACACTAATTAACCACAAAGCAAAACAAGTCATTAAATGCGTCGCGGTCGGTGGTTTTTTCCGTGTACCTAAAATCATAATTCAACATAATCAAAGATACAGTACTATCTGTGGTGTTGTACTTAAGCCTCTTAATTCAGCTTGGCCCGAAACATTATAATTTGCTCATTATATGAGCAATAAAGATCTGTTAGTTTTACAGTTATGAAATTAATTTTCACGTTTTTAATAGACAACATATATAAGTGGATTTTAACAACAATCTGCTTAACATATTTTCTTTTTATATATTCATTGGTTAATATTTATCAAAAACTTTAAAATCACGAGGAATATATATTAAATAAGAATGATATTATATAATTTTATAATTTTTAATAAGTTTCAAACAATAATAGCAAAGAACGTGTTGTTAACATTTTTCAAATTTTAATTAAAAGATAAATATATGATTCAAATTATTTTATTTTATTTTAATAATTCAAAATCAATTTCATTAAAGTTAATTCTACTCAACTTTAAATCTAGTAAACTATATTTTTTTTTTGAATTCGATTGTTTCAACTAAATTGTGATAATTTGCTAATATATCCCTAATTACAATCTTAGAGGATGTAGGTTAAATGAATTTCGGTCTCGAACTTTATTTAAATTATTTTATAATTATATTAATCACATAATAATTAATAAGTTTATAATTTATATAAAATAATTAAATTGTTATCATATTGTTGTATTCTTTCGTTAACCATTATATTCAATATATTTATAACTTAATAAAACGCATTTTAATTTTTTTTATTCTATCCGTAAAAAAATCATTGTTAACTCTTTTTTAATATGCAAATTTAACCCAAAAATATAAAATTTAATCCAAATAAGTAAAGGTCCAAATAATTATAAAATTAAAAGAATAATAATAAATGAATAAGGGGCTAGTGAGCTAGTTCATGCATCTTATTGTTGCCCCTACCCTATATATATGTTTTGACTAATTTTGAATTATTGATAATGGTTGACTTGGTCGTCTAGATAATGTTAAATCGAGGAAAAGATGTGAAGGTAAAGGGTTGGAGGAGAAAAGGGGATGGGCCAGGTGAAAAGAGGTGGTAGGGGTGACGGTGATATGAGGAGAGAAGCCGAAAACGAATTGGGGAAAAAAGGAAGTTAAAAGCATGTGTTCAGTTCGGTACTAATTTCAATTTTAATTTAGTGAATATTGTCGTTTTTAGTTGAAAAAAGAAGAAGAAAAGAAGTCAAACAATATATATATTGTTGATACAACAACTGCACTAGATCAGTTTTAATTTCATAAATTACAGAAAAGAAAAACAATTCTAATGTAAAATAAATTGGTGATTAATTGTTTTTAGACTTTTTTATATATAAAAACAGAAGTTATTTGTTTGTGTTTATATTTACCATCATAAGAATTATTTTATTAAAAAAATTGGGTTTTTGAGAAACTATTCAAAATAACTTAATGATTTTAATCAGATTTTTATTCCTTTATCTTTTGGTTATTTTTGAAAATTGAAACAAACGAATGAATAACTTTTAAATGTGATTTTAAAAAATGATATTTTTTATGAACATTTAAAACAAACGGACCCTTAGTGATTAATTTGTCTTCTAGTTTTTTGGTATGATTGTTAACTCAATCACTAATTTAGTTACGAAAACTTACAAAATAATTCTCTAGGTTTAATTTCAATATTCATTGGCCATTAACTCGGTTGTTAATTCTTGTAGTGTATATGCAAAGAGTTAGGTTATATTGCTTCATAATTTATAGTTAATCCAGTGGATAACTTCTCCCTTCAATCGTGAATATAGATGAAAGGTAGATATAATGTTTTTCAAATAATTAAGAGAGTTGTTTCTGGAAAAGAAAAATATTAAGAGAGTCAGTATATTTGATTGGGTACCTTAGTGGAATTTTTCCTCCCAAACACTTTTTTATGTACAAAATTTGAATCCAAGATATTATTTAAGACATTGGTAAGAGAGTTAGTGTATTGTATAAAGAGTATTAGTGTATTATTTTTCAAATAATTTAGGAAGTTAGTATATATAAAAATGAAAAAAAGATAGATATAGGAGTAAATTTAATGAAACCTCAATGAATATTAGTATAATTTACTCATTTACATTTATTTGTTTCAATAGAGAAAGAGTTATGTAGCATATAAGTTGTGCATACCTAGAAATATTAGGTATTGTCCTTTTATAAAATACTTATTTTCCGTCCTTATCTTTGCAGGACAAGGCAATTGTTAGTGGTGAGTACATAAATGCCGAAGAATCATGAAAAATTATGTAATGAAGCGTTGGAGGTCTCCTAAGGAAAACAAAGGATTGTCGCAAGCTTATTAAGCCTCTATTTATAGTTAGGTCAAATTCCTAATCTATTTATTCTGGGAAAAACCATGATATATTTATATATACATGATGGGTAGGATTTAAAGTAAGGCATTATAATATTGATTAGTTGTTATTTTTTTTTCGTATAACCAGTTAAATAAGGTGTTATAATACCTTCTATTTTTTAATATGTTCTAACCTTTAAATTTTAAACATTTAATAAAAAAATTAGTATAAATATTGTCTCTGATAAAAATAAAAAAAGCTTCAAATCGAGGTATGATACAAGGAGAAGATTGAAATTGGTATACCTAAAGAAGCATTACACGTTTCAAAGAGTGTCAATATCTTTTTAAGAGATAAATGACATTTCTTTTATGTAAAAATAGACAGTTAGAAAATATTAACATGTCAAGCTCTCTATACATTAAATGAAAACTTAGAATGAGAAGATTTCAAGAGCTCTCTCACAAGAGACATATCCGTCTTAGAGCTTATATAAAGTATTGAAGAGAATATCAAAGTAATAAGTGAACGAACATCTTGGACGAAACTCTCTCATGCTCTAAAAACTGTCTTTGGACCAAATACTTCTGTACTCAAATAGTTTATCATTTGCTTTTCAAAGTCATTGTATTCTATGCTAAACTTTTTTATTCTAACATTATGAGTTGATTCTATGTAATCTTTCAAACACTTATTATTTATGAAAGTTATGGGTGACTTCGAATTAAAGGTTTTTTGAATTTGACAATCTCAAGTTGATATTGTTGTTGATTATAACTAAAAGCGACGTAGAAAATATTTGTTATAATTAAATTAATTAGTGAAATTTTTATAAAATTGAAGGAGAACTAAACATAACTCGATTGAATCAATCAATATATAACTTTTTTGTATTTTTGTTTCATATTTCTATCTATCCCTTCAATTTTTTTTTACGAAACATTTGTAAACTCATTTTATAGAAACTAAGTTATGCAAAAAGCTTATGAAAAAGTTTCAAACACATTCTTCAACCTTTTTTTTTAGTGTGTGTGTTTTATTTAGAGAATGACCTTTATTGATTTATAATTCTCTATTTGAAAGAAATCAATAAATTAAACCAACAGAGGGATATGACACATTCGTCAATAAGGATAGGAGAATCCAACTAAAATGTGCTTCGGCCACATACTAATATCAAAGATAAGAAAATTCCAAATAGTAAAATTAAATAATGCAAAAAAAAAGTTAGGTAGTAAAATCAAATCAAAATGAATTATATTAAAAAGATATTTAAATCTAAATTTTTACATTTGATTCGAGTTGATTAATACTTTGCTGATTATCTTTTCTCAGCAACAATTAAATCAACAAATATCACGGGTGATATCATTTTTCTTCATTTATGTATAAAACACACACAGGACAGTGGGCCCTCAAAAGTATAAATATACAGAAATGTTGTCGTGTTGGCAGGCAAACGCTCTTATCGCAGCACATAAGCAAACAGCAACTTACACAAGAAAAGTGAAGACATGGAGAGCAAGGTGTTGCACTATTTTTACGACTTGGAGTTTTCTTCAGCTATGCTTGTTGCTGCTCGGTGCAACATAAAGGATCCGTGCTAGATAGTTAACGTAAGAATAACGTTGAGGCTTTTTATTCGTTGTTGGGTATTCTTGTTTTTTTTTTTTGTTCTTTTGACTAGCATATTGATATGATGCAAGGTAAGAAATTCTTATCAAGGCATCTTGAACGTATATAAGATATTTTTCTTTAATATTATTTAATTTATATCTAATAATTAATTTAAATTTAAATTTTAGATATCTTGATTAAATAATACAAATCATTACTATTTATATCAATCTTTGAAACTTTTTATTCGTTGATGCATATTATTACATGGATGAGGTAGCTAGAGTCATAAAGAGAAAACCCTGCTGAGAAATTAAGCAAAGCTAGTAGTTAGGTGTCACGTCTTTTTCATTTAAACATTCACCACTTAGACTTGATTGGCCGAATTAGGTATGAAAATAAAAGTAAAAAAGGAAAGGCTAAAATCTTCCTTATCAACGAAATCCGAAAAGGGAATATTATAACTTTATAAGGGAAGAATACAAATTAAAAAGGAAAAGGCAAAATAAAAATATTTAAAAAAAAAACGGTGTTTGAACTTTGAATGGATCCCTTTGGAGTTACTTTAGACCAGACAACATTTCAACTTTTAAGTAACTTCGTGATAATAAAAATCTGAAGAAGTCGTTAGATTAAAGCTATATGTATTTTTTTTAAAGAAAAAACCTGTAGAAGCAGCGGGTTGAATTATATTTTTAGAAATTTAAATTTTTTCTTAATACTGAAAATATATATTTATCGTATAATAAATATAAAAAGATTTAGATAATGAGAAAATTAGTTTTCTTTTAAAAAAATAATAAGATAAAAATAAAATCAAAACCCTTTGGTAATTAAACAAGAAAACACACAAAAAATTTATATTGATTTGTCTCAACCTCAAGATTACATTTAGTTGTTGACAACCATCAAGTTTTCAGTAACTTTTCAAAGTTACAAGTATTGTTCAGAGTCACTTCTAATTCTCACACTTATAAGTTTTACTCCAAATTTGACTTAAACTCAATATTCAATATTCTTTGTCCTACCAAGTCACTTCTGACTCTAAACAGATAAACTATATTTGTTGAAAAATTACACATTGACTAAAAAGTATGATCGTCTTACAAACAAATTTATTACTCAACAATTTAGTATTTTCTCTCAAGGTATATAAAGTGTTTTGAGAACTTTGTATCTTTACAAGAATATACAAAAAAATTTACAAGAAAGAATGTAAGAATGATTCTAGTAGGTACTTCTTATCTTGTTTCTTCGAAACTTCTTCTATATATAGTCTTCATCCCTAAGTGTTCATTATCTCAACGGTTAGATTCTTCACTATGTTCTTCATTTGAGGTCTTGAGTCCGTTGGTACATTAAATGCATGTTCCTTCTTCATGCAAAGACCAGGTTGATAGGATAGCGTGTCTTGTACTTCCACAACGAAATTACCTTTTTCGTCATAGCAGATTTGCAACAACATAGCACGCTATTTGATGAGGATCGGCGTCTTCTGGACTGTGAGCTTCATTTATTCTTTATAGGACTTTGACACATCCTAGGAGAATATTTTTTGCATGAAAGAATCTCAGACATAGAATATTAAATGAAAATCTTAAATACACTACTTAAATACTATATTAGATCGTCTTATGAGAACATTGTCTGAAAGCTTCAAACGCACATAGACATATAATGATCTAATAGCATATCAACTACAAATTTTATCATTTGTATTTATTTGTATCTAATCAAAATAATTAAGTGTTTTGATTATTTTTAAGACATAATGTTTTTTGACTTAATAAAAACTATATGTATATTTAAGATTTTAATAGAATTGGTTTTTATTATGTTTAGTGAAAATAATTTGATGTTAGTTGAACAGTGAAAAGTTTACTAAAAATTGAAAATGATTTTTAACTAAAAGCTAAAGGTTATTAAACTAATTAATTGAATGGGAAACATTTGATAAAATTGGTTGTCGAGTTAGTTGATAAATATAAATGCCTTAAAAAGATATTTATATATTCTTTATATAATATTTTTATTTTGTAGACAAAAATATCATTTTAAGCTTTTTATACTTTTCTATTAATTTTAAACTCTTCTAAATTTTGTTTAAAGATCATTTTCTTAAAAATAATTAATTAGTGAGATAAATAAATTAAATTATGTAAGCTTAATTTCACTTTTTGTCACCCATTATTCATATTTTTACGAATTTCGCCCATCAAAATTTGCATATTTGCTTTCTAATTTTCAAAATTTCTCACATTTTATCATTCAATTTTCAAAGTTTGTGCATATTACCCCTTATATAATAATTAAGCATTTTGGAGTGGTTCAAACTATTAAAGCTTTGATGAATGATATAGCTAGAGGAGAAGATAATAAGAGGTCTTGAACCATAACAAGTTTATTGGTGCGGCTGAGGGTTTTGGAAGTTGGAGGAGTCCTCCAAAAGATTTTATTAAGCTAATTAAATTGTGATGGGACTGCTTTTCAATCTCAACAAGTGGCTTCTTGTACGTGGTGGAGTTGTTCGTGACACAGTGAATGTAATTTTTATTCAAGCTTTTTCAAGGAGATTGAGAAATTGTTCTATTCTTGAGGCAGAGTTTTGGGCTACGTTCTTCGGTCTTCAAATGGTGAAGGAGGCGGGATATCATAACTTTATTGTGGAATCAGATTCCAGTGAGACAGTGACTACCCTCATGATTCTCCTTTTTATGAGTTAATTGTCAAGGTTTGTGATTTGAAGGTGTTCTTTCAACATTGTCACAAGTCCATGTTTTTAGAGTGTAATTTGCTAGCTGATACATTTGTTAAGCATGGTACGTCCATCACTAGGGATATTTGTCTTTTCCATTCCCTGCCAACGTTTGTAGAAAACTCATTCATGGAGAATGTATCTGGTTATGATTATTCTTTGAATAATATCTAATCAGGGTTTGGGGGCTCTTTGCCCATTCCCTGTCAGCAAAAAAAAAAAAAATTAAACTTTAATAGTGTTTAATAGAGTGATACAAATTAGTGAGCTAAATTTATCTACAAAAGTACTTCTATTTTAGTAGGAACAATTAATCAATTATAAATTAAATAAACTATAAATTAATACCCTCTGAGAAAATGATTTGTGTTTAGAATGATATTTCAACGTGAAAAAACTATACTTAAAACCTTTTTTTTTTACTTCTTTTTTTCTAATTCTAATTAATACAACCAAATATTGCTACTTTAAAAAATTCCATTGGCACATAAGTACTTAGCTACATGCTTTATGCCTATTTTATCCTATAAAAAGTGGGATCTTATCCTATTCAAGACTAGTTATCCTAAAATTACATACGATGCAACATGTTACATCAAAAGAACCATTTTCAAAACTTTATAAAATTCAAAACTTGCGGTAATTTTTTTTTTATTCTTTGTCAAATACTCAAAAACCATACTTATCTTAAAATTATGAATAGTAGTAGTAGTTTGACTGATTCAAGTTCAATGGATTAAGGCATCCCTTTTCTCCGATTTGCATGCCTTCCAGCTATATGCGGAATTGTCCGACTAAAAAGCAAATTAATACAAAGACATTCCACATAGTTCCATGCATGTTGCATCTCAGAAGGCATTTGCTGGGAGGCAAATTTGAATGGCCCACGATTGTGGATGTGATCAATATGAGTCAAAAAAATATATTTTTACTATGACCAGGGAAATAGACATTTCGTGTCTAACTGTTTTTTCATTTTTTAAAAATATATATAATAAAAGTTAGTGGATAATTTACGAAAGTAGTAATTATTATCAAAATAAAATAGTAATTATGAAAGTAGTTATAAAAATAAAATGACTATAAAATGTGTATACTAAAATACCGATTGTTTTTATATATAGTCATAGATAAATCTGATGGCCGGTGGGGACTTTGGTGCTCTCGGTGATCTGAGTTTTGTTTCCTTGCAATTTTTTTTATTTTGGTACTTACTTTTTAATACAAACAAAAACTAGGTAAGAAAAAAATATATGAGGTAGAATTTCTTCTTTTTTATTTGGTGTATACATCCTCCAACTTATCTTTATCTTTTTATTTGATATGACCTTGTGAGATCCTTGTATACAGGCTAGAGTACTCTTATATATACTCTGTTATATAATAAAGTTTTGCTTATAAAAGAAATTAAATAAAATAACTTCTAAAATTAAGATGCATATTCTAGTTAGTAGTTTCTCTCATTTTAAACTAATTTATACAAGACAATCAAATATAATTTTTAATTCAAAAAGAGGTTAAATTATATTAAAGTTATCTAACAACTTCTATTTTATCTTTTAAATTATTATTTTTAATTTTAACTTAAAAATGACTTTTAAGCTTGTATATAACTCACCATAGTGAGAATTTTGGGAAGAGTTGACATAAATAATTATCAATACTAATATATTTATATTTTATAGCAGGTTGAAAAAAAATTGTTTCAGGATATCATCATGGCAATCTCTTTATTCAAAAGCATTTTTTTTTGTTAAGACATATCTTTATCATGAAACAATCTTATTTGAACTACATAAAATTATTATTAATGACAAAATTTTCTCTCAAATATTTAATATAATTGCATGTTCATAACTTGAACCAGAGATATCTGATTAAACTAGAACAATTCACATTAATTGATCTTTGTACTTGATAGTTAAAAAACTGTATTAATGTTACAATCATTTATTATTATTAATTTTACCTTTATTTAATCATACATTACAAATTTTCTTAATGGAAAAAAGAATCTAAGGCCCATTATGTGGAAGTGGAACACGTATTGAGAAATGCTAGGGACACTTTTTTTGGATATTCTCTTTTTAATTGGTTAAAATTTATTCAAAATCACTAATTTTGGTAGGTTTTGTTTTTCAGATAGTGTTTCTCTCTTTTAATTTATATTAAATGAGAAATAAAATCTATCAAAATTGATAATTTTTAATAAATTTCAATCAATCACAAAAATAGTATTGGAAAGAGAGTGTAGAGAGAATTTCGCTAGCATTAAATAATTTTATCATATATAATAATTTGTTATTAAATAGTAGTGTAAAAATATTTTACATATATAATATATTTTAATTAAACTCTAATCACAAGAGGATAAAAAAAATTACAAGCAAAAATATATATATTAAAAAACTTATAACTGATGTTTGTCATTTACATGTGTTCAAGAATTAGTCGATGGGCACCAATTAGTGTAAACATATAATCGTCATTTACACTGTTTTTTCTAGTGTTATCATAGAGGTAATGAGTTTTGACCGTACGACCTAGGCTAATTCTAATGGATATCATTTACACTTTCTAACTCTAATAAAAAGAAAGAAATTGAAAAAAAAAAATGCTTTCTGTCCATCTCATAATGTATTCATTAGCTCTTTTTATCGTTGGAGCTACTTGTTTTTCTTTCCTTTCTTTACCTTGACACCAAAAGTTACCTTTTTTTATTTATTACATGTCAGCAATAATTAAAACGATGCAAATATGTATAAAGAATAGTAGATGTAAAAAAGTGAAAACATGCAAATTTTCCTTTATGAAACATGAGTTGAAGTCGGAAATTATTGTCTCCTACATGCAGTCGTGTCGAACAACAATAGTTTTCTCAAAAAGTAACAAAATGATTATGTTTTCTTAAAAATTATGCTTGTACTTAGTGATAAGAAAGTATTCTATATCCAATAAAATATTCGTATCTAATTCTGAAAATTATTGATGATGTTTCTCTTGCTCGGATCTAATTAACCTCATCTCGATTGTGTAATTGGCTGCCTAATTCATATGCTCTATAATTACAGAATTGATTCTTACTCTCTCCCGAGAGGCCTCAACACAGCACAAAAATATCCGTCCATTTTGTACAGTTATTGCCTTTTTACTCTATCGAGTAGGGTTGTCCCCCAACAATTTTGTTCAATTTTTTGAAACCGTGTTCTCCACGTTAGTATCTCAAAAGAAAATTTAGGGGAGAGGTTCAAGAGATAAACACCTGTCGTGATTATAGCCCATGTTTACCAAAATTATTTTGCTTAGCTATGGCATAGGTGATAATGTTTGTTTTTATTTATATGCTCTCCATTCAATTAAAGCACAAAATTTATAAATATCCAGAACGAGGAATCATTTTGACCTTATCTTGTTTTATTAGACTTTAATCTTTGGAAAATTAAAACAAGGGATTCGTGGGAGGGATTTTCTTCCTGCATCAACAAATTTTTTCATGCACGTCTTCAACCTACAACTTTTGCATACTTTAACTAATTAAGTTAATAGATAAATTATATTAAAAAAATTAATATCATTGTATATAACATTAAAATTTTTAATATAAATTTAATAAAAATTTATATATAAAAAAAATATATATTATTATATTAAAATTAATTGTTACAAATTTTATTATGTAAATTTATATATGTAT
>CM023946.1:21495179-21509137 GCA_013407115.1 Glycine latifolia | reverse complement strand
AAAGACAACCTTTCATTTCCCCAAACAGAAGAGCCTGGAAACGTCCCGAGGGAGTCAAAGCCAGGATCACCAAAGATGGTCATTAAACTTCCACGCATCCCGATCAGTTCACAAAATAGAGATTCCTGACATATATCTCTGTAGATCAAGTAACTGGACAAGAGATGAATCTCGGCCTCCTCATGGAACTTGGATCAATGTCAAGATCTTTCACTCTGAATGTCATGGAACTCGACGATTAACGGAAGCCTCTCAACCTCAACTCATCGGTGAGTGCTAGCACAGCCCGGCAGGTCAGAGTGCTGACCAACCGAGCTGGAGGGCATCTGTTACAGAATTCTCCTTGGTCTTGGCTCAAAATAACAGAAGGCCCAATAAAACAAACTTAACTCCAACCATTTAACCCAATATCGTAACCACCAGAGAACAGAAGAAAATATAACAATATCACAACCACCGCCACTCAGTTATTCAGTTAACCAAGGATCCCGGCTAAATATTGTGGGCCATAACCACCAGCCCACTGGTACCCAGGTCAGTGTTCATCATCCTATAAATAGGAATATCGTCCATGAAGAAAGGTACACACATTCTTGCTCTCTTTTTTCCATATTCACAGAGCACACACTGCACACCAATTGTGTCGTGTACTCATCGGAGTTCTGAGATTATCTTCCCTGAGGTGTTTTCATCACCATAAGCATCCTCAGAGAGAGAGAGAGCCTAATCCCATATTAATTATCCAACAACTTGTTGGACATTTCTATTCACCACGAGCAGAACATTGTCTGCTGCGTCTGCCTTCATCGTCGGCCAGAAATATCCAGCGCGAAGAGCTTTCAATGCTAAAGATCTTTGCACCCATATGCTGACCATTAATGCCTTCATGTATTTCGGTAAGCACGTACTCGGCTTGGTCTAGGTTCAAACATAATAGCATTGGAGTATGGAGACCTCTTCGGTATAATTCGCCATCCACTATTGCGTACATAGCAGCATCTCGAATTAACTTCCTCGCTTCTATTCCGTCATCTGGTATTATCCCTTGTTCTAGATAATTGATGATAGGCCTCCTCCAGTCCTCGACAGTCAAGATTACCATGACGCATGCGGGTTAGGTAACTTCTTGTTGAACAACCGTTCATTGGTTGCCCATGCCTTTCGTGCTTGCCAGTTTTGACAAGATGTTAGCTCGGGCATTTTCTTCTCGCGGGATGTGGGCGATTATGACTTCATCAAATTCTGCTATTATTTCCTTTACTTTAGCCAAATATTTAGCTAGTAAAGGCCCTTTAGTTTGATATCTTCCTTCAATCTGCGCGGAGACAAGTTGTGAATCGGTGAAGACGTTGACTTTTTGCGCTCCCTGTTCCCTGATCTGCCCCAGCCCGGCAATTAGTGCTTCGTATTCTGCTTGATTATTGGATGTTGGAAAATTTAGCTGTAATGAATGTTTGAGTGATATTCCTTCTGGATTCTCGATGATGATTCTGGCTCCACTTCCCTTGGAATTGGACGAGCCGTCAACTTACAATTTCCAAACTAATTCTGCTGGTTTGGAGACACCGGGGTTAGCTCTACTATAAAATCAGCTAAAGTTTGAGACTTGATGGCATGCCGGGCTTCATATTTAATATCAAACTCGGACAGTTGGATGGCCCAATTCATCATCCTTCCAACTAAACCTAGCTTGTGTAGTACTTGCCGGATAGGTTGATTTGTTTTGACAACCACGGTGTGACTTTGGAAGTATGGACGAAGTCTTTTCACCTTTGTAAGGAGAGCGAAAACCACTTTTTTGAGTTTCTGATATCGTAACTCTGAGTTCTTGAGGGCTCGACTCACAAAATAAACCAACGACTGGGACTTGCCAACTTCTCTGACTAATACGGCACTTATGGCTCTTCTCCGACAGAGAGATATAAGATTAATGTTTCTCCAGGATCTGGTTTTGAAAGCAATGGGGTGAGGCCAAACATCTCTTAATCTCCTAAAAGGCCGCTTTGCATGCCGGGTTCCATCCTACGTTAGCCTCATTTTTCAGCAATTTGAAGAAGGGAAGCGCTTTTTCTGCGGATTTTGGGAGAAACCGGGTTAGGGCGGCCATTCTTCCCGTCAGCTGTTGGACTTCTTGCTTGTTGGACGGGAACTACATGTCCAAGACAGCCTTGCATTTTCTGGATTTGCTTCTATTCCCCTGTGAGTGAGCATGAATCCTAGGAACTTCCCGGCCTTTACTCCAAAGGCACACTTCAAAGGATTTAAGCGTATGTTGTGCTGCCTCAGTTTGCGGAAAGTTTCTTCTAGATCCTGGATGTGATCCCCACTCGCAGCTATTTTTGTTATCATGTCATCGATGTATACCTCAATATTGCGTCCAATCTGATTGGCGAAGACTTTGTTCATCATCTGTTGATAAGTAGCCCCAGCATTTTTCAATCCGAACGACATTACGTTGTAGCAGTAATTTGCTTCAACACCCCGAAATGCCGTCTTTTCCTGATCCTCCGGGTACATGGGTATCTGATTATACCCAGAGTAAGCATCCATGAATGATAACAGTTGGAAACCAGCAGAGTTATCTACGAGTTGGTCGATAGTCGACATTGGGTATGAGTCCTTAGGGTAAACTTTGTATAAATCCGTGTAATCAACACAGACTCGCCATTTCCCATTAGACTTTTTGACCATTACCACGTTGGAGAGCCATGTGGTGTATTGTATTTCACTTATGAACCCGGCCTCCAACAGCTCCTTGATATGTTTTTCCAAAGCTTGTCTTCTTTCTGGGCCGAGGTTCCTATTCTTCTGTGCCACCTGTTTAGAACCGGGGTACATAGCTAGTTTGTGGTAGCAGAAGATAGGCTTTATTCTGGGGATCTCGGAAGCTTTCCAAGCAAATACGTCTTGGTTTTCTCGGAGGCATTTTAGTAATTTGCCTTTGGTTTCTGGATCGTTCTGCTTGCCTATCTTTGTGACTTGCTCTGGGGAACTTCCAATCTGAACATCTTCAAGTTCATCTACTGGTTTTGGTCTCCATTCTTTAACATCCCGCATATCTAGCTCCACCAGGTTGACCGACTTTCAGAATGAACATTTCTCGGTTTTTTGTTCATCCAGGTTTCCTTGCCTTGTCTGAGGTGGTGAGGAGGGACCACCTTCGCTTTCTCTTACCGCATTATAATAACATTGCCTAGACTCTTTTTGATCTCCACATATGGTAATGACTTGGCCGCTACTTCCAACCATCTTCATCTTCTGAAGTTTGGTGGACATCAATATGTCCCACTTATGAAGAGTTGATCTGCCCAAGATGATATTGTACGGTGAAGAGAACTAGGCGATGGTGAATGTGATTCTTTCTGACCTAAAACCCTCCTTTGTTCCTAATGTGAGTTGGAGGTCAATGGAACCTTTGAGGCCGGTGCTTCCACCGTTGAAACCTATCAACATGGTTTTGCACGGTTTCAAGTCTTCTTCATCCAAGTTCATCTTTTTGAATGCACTCCAAGTAATGATATCGGCTGAGCTACCATTATCGACAAATATTCTTTTAACTCGGCAATTAGCTACTGTCCCCGTTATCACGAGGTCGTCCTCATGACCGGGAACCACCCCTCTCATGTCTTCCTCGGTAAAATAAATTAGCGGGGGTGTGGTTTTCTTACTGTTCTCCTTGAATTTCGGTTGAGCTCTCACCGACATGACTTCTTTGAGATATTTCCTTCGCTGGTTAGCAGTGTCACCTCCTCCTCCCATGGCTCCTGAAATCACGTTGCATTCAAATTCGGGTTCTGGGAAAGCGTCATCCTTCTTGTTCTTCTTTTCATCTCGACTTTTTGTTCGTATTGAAGGCCTTTTCGCTTGCCTTGTTGCCCCTGGATCTTGATGACATACTGTCGTAGTTTACCTTCACAGATAAACTTTTCTATTGCATCACGGAGATCCCAACATTGATCAGTCGTATGTCCCGGTCTGTTGTGAAATTCACAGAACCGAGAGTAGTCTAGTCCCTCATTTTTGAAAACTGGACGAGGTCGATCTACTTTCCTCATTTCTGTTAAGGCAACTTCTCTCCATATCTGGGCCCGGGAAGTATTTAATGGAGCGTATTTGTCGAACTTAGTTTCATACTTCCTAGGCCTGAAACCGGGGTCAGGAACATTTCGCGGAGGTCGGCCAATGTGGATATTCGTAGGATGTCAAATGGTGTGTGCGTTTTCCTGATGTCGATTCCTCGGTGAGGAAAGCTTTCTTCTCTCTTTGGGAGCCGAGTTAGCAATCTCCATCTGCTCCAACTCCAAATACTTTTTTGATCGCATCCTGAATTCCACGAGGGATTTTACAGGATCTTTGTAAATCGACTTGGCTAAACGGGATGATCCATTGAGCCCGGCGGATATGAGATGTACGTGTACCCTTTCTTCCAGACCTTGAACTTGTAGGGCGGCTTCCTTGAAGCGATCCAAGTAACTTTGTAAAGTTTCTCCAGGTTGTTGGCGTATTTCTTGCTGGTCACAAAGTTCAATAGGAATTTTTGTCCGAAGTCTTCAAAATTTCGAATAGACCGAGGTGGCAGAGTGTGAAACCATGTTTGCGTAGCTCCAGTTAGAGTGGTAACAAAAATCCGTGAGATTATCGGCTCATCAATGCCCCGAATGCACATTTGCATATCGAATTCATCAATGTGCACCTGGGGATCCTGACTCCCATCATATTTTGATAAGAATGATCCGTCAAAATCTTCTAGAAATTGAGCATCCACTATTTCATCTACGAATGGGTTGTTATTCTGCTGACCCCGACGGTATTTCCTTCGGTAAGTACCATATTCTCTCCTGGGCCGGGGTATGACTTTTGTTGTCGGGCCCTCTGCTACAATATGATCTGGCATCTCGGTTGGAGAGATACGAAATCCTTGGTCGTTACGTGGCTGGGGATGAGACAATCCTTCTGGCTCGAAGTGAGTGACCGGTCCCTGGTTCCCGACCTCAACAGTGGGAACCGAAGTCGAATGACCGCGCCTTCCTATTATTGGCTGATGTCTGTGATTCTCTCCTTGTGCCGGATTCTCCATGCTTCTAATTCGCTGCTGTATGTGTTGGATGCGGCAATTTTCATCATGTCTCTGTTTGGCACTGCGCTCATCCAGTTGTGCAATCAGGTTCTGGACGTCTTCCTGTCGCTGGAGCTCATATTGTTTCTCTAAATTCTCAATTCGGGATAGAACCAAGTCCAGAGCATTATGGATAAAGCGTTGCATTGTCTCTGGTGCTGCTTCGCCAATTGGTGGTGGATTAGTAGGCAAATGCAATGCTGGTAGGGCTGGGGATGAAGCAGTATTTGAGATAGCATCTTCTACCACCACGTTCTCCTGAATCACGTTTCTTGGTGGTTCGTCAGGTCCTTCGATTTGGTGGCTTCTTGTATTAACCATTGTGATTTTATGGGAATCGAAGTTTTTATTGTTCCCCACAGACGGCGCCAATGTTCTGCTCGTGGTGAATAGAAATGTCCAACAAGGATTGCTGGATAATTAATATGAGATTATGCTCTCTTTCTCTCTCTGAGGATGCTTATGGTGATGAAAACACCTCAGGGAAGATAATCTCAGAACTCCGATGAGTACACGACACAATTGGTGTGCAGTGTGTGCTCTGTGAATATGGAAAAGAGAGAGCAAGAATGTGTATACCTTTCTTCATGGACGGTATTCCTATTTATAAGATGATGAACACTGACCTGGGTACCAGTGGGCTGGTGGTTACGGCCCACGATCTTTGGCCGGGATCCTTGGTTAACTGAATAATTGAGTGACGGTGGTTGTGATATTGTTATATCTTCTTCTATTCTCTAGTGGTTACGATATTGGGTTAAATGGTTGGAGTTAAGTTTGTTTTATTGGGTCTTCTGTTATTTTGGGCCAAGACCAAGGAGAATTCCGTAACACATATAATCATTCGTCTACTCTACCAAAAAAAAAAAGTGTCATTCCGCTAATGTTTGATAAATAGGAAGTTGATTGGAAAATGCAAATTGATCAATTAACATTTCTCTCATTTTTTTTTTATAAAAATATTGTAACGATTCTCGATAATTTTATATTGAAGTCATTTAAAATCTCACTTTTCCATGAAATCATTGTGTACTAAGATAGACGAAATAGAAATTATTGTCTAAAAATTGCAACAAATTTAAATAGATGATCTTCCGATATGCATCACATTCTATTTGTCAATTCTATTTTCACACAGTATACATTACAATTTTCAAAATAAGATAAGCAAGCCAAATTAGTAAACTTTTTTTTTAGCATATTTAGACTAATTAGTAACTTCTTCCATATCTACCAAAAAAAAAACTTTCATATCATTTCTCTAATTTTACTTTTATCACATCGTATTGCTATCAACATATGTGTTTTCTTTGTCTACTATAATAATCTGTGTTCTGTTTGCATTTACATAAGATGCTGAAACAGTTAGGCATTGCAGAAAATCAAGGAAGCATATCTAAACATTGGCAATGGGTAGAATGAATTAAAATAAAAAGTTCCTTTAGACAACAGGAGAAGGAATGACAAAGTATAACTCTTTTTTTTTCAATTATATGCTCAACCTCAAAATCGTTTCTGGCATATATCATGCAATATTAACAACATTACGAAATGGCATGGCATTTGAATTCTTCGTTTTCCTTTGTTAGCACATTTCCTCGTACAAGAACATCATAACGGTTCTAACCGCTGTACAATTCCCTCACGTCTTTTCTGTTATAACTCTTTCTAAATTCACTTTCCTACTCGGCAATAGGAATGAAGCCAGATCTCAAACTGGGGGTGTCGAAAATAATCTGTTCGGATTGAGTTGAATCATAATCAAATTGATTTTTTTTTCTTTTCAAATTAGTTCAAGAAAAAAAGAGTGCACTATTTTATAAAACTATTCTAATTAATTGAACTCATTTTCACTTGAATATTTTTTTATTTAAAAAAATAGTTAAAAACCAATTGGAAACTTGTTCGGCTCTTATTAAACTAGTTTCCAAACCAATTTGACTATTTAATATAAAATCTAACCACTTAAAACAGCTTCAAATTTGTTCAATTAATTTTTTTTACCAAATTAGTTTTTGCACACCCGTGTCCGAAACCATCTCCTTTGTGGCTCTATGCTTCATTCATTTTAAAAAGAGAAAACTGGAAATTTTAGTAGAAATTATACAACCAGATTGAAATCTTGCATGTTTGCACTTTGCAATCTAGTAAAAACACCGCAAAAAATTGAAATCTAGGTGTCCTTCACCAATTTGAATTCCTCGTTTAAATATGTTTTAGATATTTGATATATATCAGATTTTTGTTTTAAGTTCTTGATAAACTTTTTTATTGATATAGGTATGTGATATATCAAAAGATTTGCTTTTATATTTTTGTGGTTATTTAAGTGATAACATGAATTCATTTGAATGACTCTTTCAATATATATTAGTCATAGGATAATATCATATCACTTTATCACTTAATTGATGATAAAACTTCAAACAAATTTTTTAATATCAAGAACATATGTTTTAGATATGATATATATCAGATTTTTGTTTTAAGTTCTTGATAAACTTTTTTGTTGGTATGGGTATGTGATATATTAAAAGATTTGTTTTATGTTTTTGTTGTTATTTAAGTGATAACATGAATTCGTCTGAACGACTCTTTCAATATTTATTAGTTATTGAATAATATCACTTCATCTCTTAAATGACGACAAAACTCCAATTATTTAAGTGAAAACATGAATTTATCTGAACAGCTCTTTCAATATATATTAGTCATGAGATAATATCACTTCATTACTTAACTGACAACAAAACTCTAAACAAATTTTTTAATATATCAAGTGTTGAATATAAGTGTAAGGTAACAATCTCACATCAGATAGAAATGAAAAAGTTGAGCACCATATAAATGAGAAGAAGACTCATAAACCTGAGCCTTAAGGTTTTGAGTTAAAGTGTAATGTCTAATTCACTTATATGGTTATTCAGATGTAAATCTCTCGATATTTACCCCCTCCATTTATTTAAGCGTAAGAGATACTATTTCAACACATGAAACCAGGAAATGGAGCCCCTAACCACGTGTTCAAGGGCATCAAATTATATGATTTCAAGCAATTTTCTTCTCTATTCCTCTTAGTCTTCTAAGTCAGAACATAAAGTAATTTAATCATAACTGTTATTACCTGCTCTTAAAAAGTTCCAACAAATAATAAAAGACTATTAAATATCGGATGTACATTTCCTTCTTTCTTCTTTTCGTTGTTCCCTTGATCCAAACAAACTTGAATCTTAACTGCATGAATAAATAATTTTTGTCTATCTTATATAGAGTTATAATTTGTTTGGATTCTCACTCATCTGACAACTCAAAAGGTAGATCATATAAGTAATTTTTAGTTGTTTTAGATATATTTTAACATAAAAATCTGATTAAACATGAATCACGAATATTAATTCAAAGACACCCTTACCCATATGTGTGACTATATACCTTACTCTTATAAATTGCTACAAAGCACTCTATTTATTTGTCCAACTACAAAGCATATCGTCATGCAAATGCTTTTACACTTTGCAGATAATAGGACTTCTTAACATAACAAGTTATTATCTGACATTTTACATGACATTCAAGTTTTGGAAAATTAAGCACATAGGACCCATACATGAATGGATCCAAGTCTGCGGACCACTGACAGCATATTGAGGGATCATAAAAGACAAATCACTCTTGCAACAACCATTTTGTTAGGTTGATAAATAATAGATTCAATGTTTATGGAGGTGGTGCATGCATGGTCAATTGACCTTAATTTAAGTCATGAAACCTAACATTATAAACTCAACATTTTTTTAAGCGTATAATATTAATGGTCCAACTTGTCCACCACACCCATAGGCTCCTCATTAATTAATACTTTGTTAATTATGGGGTCTGTGACAAGTACAGTACTTGTTAGAGCATCTCTTCGTTTAGATGCTGTTGCCCAACATTGAATTTATTTGGTCCCTATGCTTCGCAAGCATTTTCACAGAGTAAATATAGTAGTATTATATCTTTCCACAATTTTTTTTCCTTACAAATCTTTCTATTAATTTATACAAAAATATTTAATGAAAAATAAATATATTTAATGTCTTAAAAATGTAAAATGCGTTGAATACTTACCGTACAAAAAAGCAGAAGGATTAATAAGAAATTATTGTAAGAGTTTAGAATTATTCTTTCATGATTTATTAGAGCTGGTAGTTATTCGTTTACAAATCTATTTGACACTATTTGGGAAGTTACAACTAAAACCAGAGGAAGACATGAATTGTAGGGACATTCGGTGCTTGAATATTGTTAAGAATTTGGTTAACTTTTGTCCAAATCACACAAGTTAAAGACTGAATACTAATCAATTAAAAATATAAGTGTTTAATATATTAAAATTTCAAAAAACATTTTGGGTTTTATTTATTATATTGAAAGAATAAAATAGATAATAAATGTTTTTATTGTTTTAACATGTAGTATTACTTTACTACTATTCTATTGCAGAGAAACGACAATAAGGAGGTATGTTTTTTTCAAAATTATAAAATGGGTAAAATTTAAATTAATGTCTAGAAAGGAATAAGCAGTAGAATATCTTACAATCTCGAACTAAAAGGTCATAAATTATGTTATAACTTCATTTTTTTTTCTTTTTCATTGAAATCTTAAAAAAGTTTATGACTTTAATTTTTTTAATATAACTTTGAAGTCATAGATATTTTTTTAGAAGTTGTAAATATTTTTTTAATTATTAATGAATTTATGTTTGTTTTCTTTTTTAATTTTATTAAATATTTTTATATTATTTTATTTAATATTTTCTTTATTTTTGTATATTATTTTTATATTTAATATTTTCCATATTTTATTTAATATTTAATTTAAATAAAAATATTAAAATATACTACAACTAATCGTATACATATTTTAGAATATATAATTATTTATACTATTATTTACTTAAATTATAATTTTATTTTAATAAATTAACAAAAATTAAAATCAAAATTTTATTTTACTTATATATAATAAAATTATAATAATTTAATATTTTATTTATATAATTTTAATCATTATTATATTATAATAGCTATTTAATACATGATATTTTTATTTTATTTGTCAGCTTTTACATATAACTGTTATGTATTACTATGATTGTCTTAGTTCATATCTTATGACTTTGAACAATCAATTCTTTTATCTGTGAAAAATGATAAAATCTAGCATAATATTACTATATGAAATTTAAGTATTAATAATAATAATACAATAAATATAACATAAAAATTAATATTAATTATTTTTTATATGTAATAATATAATATTCTTTTAATTTCAATTTTTATTATTGGATAAAATAAAAGTATATTTTTATTAGTTATCATAAAATCATAATTTTTTATATTTTATATTTTTTATATAATTTTTTTTTATCAATGTGGAAGTTCTGACTGCCGATATATATTTTAATTTATTATAATGTTTTAAAATTTTAATATAAAATAAAAATAGTGATGTTTAAAAAGGTCTATATTTGCAACTGCCACTATTCATAACAGTTTAATTTTGAAGGGAAGGGTCGAATTGCATCGATTTCAAAAGTTAAAGATTAAAACAAATTTTTAATAAAGAAAACAAAAATATAGTTTAGGTTTTTATTTAGAGATCATATCAAAATTCTAAGGATGAATTCAAGTCTCCCTTCAGGTGCAAACACTATAAAGCCTTTTATTGCTTAAGTTTGTCTCAACAATTTATATGGTGGATCATTAATTTAGGGGTGCGCCGAGTTCGGATCAAACTGATTTTTACTTGGACTAGTTTAGAAAAAAAAGAAATATATTATTTTATAAAATCAATTTAATTAATCAAATTATTTCTATAAAATCAATTCCATTAAGATTTTCACATAAATATTTTTTATTTAGGGTTTAGAACCAATTTGGAATTGAATGAATCGACTCTTAGAACTAATTTAAAATTAATTAAAAATCTTCAAAACCAATTTTTTGAAAACAATTCGGATCAGAATCATTTTTCAAACCAGTTGGACACTTAGATATAAAATCGAACTGATTAAAATAATTTGATTCAATTTTTTTATGGAACAAATTTTTACATACCCCTAATTAGTGGTGGACCCACGTTGGGGCCAATGTTCGCAAGTGCGAACATAAAAATTCACCCAAGTGGTTCCCGACGAAGCTGGCCCCACCGATGATGATGATCCAGAGCCCCTTTTCCCACGGAATGCACGGAGACGACGTCGTAGCTTCGAGAGTTGGTGGGCCAACAGTTGGGCTCCAAGTAAGGGGTGGTGTTACGGATAAAAGGCTCATTTATCTTATTGATTTCAATATTCAAACTCTCAACAACCCAATATCTTAACCATCAAAGGATAGAAGATAGGTCCAGGTCAGTATCCTATAAATAGAGTATCCTCAATGGAGAAAGGTACACACATTCTGACTCTCTCTTTTCTATTCACACAGAGCACACACTGCACGCTACTCGTGTTGTGTATTCATTCTGTAGTGATCTTCTTCCTTGAGGTGCTTCTTCACCATAAGCATCTTGAGAGAGAGAGCCTGATCCCATATTAATTACCCAACAATCCTTGTTGGACATTTCTGTTCGCTTTGAGCAGAACAGTGGCGCCGTCTGTGGGGACGATAAATTTCGATTCCCATAAAATCACAATGGTTAACACAAGAAGCCACCAAATTGAAGGACGTGATGAACCACCAAGAAACACAAATCAGGAGAACGTGGTAGCAGAAGATGCGGTCTCTAACACCACCTCATCCCCAGCTATACCAGCGATGCGACTGCCTGCCAACCCACCATCAACTGCTGAGGTGGAACCAGAGACCGCGCAGCGCCTCATTCATAATGCTCTGGACTCACTTCTATCCCGGATGGAGAATCTAGAGAAACGTTATGAGCTTCAACGTCAGGATGATGTCCAGAACTTGATAATACAATTGGACGAGCGCAGTGCCAAACGGAGACAGGATGAAAATCGCCGCCTCCAGCACATAGAGCATCAGATTCGAAATATAGAGAATCCAGTAACGTAACATACCGAACAACCTCGCATGACAACAAGAAGACGCGTTCCGGCGACCTCGGTTCCCACTGCCGAGGTTGGGAATAGGGAGCTGGTCAGTCAATCCGAGCCAGAGGGACTATCTCGTTCCCAGTCACGCAATGACAGACTCCGCATTTCCACAACTGCAATCCCAGAACATACCGTTGTTGAGAGCCCGGCAGTAGCACTCATACGCCGGCCCAGACGAGAAGACGACACCTACCGAAGGAAATACCGTCTGGGTCAGTAGAATAACAACCCGTTCGTCGATGAAATAGTGGATGCTCAATTCCTGGAGGATTTCAATGGATCATTCTTATCCAAATATGATGGGAGTCAGGATCCTCAGGTGCACATCGACGAGTTCGACATGCAAATGTGCATTCGTGGCATTGACGATCCAGTAATCTCATGAATTTTTGTGACCACTTTAACTGGAGCCGCCCAGACCTGGTTTCACACTTTGCCACCGCGTTCTTTCCAAAATTTTGAAGATTTCGGACAGAAGTTCTTGTTGAATTTTGCGACCAGTAAGAAACAGGCCAAATTTGAGTTCGCTCTGGGTAAGATACGCCAATAGCCCAGAGAAACTTTGCAAAGTTATCTGGATAGCTTCAAGGAAGCTGCCCTACAAGTACAAGGTTTGGAAGAAAGGGTACATGTACATCTCATCTTAGCCGGGCTCAATGGACCATCCTGTCTTGCCAAATTGATTTACAAAGATCCTGTGAAGTCATTAATGGAATTCAGGATGCGGTCAAAAAAGTATTTGGAATTGGAGCAAATGGAGGTCGCCAACTCGGCTCCCAGAGAAAATAGGAAATCGTCTCCACCGAGGAATCGACGTCAGGAGAACGCACATACCAGCCGACATCCTGTGAACTTCCACACTGGCCGACCCCCAAGAAATGTTCCTAGCCCCAAATTCAGATCTAGAAAGTATGAAACAAAATTCGATAAGTATGCTCCATTGAACACTTCCCGAGCCCAGATATGGAGAGAAGTTGCTTCAACGGACATGAGGAAAGTAGATCGTTCTCGTCCAGTCTTCAAAAAGGAAGGATTAGACTATTCTCGGTTCTGCGAGTTTCACAACGGACCGGGTCATACGACTGATCAATGTTGGGATCTCCGCGACGTAATAGAGAAATTCATTCGTGAAGGCAAACTACGACAGTATGTCATCAGGACCCAAGGGCAGCAAGGTAAGAGGAAAAGCCAACAGAATAATACAGACCGAGATGAGAAGAAGAGCAAGAAGGATGATTTTCTCGAGCTCGAATTTGAATGTAATGTCATTTCGGGGGGTATGGGAGGTGGAGGCGACACTACTAATCAACGAAGGAAATATCTCAAAGAAGTCATGTCGGTGAGAGCTCAGCCGACATCATCACTTGGAGTGCATTCAAAAAGATGAACTTGGATGAAAAAGATTTGAAACCATGCAAAACCATGTTGATAGGTTTTAATGGTGGAGGCACCAGTCTCAAGGGTTCCATTGATCTCCGACTCACGCTAGGAACAAAGGAGGGTTTCAAGTCAGAAAGGGTCACATTTACTGTCGCCGAGTTCTCCTCACCATATAACATCATCCTGGGCAGACCAACTCTTCATCAGTGGGACATATTAATGTCCACCAAACATCAGAAGATGAAGATGGTCGGACACCATGGCCGAGTCATCACAATATGCGGCGATCAAAAGGAATCCAGGTAGTGTTATTGTAACACCCCAATATTTTATACCTTGAGATGATACTAGAATTGT
>CM023946.1:21458426-21490179 GCA_013407115.1 Glycine latifolia | reverse complement strand
AAAAAAAAAAAACGGTTGTTTCAGTTATTACAATACAATCAGGGAAACTGAAGGCGGTCCATCCTCCCCACCTCGAATAAGGCAAGGAGATTCGGCAGAGCAACAAATTGAGAAACATTCATCCCGAAAGTCGATTAACTTGGTAGAGCTAGATATGCAGGATATCGAAGAATGGAGACCAGAATCGGTAGATGAGGTTGAAGACATTCAGATCGGAAACTCCCTAGAACAAATCACAAAAATAGGCAAACAGAATGATCCAGAAACCAAAGAAAAGTTAATCCAATGCCTGCCGAAGAACCAAGACGTGTTTGCTTGGAAAGCTTCCGAGATTCCCAGAATCAAGCCTACCTTCTGTTGCCACAAATTAGCTATGTACCCTGGTTCTAAGCCAGTGGCACAGAAGAATAGGAAGCTTGGCTCGGATAGGAGGGCAAGCTTTGGAGAAGCATATTAAGGAGTTATTGGAAGCCGGATTCATAAGAGAGATACAATACACCACGTGGCTCTCCAATGTGGTGATGGTGAAAAAGTCCAATGGGAAATGGCGAGTTTGTGTTGATTACACAGATTTGAATAAAGTTTGTCCCAAGGACTCGTACCCGATGCCGAGTATCGAGCAACTAGTGGATAACTCTGCCGGATTCCAATTGTTATCATTCATGGACGCCTACTCTGGATACAATCAGATACCCATGTACCCGGATGATCAAGAAAAGACGGCATTCCGGGGTGTCGAGGCAAATTATTGCTATGATGTAATGCCTTTCGGATTAAAAAATGCTGGGACGACTTATCAACGGATGATGAACAAAGTTTTCGCCGATCAGATTGGGTGCAATATTGAGGTATACATCGATGACATGATCACGAAGACAGATGCAAGTGGAGATCATATCCGGGATCTAGAAGAAACTTTCCACAAACTAAGACAGCATAACATACGTTTAAATCCGTTGAAGTGCGCTTTCGGAGTAAAGGCTGGGAAGTTCTTAGGATTCATGCTTACTCACAGGGGAATATAAGCAAATCCAGACAAATGCAGGGCTATCCTAGACATGAAATTCCCAGCCAGCAAGCGAGAAGTCCAACAACTACCGGGAAGAATGGCCGCCCTAACACGGTTTCTCCCAAAATCTGCGGAAAAGGCCCTTCCCTTCTTCAAATTGTTGAAAAAGGAGGCTAACGTGGGATGGAACCCGACATGTGAAGAGGCTTTTCAAGAGATCAAAAGATGTTTGGCTTCACCCCCAGTACTTTCAAAACCAGATCCCGGAGAAACACTTATCTTGTATCTCTCGGTCGGAGAAGAAGCCATAAGTGCTGTACTAGTCAGAGAAGTTGGCAAATCTCAGTCACCGATCTATTTTGTGAGACGGGTCCTCAAGAACTTGGAATTACGATACCAGAAGCTCGAAAAAGTGGCTTTCGCTCTGCTTACAACGACAAAAAGACTTCGTCCGTACTTTCAAAGCCATATCATCATTGTCAGAACAAACCAACCTATCCAGCAAGTATTACACAAGCCAGATTTGGCTGGAAGAATGATGAATTAGGCCATCCAGTTGTCCGAGTTTGATATCAAATATGAAGCCCGGCACGCCATCAAGTCTCAAGCCCTAGCTGACTTCGTAGTAGAATTGACCCCGGCATCTTCCACCTAGCAAGGAAATCCAGTGTGGAAATTATATGTGGACGGCTCATCCAACTCCAAGGGAAGCGGATCCGGGGTTATTATTGAGAATCCTGAGGGTGTATCATTTGAACAATCGCTGCAGCTTAATTTTCCAACATCTAATAATCAAGCGAAATATGAAGCATTGATTGCCGGGCTAAAGCAGGTTAGAGAACAGGGAGCATTGAGAGTCAATGTCTTCACTGATTCACAACTTGTTTCAGCACAGATTGAAGGGAGGTACCAAACCAAGGGACCTTTATTAGCTAAATACCTTGCTAAAGTAAAGGAAATAATAACAGAGTTTGATGAAGTCATCATCATCCATATCCCGAGGGAAGAAAATGCCCGAGTCGACATATTGTCAAAACTGGCAACTACAAAAGGCACGAGTAACCATAGAACAGTCATTCAACAGGAACTCTCCAGACCTGCATGCGTCATGGTAACCTTAGTAGCTAAGGACTGGAGGAGGCCGATCATCAATTATTTGGAATAGGGAATGATACCAGATGAAGGAATAGATGCGAGAAAGCTAATTCGAGATGCTACTATGTACACCATAGTTGATGGTGAATTATACCGTTGGGGCCTCCACACTCCAATGTTGCTATGCCTAAACTCGGACCAAGCCGAGTACGTACTTACAGAAATACATGAGGGCATTAACGGTCAGCATATGGGTGCGAGAGCTTTAGCGTTGAAAGCCCTTCGTGCCAGATACTTCTGGCTGATGATGAAGGCAGACGCAGCGGAACATGTGAAAAAATGTGACAGTTGCCAAAAGCATGCAAATATTATGGACTCCCCCAGCCGAACTAACTTCAATCACGACACTATGGCCTTTCTACAAGTGGGGAATGGACCTTTTAGGACCATTTAAAGCAACGGAAGGTCAAATGAAATGGCTAATAGTAGCCGTGGACTACTTTACAAAATGGATTGAGGCCGAGCCCTTAGCCACCATCACCTCGGCACGAGTTCGAAAATTCTTTGAGCACAGCATAATAGCAAGATTCGGGATTCCAGCAGAAGTCGTCACAGATAACGGGACGCAATTCATGGACAAGAATTTTAAGGAAATGATGGTCGGGTTCCATATAAAACATCACTACTCATCAGTAGAACATCCACAGTCCAACGGCCAGGCAGAAGCAGCAAACAAAGTTATTTTGGACGGGTTGAAAAAACGAATGCATGAAGCCGGCCCAAACTGGGTCGAACAACTATATTATGTTTTATGGGGGCATAGAACCACGGCCCAAACAACCACTCAGGAAACTCCATTCAGAATGATGTAAGGTTGCGAAGCCATGATACCCGTGGAAATCAGCCAACCATCATGGAGAAGGCAACATATGTCTCATGTGGAAGACAACAACGCAGCATTGGCTGCCGAGTTGGATCTGATAGAAGAAGTCCGCACCATGGCGCATCATCGAGATTTATATATGAAGCAGATAACGGCCCAAAAATTCAACAAAGAGCTTAAGCCGAGATCCTTTGAAAAGGGTGATCTCGTGTTACGACGAGCAGATATCGGAAACAAGAATGCCCGAGATGGGAAATTAGCATCCAATTGGGAAGGACCGTACCGAGTCACTCAGAATCTGGGACATGGAGCGTACACGCTAGAAACTCTTGAAGGTAAACATGTCAAGCGCGCATGGAATGCCGACAAGTTAAAGATATATTATAGCTAAAAGTTCGGAGCCGTGATAAAATCCATGTGTTTCCCCTTAATTGATGTCGAATCTTTCATGGGGATCATGGATTAATGTTTAGTTTTCTTCTGTGTGTTTTCCCTTAATTGATTTTGAATCTTTCATGGGGATCATGGATTAATATTCAGCTTTCACCCATGTGTTTCCCCTTAATTGATTTTTAATCTTTCATGGGGATCATGGATTAATATTTTCATGTGTTTCTCCTTAATCAATTTTGTGAACCGAGATACAATATACTGGTATCCGGGTAAATCTTTTATGGAGATCATGAATTATGTATTCATGTGTTTCTCATTAATTGATTATGTAAGCAGGGAATGTAACGCCTGTGCAAGTCTTTCATTGAGATCATGAATTTATGTAATCTTCGAAGGATATTAATAAAAATCCTTGTTATAAGGAAGTTATATATATATATATATATATTGTGCACAAGTTATGTGAGCCTAGTAGCTGTTATGCATTAACTTGGCCCTGATCAAGCCGATGTAACCATTTACTCATGGATAAGTGATCGGATATTTTGAAAGAATTACATCCATTGATTAATGTTTATGGAATGCATTAACGATTGCTAGGACTGGAACACGGTTCCAAAATGATATTTAAGTCCCGACTAATGATTCAGGTAAGATAATACTTGGCCATTGGAGCCAAATTAATACTCGAAACATACAGGAATATCCAGACCGGAGAAAGTAAAGCAAATCAAGGATGATAAAAGCTGAATACATTAATAGGAGAAATTGTATGAATATTCAAGTAAAGTTGACCACGGTAATATTAAAAGATTGTTTGGGGAAAGCAATTAAGATTACAATTGCAACCGACATTCCGGTCCTTCAAAATTAAACTTGTCCGCCAGCAGCAACCTCGGGACCCTCAGCCGGGGAAGCAACTTCTGGGGGGATGTAAGGGACTAGCTCACTATTTTCAACATATGCCCGGCAATGAGTCCCTTCCAAATTCAGAGTTACTCCCTGGTTCAAATGCTGGACTTGTTCTATTACATTTGAAAAGGCCTCCTCCGCAATCGATCCCAGCATTTCTTGGAGCTCGGCCACGTCCTTCTTGGCTAGCGTTGCCTCTTGTTGAGATTTCTCGTAGAGAACCCTCAAATCAGCAAGTTCTAGAGCCAACAAGGCAGCTTCATCCCGAGCTTTATTAGCTTTGGTCAAGGCAGCATCAGAAGAAGCTTTGAAGAAGTCGGCATCTTTCTTCGCCGCTTGGAGTTCATCACAAATGGAAGAGATACCTTCATTCGCAGTAGCTAAATCCCCATGGGAAGTGACGAGCTCCTCCATTAGCTTTATGTTTTCCTCTGCAAGCTTAATATTTTCATCTTTAAGTTTGATATGCCGAGCCTTTAATGATACCAAGCTGGGCACCAAAGTAGCACATTTAAAAGCTTGAAGATGAAGTTGGTCGAGCTCTCGGAGATCATCATCAGAAAAAGGAGTCAAATCAGAGAAGCGTCTAGGAGCCTTGGTAAATGGAAAAATGTCTTCAACTCCCTTTTCCTAGAGGCATCCCGACACCAATGAAGAAGCAGCTAGGGCGGCAGAAGGAGCGGCATTAACGGCGGCAATAGTAGCGGCGGTGGTGGAAGGTTCAGCTGCTAAGTCTTCTATGATAATCGGGACAGGGTCGAGATGGACTTCTTGATCCCCATGCTCTGCGGCAGATGCAGTCTCGCCTGTTTCAAGGGAGATCGTCTTTTGAGGGTCACTGGTGACCACAGTATCAGCTCGGCATTTCTTAGTACTCTCTGCCAGCATTCTTTGAATGTATCGACGACGGCCACCAGTAGCCTTCTTTCCGGGATGAGGTACAAGGTCGGCAGTAGAGTCTTCCATCTCGGCAGCTACAACAAACAGTAAGGTTAATGGCTAGAAATGAAATAAAGTATGGTAAAATTTTTTTAAACATTTAATAAACCTTGAGCTTCCTGATGTAAGTTGATTTGAATGAGCGTCGACGCCTCTATGTCAGATAGGCTAGACTTATCAACACGATAGGATGCAGGAGGATTGGTGTGATGTTCCTGGGTCCAGTAGAGTGGGAATTTCCACTCAACATCGGGTGATTCTGGACCCCGGAGGAAGAATGGTTGTTTGCCGGCTTTGGCTACAACTTTGAAGAAATTATTTTTGAAATTTTTAAAAGAATCAGTGAAAATAGAAAAAAGACGACGGTCAGAGAGGCTTCGAAGAGAAGTCCACCCTTTCCGAGTTGGAGGTTCCTGACCGGTACGGCCGGTATGAACATTAAAAAAGTAAAAGAAAAGAGGAACGGTGCAAGGAATATATAATTCCACACACAAATCCTCGAAGGATTTCACAAAAGCCCAGCTGTTGGGATGTAATTGGGAAGAGGCCAAGTGAAGATGATTTAAAAGCTGCATTTTGAAATCCGATAGAGGAAATCGAATTCCTAGATGTGTGACCACATCCTTGCAGAAGAAAAAATAATTAGGCTCACCTTCCTTGGCACATGAACAAATGGGCTCGTTCGGGTCAGGGGGTCGGATAGAAAACCCGTCCTGGTTGCCTATGGGGAATGCTGCTATGTTCCCCGGGGTCAAAATGGAAGAAGTACGAAGTACTTCATATGTGACCCAAGGAAACTTAGTGATTAGAAGGGGAGAAGGGTTGTCGGGTTGGGATCCTGTTGATTGAGATTCGTTGACCATTTCCACTGACGGGGTATCCATAACAACCTACAACAAAATAAAAGAGAAAATTAGTAAGGAATACCTGGAGGTGTAGCTGAAAGATGAAGAGTTGAAGGAATGGCCAGCGCCGAGCTGATGCAAGAGGAAGTTGGCATTCTGGCCTCGGCATCCGGCAATAATGACCGAGAGACCCTAGCCACCGCAGGAGTGGCCTTTCGGACCGGATTGTGACGACATGACTCGAGGATCTCACCGGTTCGCTCATATTGTCCGATATGGACATAATAATGAAATTCATCCATACACTTCGAACAGGGCTCAAAGTGAACTTCATAGATAGGTTCTAAAGAATCCGGGTCAACAATACGAGAAGAGTTTGTGCTAGTTGCTGAGGAGGGACTTAGATTTTTAGACACATTTCTAGAAGATCCTATAGTCCTAGAAGAACGAAAATCCTTCGAAGAATGTCTAATCCCAGAATTAACGGAGGAAACCCGTTCTAGAGCCCTATCAGCCAAAATTTCTAATGGACTCATCCTACTGCAATCTGTACCTATGCGAATGCCCCTACGAGTTGAAGAAAGGCTAGAATGAGACTTTTTTGGAACCCCCGAACCTCCAGAAGGAACTTTTAACAAATCATTTTTCTTTTCTTCATCAGAAAGGGGGAGACCCCAAAACCAGAATGCAGATTTAGGGGGAACATTTTTACGAACGAATGCTTCCTCCTCAGGAGTAAGCTCCATTATAACAGAAAAAGGAAAGGTGAAAGAAAAAAGAGCCCCAGAACAAATAATTAATCTAAAGAAGCAGAATACTCATATACAAGGGTCGAAGAAATATGCAGAGAAGAACAGAAATCGAATGCAAGAATCAACAGAAAAGAACAATGCAATCGATTACAATAATGTGGATATTAGTAAATACCTGAAAGCTTCAATGAGTTTGGAACTTCAGAAGGTGTTGGAGTGGAGGGGATTTGACAGAAAGAATCGACACAGAAGCGTAAATGAGGAGAAATGAAGACAAATGGGGGAGCCTAAGGGAATTAAAATGCAAATAACTGCCAAAACCCATTTATGAAACGTCTCAGAAAAGTAACCTTCAAGATATGATAAGTCACTAAGGGTAGAAATGAATTTTTCCATGCTACATAGGGGGCAAAATAGGAAGAAAGTCAAAAACTCATGATGAGGGCATGAAGAATTGCAACGACGCATTAAATGATGTGAGCAGGAACTGTCGTCAAGAGAAAATGAAAAGACAACCTTTTGTTTCTCCAAACAGGAGCCTCGAGCAAACCAAAGTTTTCAAAGCCGAGATCATCAATCATGACCGTAAAACCTCCACCTCGGTCGTTCACAAAAGAGGACATATATTTCGGCAGCTCAAAGTAATGGACGAGATGAATCTCGGCCTTCTGATGGAACTCGGACCAATTTCGGTCACAAAACTTGTAGATAATTGGCGGATGTGAAAAGACACACAACAGGGAAAGCGTCAGGATTAAAGTATGCAAAGAAATGACAAAGCATTAAATGATCAGCATACGTGTCACTTATCAGGACAAAGATGTTTGACTTCCCGATGGTCAGATCTGATCAAGCTATCATTGAAAAGATAAGAAATAAGCTTGACAACAGTTGGAAAATCGCCCCATACGAGCATCCGAAGACCGGCTAATTATCTCAGCACGAAGCAAGCAAGAGTAACCCACCTCGGCACAGAATTTCTGGAGTGAATATAGCACGGGCCTATCTACTGATACATCCTGATCATCCAGAGTGCTTGATAACCGGGCTGGGGGGCATCTGTTACGGATAAAAGGCCCATTTATCTTATTGATTTCAATATTCAAACTCTCAACAACCCAATATTTTAACCATCAAAGGATAGAAGATATAACAAATATCACAAAGATATAACAAATATTATAACCACCACTAAGATATTCAGTTAACCGAAGATCCCGGCCAGTGGGCTTCAACCACCACTCCACCAGGGTCTAGGTCAGTATCCTATAAATAGAGTATCCTCAATGGAGAAAGGTACATACATTCTGACTCTCTCTTTTATAATCACACAGAGCACACACTGCACGCCACTCGTGTTGTGTATTCATTCTGTAGTGATCTTCTTCCTTGAGGTGCTTCTTCACCATAAGCATCTTGAGAGAGAGAGAGAGAGCCTGATCCCATATTAATTACCTAACAATCCTTGTTGGACATTTCTGTTCGCTTTGAGCAGAACAGGTGGGGAATGGGTGATGGGCTCCAAGGGGTTGGGAAGGGAACAATGATGGGAGGAGGAAGAAGAAGAGGGTTGGGAGGACAAAGTCGAGGAGGAAGTGGAGACGTTGTTCGCGGAGGAGGTAGCGGAAGGAGAGCCATGGCTTCTGCGGCTTCGGGTAATAGGCGTCGTCCATGGATGGGCCTCGTGCCCTCGAAAAAGCAAGCCCAAAGATGAAGACATTCTCGCCAATATGGGGAGGGACACTCACCTCATCATATCCAAGTCAGGGATGCGTGCATTTTGCTGCTAAATTATAAACTCGCCTAACTTTTATGCTCTATTCATCTTCAATTTTGAATTCTAAATAATCTTTAAAGGGAATAACATATTTAGAAACCTAAATGCTATTTCATACCCAAAGAGAGAATGAAAATAAATATAATAACTAATGTATGTTATAAAATAATAAAAAAATAGAGAAATACGAAGTGACCGTCAGATGTTTGTAATTCAGGGTGTTTAAATATCATCATTCATCTATAAAATACTTGCTTAATTAAGAACAACGATAAATAAACACTTATTTAATCTTTTTTAAACTCACGTTAGGCCAAATGGATAAAAATAAGAATAATTCTAGAATATAAATGATTTCTAAATGGCTGTCAATCCACTATACCAAATGCAATAGTAATTTTAATTGGGTTACAATGAGTCTTGTCATACTTTCTGTGTGACCTTCTTTTTTTAATTGAAGTTTTCTTTCAAGTTATATGTCACACTCTAGCATAAAAAGAAAGGGTTGATGTCAAATTTGACATTTTCAAACAAGTTAATATCTAAAGATGAGAGTCTTTACTATGATTTTGCTCGTCTTCTGTACAGGTAATGTTGACTTTTTTATTCCCCAGAATAAATAGAATGATAATGTATGGATATACTGAAGTACATTCTCATATTTGTTTTGGAGGATTGGTAAAATTTGGGGGGCTAAATGATTCATCAAACTATTATCTGCATCTTGTTACACAAACAACTATATTTTGAACGGGTTCATAACCTTGTACATAAAACGTTGATTTAAATTTTCTTTACAAATTTTTTTTTCAAAACCACTGCCCTCGAACACCTGCCACTAAATATACGGACATAAATAAATCTGCCCAAGTCCATCAGTGCCCCTAATCATTATGTTGCACTAACATTCATTCCATATAAAAAGCCATAGGAATGAGAATGAAGACTCATGGACCATAGAAACGTATGTGGTTGGATTGAGGAAGCCTTTCATGTAGAAAGTCATAGGAATGGGATATTGGTTATGATAGAGCTTTCCCTTCCCATGCCCTACCATATTTTTGTTAGATATTAGATCACGTAGTTACCATTTTTTTTATAATTGGTATTAAATATCTACCAAATTTAATGTAAATATCATATATAACATAGCATGTTAATATATTGTTTCACGTGTTACTAAATTAACCTTGCTCTTTGTTTGGATACTTCAACCCCCCTTTTAGCTTCAATTCTTTCATATATTCAATCTTTTCGGCTTTTGCATTGTTTGCTTATGAACTTAATGGACTGATGTTTTGTATGTTACCTAGTGTCTCTAGCAACCCGCTTCCAAAATTAAATATCAAATTTTAGCTACATATAACATTTGGTAAAATTCAAAGTTATAAAATTAAAAATAAATAGTTTCTTTTAAGTAGTCCAAATTGATGGGGAAAAACACTCAACAAAATAACACAAACTCAATAATAGAGTGATAAGCAAAGAAAATAAAATTCTCCTAAACTTGCAAAGAATCTGCAAGGAACACCAACAATAGAACAAAAATAGAACCATGAAAATAACACAAGAGACACAGTGTTTAACGTGAAAAATCCCTCAAAGCAACAAAGCATCAATGCTCACGGATAAGAAACAAAACAAGAAGATGAAAAATCCTAATAGCAAAGTAGAAAACTGTGAAGCAGATATCTCCCTCTCCAAACTTTGTTTTGACGATCCAACTGGACAAAATGAAATTTCACGTGTGCTGAACATGTTGTTCGAAAATCAACCCGATCCAACATTGAACAAATCTGTAGTTGCAATCCGCAAAGCGCTTGTTTGGTGGTGTGCAAATAACACAATGGGATTTCTTTCTCACTTCTCTCTTGGTGTATGTAGTTGTATGTTTCACTCTAATGAAACTCACTTTTGTCCCTAATCTAATCCTTCTCCAATAAGCTTAGTGAGACATAATGGGCCACCATATTTAGGTCTTTTCTCCACATAGGAAAGGAGCCCAAATCCAACAAAATAGAAGTTTTGAACTCAAAATCACACAAGTAAAAATATATAAAAAAAATAATATGAGAATTAGCTCTTACTCATGGATACACTACTGTACAAAATATTTTGATTCCTCAAATGAAAAAGATTAAGAAGGTTTCACATTTAACTCAAGAGTTTTTAATGAAGGATGCATAAAATGTATACATAGAAGATTAAAAAGCACATGCTATGCAAGAAAAATCTATTTCATGTTTAGTATCTAAGGTGAAGCTTAGAAAGAACTATTTCAAGAAATGAACTAAATAAAGATAATACCTCTTATTAAGAGATTAAAGGTGGACATTCAAGCAAATTATTACTATTAGAAGTATTGATAGTTTTCACTTAAATTTGATCCAATTCCTCTAACCTTGATTGCTCGACACCTAACCCACATAAATAGAAACTTATAATTAGTGACAATACCAACATCTAATGCATCCTTCATAAAAACTCTTGAGTTAAATTTCTCAACTTTCTCAAATGGTAGGTCTTGAGAATAAAAAAAGAGAGGTGAAAATTCACATGTATATATAGAAGATTAAAAAGCACATGCTAGGCAAGAAAGATTTTTTTTAAGTTGGAGCTTAGAAATAACTATTTAAATAAATGAACTCAAGAAAGAGAATACTCTTATTCAAAGATTAAAGCTAGACATTCAAGCAAATTCTGACCATTAGAATTATTGATAGCTTTCACTTGAATTTGATCCAATTGCTCTAACCTTGATTGCTCGACACCTAACCCACATAAATAGAAACTCATAATTAGTGGCAAAACCAACATCTAATGCATCCTTCAATCAAAGGAAATTTCACATTACAACCAGCATGCCTTGATTTTTATGGAAATCATAACAGAATATGGGTGAGGCATTTTGTCAAACACCTCATAAGCAAAACATATTTCAATATTTTAAGCAGAATTTGTACTTATGATATAGGAAGCAAAAATTTCAAAGGAAATACAAAGAAAAATTTGTAGTTATGATATTGGAAGCAGAATTTTAAACACATGTAAAGAATGATTAGCATAAAACATTAAAAACAAAGTAATCAAAGGAAATAGGATCATTTATCTCATCAAACTCAAAAAAATACTTGTAAATAATGATTCACAGAGCAAGGATTGTCCATGTTTGTCAAATACCAAACCACAAAATTAAATAGTAAAATGAAGCTTGTTATAAAGAAATACAAAGTTCATTCAAACATTTGATCAAACACATCACTTGCAAACCACAAATGAGACCAACCCAACTAAAAAAACACAATATCATTCACAGAGGATCATTTACCTCATAAAAAAAAATTTGTATAGAATGATTCAGACGATTGGCTAGAGGAAGAGTATCACAACCAAGCTGAAAACATAAAAGATGATGTTGCTGCAGGAGTAGTAGAAGAAGCAAGCTGCAGTAGTGAGGTAGAGCTGAAAACAGAGATAGGAGATGATGTTGTCAAACGCACAAGTAAGCTTCTGAACTTTGTAGCTCGATGACGTCACATCATAGAAGAGTAGGTAACAAAGGTAGTGTATCATAGCTTGTGGAGGTAACGTGTTGTGAGAAGTCCATTTCAAATTTTGGAAGACTCCAGTATTGGCACTCCTGAGCTGAGGGAGTCCGAAGGTGAGGAACTCCATTGAAGCTAAGGAAGATTGTAGAAGTGACACGTCAAGATAATGGACTGAGAAAAGATGCGGAGGTGACACGTGTAATTTTAGCTGAGAAAGGCCATGGTGATGACACCTATATAGACTATGTTCTTTTATTATAGATAGTAGAAGTAAATAGTAAAAGTAGAAGCTTTTGTTTTAAAAAAACTAGTTATGGTACCCGTGCGGGTGCACGGGTAAGCCTCACGTTCATATGCATGTTTAGAATCTAAGCAGTATTTCATGCAAGCATCCATAAATAGAATAAAACTTTGTAATGTGTAATATATAATAGTCAAGTGTTGTAAGAGTAAAGAGAGAATAGGTTGTTACAAACCAAAAGATAAAGATACAAATGTAGGAACAAAAGATAGTTAGCAAGATAGAGTTTAGTCTTTGTAGAGTGAACACATTAGTTGTGTTTAACCGATGTACCAAAGCACATGGTTGCTAGTGGAATTAGGGAACTCGATCAAATGCCATATGTCATCCAAGTATTTTTTTTAAAAGCTAAAACAAAGCTTTTTAGGGAGTTCTGCGTAAGGCTACATTTGAAAATTTAAAACATTAGTGTCAATGTAGGAGAGACAAGATAACAATTAAAACCTATAAAGTAGAATACATAAAGAAATGCTAACCATGTCCTTAACATACATAATATTAAGGCAGTGTTCAGATTTTCTATGAATTTGCATCATGTTGCATCATGTGTAAGGTCATGTCCTTAAGATTTACGGTATTTCCAGACATTTTTGCTAAAAAATCCGCACAAAAAAAGTGTAAATCATGTGCCCAAATTGCAGACAAAAACTACCCAATTAAAGAACCATTTAGTTTATATGCCAATAATAAATATCAATATATGTCGAGATTACCAGATAAATTGATATGATATATTATTTTTTGCAGCTAGTTGTCCTTTGCAGACCAAGAAACAAACATAGTATAAAATGGTTAGCAGGAACAGAGAACATTTTAATAAGCAAATGTGAGATGCATGAATATATGTAGAAAACAGAACATGGTGATAGGTTATTGTAACACCTTGAAATTTTACAAGTAGAACGATATTTTTGTTGATTAATTGTTTAATATAAATCTTGAAATCTGTAAAAGTATTTTGCAAGAGTGTTTGTGCGTAAAAGGTGAAAGTCAAAATTTATGGCTGAGATAAGCTACCCGTACACGCATAGTAAAAATGGTGGTGGCTATGGTGGCTGTTCGGTCACGCAAGTGGGTAACTATGGTGGTTGTGATAGCTAGCTAAATCAAGTTGTTGGCAACTTGCCTCAATGCTTCATCTATAAATAAGCCTAAAGCAGAAGAATGGTTCACTCTCACTTCTGGATGTGTTTTTCTTTTTTTTCTCTCTCTAAAAATCTTTGCACCAGAAATCTCTCTCTTCCACCTTCTATACCACTTTAACTCTCAAGAATCTCCATAGCAGCGGCGGAAAATCCTCTCCTTTAAGAAGAATTGGTGAACGAAGCATAATCCTTTCATTCCTCGTTGCTGGGGGAACTTGTGTTCGAACAAAAACTCACGTTAAGTGTGAAAGAAAAGAATACCTATTGAGGTAAGGAGAGTTTATTGTGTTAATAATGATTTTTGATATCATGGTTGGATTAAAGTGTGTATCTGTTATTTAATATACTGCGTAAAATATATTGACGATGTCTGTAAATGGTGTGAGAAAGACGACTACCAGGTTGTGTTGTGACGTTGGTTGCCGGGAAGGGTTGGCCGAGTTGTATGTGTCAAACCTTTGTTTGTGACGTCGGCTGCTGGGAAGGGTTAGCCGAGTTGCTTGTATCAAACCTTTGTTTGTGACGTCAGCTGCCGGGAAGGGTTGATCGAGTTGCATGTGTCAAACCTTTATTTGTGACGTCAGCTACCGAGATGGGAATGTCGAGTTGAACGGTTCACGTACCATGCATGTGTGCATGTGTGCATGAAGGACTTACCATGCATGTGTGCATGAAGGACGTAACTTGGTAAATGTCTATATACTGGGTTTCTTTACCCGGGGTTGTTCCCTTAAGAACTGCTAGGGTTCGTTTCCTTTTCTTTAGATGTATGGGGTTCCTTACCCGGGGTGGTCCATCAGAGCTATCGAGCTCAATTTACTTCATGAGAAGAGAAAGAGCCACCAGGTTCGTTACTCGGCAGAGCTCGTACCCGTTTCCTTGTGAATTACCGGGCTTCCTTACCCAGACAACCTTGTGCCCTTGTCCGACCTTGTTCAGGATTATTACATCAGTTGTTATGGCTAAGTGCCAATCCAGACACCTAATATTGCACACCTATTCACTTGTTTGTAGTGTTTGTGAATGACTTTGAGATTGACCATTGTATTGGCTTGAGTCATTAAATGCATTAATATCATGAGGGGTGTATGGCATTATCCTAACTGGGATGAGTTAATCCCAGACAGGGCCATACATTGATAGTGCCATGGTAATCTAAATGTGTTTGGATATACATAAATACCCACAGGGGTGTATGACATTATCCTAGCCAGAACAAGTTGATCCTGGGGCTGGGTCATACATTGATGGAGCAGTGGAGATATTTATGTATTGATGTGAGATGCCGGGACCAGGTGGTTAACCTTGCAAGGATCATGGTCAGTGCATTAGTGTACCCGAGAATGGGTCAGTATATATGTATATGGGGGGCGTATGATGTTATCCTACCCGGGTTGAGTTGAGCACGGGTCTGGGTCATACGTTGATAGAGCCCATGTACATACTTCATGCATAATGGAAATAGGATGGTGGCAGTAGGGTACAGAGGTACTAGATGGACATCTCTGTTTGGAACTCCTTTGTGACTCAGGGCTGATCACCATGGGGGGGAGCGACTTGTGCACGACAGAGTGACCTTGACGAGCTTTTGCATCATTTTCCTGAGTAAGGCTATTTTCATGAGGATGGTACCACATTGCATTGACTAAGAGATAAGTCTAGAACATGCATCATGACTAGTCATTTTAAGATGAATTGTGAAATGTGTTTGGACGGATTGTCCATGGTTGAATGCGTGATAAAATATTTGAATATTGTTGTGAATTTTTCAATGTTCAAGTTATTTTTTTATAACTGATGATATTTATTTAATTATTATTTTACATGATGGACTCACATTTGCCTTGTTATACCTTGTGGATTGGTACCTGTGATGATCGCGAACCATGTTCATGTGAGCAAATGGACAGCAGTAGGAGACCGGGAAGATGACCTATGTTGGTTGGAGCCGCTAAGTAGTCGAGATGTAGATGGGCTAGATCCCGGGCAAGGGTTGTATTTTTGCTAGTTACACCCCTTGTTCTAATGACTACACCCCGACGTTTTGCTAGTTACTCCCCGTCATTTAAATCCTTGTTTCTTTTGAGAATTTTGTACAATTCAGACTTGGTTATTTATAATTACTACCAACTTATGATTATTAATATACAAGTATTATGATGTATTGCACCTTTGTGTATTCGAGTTTTGATTTGTGATATTGATTATACTTACGAAAAAAAATTTACTACTATTTTTATAAACAAACTTAAAGGAATTTTCAAAAATAAGCTACCATTAAAAGCATAATTAAGAGTTTGATATAGTAGCGACGAGGCGGGTCGTTACAGTTATTGCTAAGCATACATAGAGAAGATACATATTGCAAATTGGGAATTCACAGGTATCCAAATAATAATGTGTTAAATGATTACTAGAGGGCACACAAGCAGCAATTTTATAATGGTCTAATAATCTCTAAATGCTACAAAAACAATATGGTGTATGTTGTTTCGCACATAAGCAATAATTTTATAATGGTATAATAATCTTTAAATTTGTCATCCTAAATATAAGATTTATTTAAGGGTCTGAATTTATGTTATAATAGCTTCACCAAATAATCATGACAAAAGTGAATCAATGACAAAGCAAAACTGAAAATATGAGGGTGTGATGCTTTTGAATTTGCAAAGTAAACTTAATATTCAATAGTATCAAAACTTTAATTTTGAATAGTACCTAAGATGGAGATAAAAAACTTTTTAGTTCTGATATGGACTTTAAACCCTGAGTTCTATCATAACAGGATATTCAAATTTGATAGTTTGGATGTAATAATCGTTAGCATACCAAGAATGTCTCGCATTATAGTTATCTGTTTCTAGAATGAAGGTACTTTGGAGTAATTTGCAAGTGCTTACCTTTTGTACAATTTGGTCGTTTGTCGTCAGTGTCGATGAAGGTAGCATCATTTTCTCTTGTGTGTTAGTGAATAAGTACGAAGTGGTCGTCGTTATATAAGTATTGACGGTGGATTGCACTGGGTGTTCAGTGGATGAAGACGCTTCGTCTCTGTTGTCTGGTTGCTTCTTTCACAGAGTGTGTGATTGTGTCCCAATGTGTGTTTGGAGTAGAATGATGTGAATAGTGATATTGTTACTTTGATGACATTGTATTGGGTCTCACGAAGTTGGACCCTGATGAAGTACATATCTATACTTTGGCCCTGACTTGAGATAATATATTGTATTTTGAATGAATACACGACCTAGTAGTAAAAACAAATTGTTTTAAAAAGTGTTGCTTGCTTATATAAGTTAGTGTTTTTTGTTTGGTCCAACTATTTTCCTTCGTGGATATTATCATCTGCTACCAGAACATGAATTCAATTTAACCATGTAATTATGCATCATATTTCAATTGAATGTTGATTTTGGATCAAAAAGCTGTATCCAATTTTGCTAACTTAAAAAAAATGTGAATAACTGAATTTGATTTACAAAGTTGCAGAACATAGAAAAAATTTAGGATTCCATGTTGTGTTTTATGTGAAATTATTACTTTATTTGTTATCTATTTTCCATTTTTTGTCCTCCGATCATTAAACATAGTGTTAATTAAGGTGATAGAATAAGTATATAATATTTAGACATGATTAATTTTGAGGAAAAACATTTAAGGTTAGAATGTTTTTTCTAAAATATTAGTGTTTTTATTAAAATAATAAAGTCATGAAAAAATATATAAATAAATTGGATATATGATTAATACTTTTTATTATTATTTTAGTAATTTTTTAAAATAAGTACATAATTTATAACAAATAATTATTTTAAATGTGAAACCAATTTCAAGAAGAAAATATCTTTCATTTTTAATGTATAATAGTAGTATGAAAGTGATTTTTTATGATATGGAGCTTACAAAAATTCAAATTACTTTTTACTTACATATCTAATTATATTCTTTTTTATAATTATGATAGTAACCAATTATAAATGTATATATAGTTATTTTTAAATACATTTTAATACATATTCTAAACACATTTTATAATGTAATGCATTTGAACTACTAACATATAACTAATAGATAATAAATTTTTTTATCTTTGTAATATTAATCTAAAATATTATTATTTTCATTGGTGATTACATTTTTTAAACATGTTAATTAGATAATTAAATTTTTTATTGTGTGCGTGGAAGAACACTAATTTCCTAATTAAATGAATATTATTTATCTAAAAAAAATACACTTTTATTTTTTTTAACTAAAGGATACTTTGGATTTTAAAAAAATAATACTAGTGCAATGAATTTTGTCCTAAGTCCAAAATCACATACATGGACTACTATTTTGCTAATATTACAATCACTATATACTTCATATTGAAAAACACAAAAATTAGGGTGTTTTTGATTATTAATTTTTAGTTTTTAAAACCACATTATAAAATAATTTGTAAATTGATTTTAAGAGACTAGAAGTTAAAAGAAGATGTGAAAATATAAGAAAAACTAAAGTAATGAAAAACGGAAAAAAAATGTCGTTTTAGTTTTCTAATTTTTCAAATAATAAAAAGGTATGGATATTAGATTTGAAATGAATACAATTATAGTATTCAAATAGTTTAAGATAGAATGATAAGCCACAGGACAATATAAAGCCAATATACAAAGATAACATCATCCATGCAACAATTATAATATTTAAATAGTTTAAGATAGAATGATAAGGTTAATTACAAAAGCTTACATCTTGATATAAATGTATTTTTGCCAAAAAGCAACCAAGGTAGAGTCAAGGCTTTGGGAGAGATTAATTGTCATATTTGCAATCAATGCATAAACCACCACACTATGTTGTTTGTTGGGTATGGGAACTCCATGATAAACTTGAAGTTAGTTTTCAAATCGTTATCCTTTGCAAAAGCTTTCCAACCAAATCCAATTTTGCACTCTTTTGCCAATGGTTAAAGACAAGCTTGTACATAGTTGTTCCTTCAAAATTCAGGTGTGTGAACCTTGTGTCCTACAGAAAGTAATACATGGTACTTGGGACATCCTGAAATCAACAATAAGTGTTGTTAGAAATGTATAGATTGGTATTGATTTTAAATGACTAAAATACTATAATGGGTAGTAATCTGTAACTTACCAAGGCATTGGCAGAAATCTTATATTCGTTTAGCAATATGCGGAAGACAATAGAGTTAGGGTTCTGTCTGTATAGGGAATGCCATTTTGGAAAGGCATGTGCCTCAGAACCAGTTTTATAGACAGTTATGAGGAACACATATTGTCCGTAATGTGTCAACATTATCTGACAATTACCTTCAAGATGGTAGTACTCTCTATTCGCTGTCCAGTCTGCCACAATTAGAGGGTTTTGTAGGGATTTGTTGTACTTGACCACATGATGATTTCCATAAGCATCAATCAGATGCCATGTTTCCTCCAAATGGTCTTTACACCTGATTGCAAAGCTTTTGGCAATTTCTGCATAAGGCTACATGTACCATAAAAAATAGGAAATTAGTTATTTACATAAGGGCATGTGTAATGCACAACACATTGATAACAATTTACATGGTTTGTAACATGCACAGTGTTGATACAGTCATCAAATGTCCTATTAATCTGCATCATGCTTACAGCCATTTCCTTCAGATTAACTTCATCTTCTTTCATTTTTGCTGAGTTGCACATACAACATAAGAAATAGGAATTTGTAATTGTCAATGTAAAAAAAACATGAATCTGTATGGTAAGAAATGAAGTAAAATGTCAGGTTTAAGATACCCAATTACACCATACATTAATATGCACTTGTTGAACAACAAGTTTGAATAAAATTAGGAATGAATAAACAGAAACAAATTTGTTGGAAAAATAACATGATGGTTGTAAGCATGATGCAGTACACAAGAGAATCAATAAAGGCACAGATTTTAATGTAAGTGCAGTAACCTAAATAACATGTTAATGTGGTATTTATTTCAATATGAATCAAAACTTTTCCAAATGGTGGGTAACTATTTTTAGGCACACACCTTATCAAATTATATTGAATTGATGGATAATGTATCTATGTACTCCATATGGATATTGATCAATATTATTTTTGCTACATAATCTGTTGGAAAAAGCATGATGCACAACCACTACATCTATATGGCATATACATCTTAGTTTGACTTATAATAGGACAACCAAATGATACTGTCAAAATAAATTAAATGACGAACCAACATAGCAAATTTGAGGGTCTAAACCTCATGGGTTTCAATTTTCATATTAAATAAAATATGTTGAACTATAAGTGAAACAATGAAAAATGTGTTCAAGAATCTAAAACGGATTGATTTTTTGCATATACTGATTTTCTACAGAGAAAGAATAAAAGCTACCTTACCAGGTGCATAGTAACGTCTCTTTTGTATAGTCTTGTGCTGCGTCAGTGTTGATGAAGGCAAAGTGGTTTATTTTCTGTGTGAGTGAATGAGATGGAGTGGTCGTCGGTCTATGCACTGTCTCTGTGCATTCTATTTATCCAATTATTCGATCACCTTGTCTCTGACTCCTGGAACCAAATGACTCTGTTTTATACTTCCAATTGTATTTCAAACAAATCGATGTGAAGTGAATGGTAATAAATGTTTTAATGAAGGTGGTCAAATTTGGAGCATTTGAAGTTGTGGATTTGAAACAGAGGCAGTTTATTACGTGTGTATTGCGGGTTTGGAACACAATGAACCTTGTTGCAGAAGTGAGACGGTCAAATAGATTGGCCCATTTCCACAGCCCAATAAATTGCACAATTTCATCACATTGTGCTGAAGAGGAAGTTGGTAATTGGGTTGAACTAAGCGGTTATAGCCATTATATACTTCAAACTTAGTTGCAAACATTAACTAAATTGTTTAAACAAGTTATTTAATGGTGGATAACTATAAATGGTAAATGTGGAAACCACTGTGCTATGGAATTAAAGACTTGTGATTAATCTATAAATCATTAATTAAAACATTTGTATCAAATATAAGATGAAAGTAAGTCTGAAGTTGTGAAACTAAGCAAAAAGAAATGGTTTAATATCTATTAACCCAAAAAATTGGGTTAAGGTTCAGCCAATGCACCCAAGGTTAAGGTTCATCATACTTTACTCTAAATATTAATCAACTTCTTGCTCTACTCCCATTTATATATAGTTAGTGACTTTTAGTGTTAGAAAAAACTATCACAATTCATGGTGAAAGCTTATGCATGATTTTATATCTAACATACTCCTCACATGAAAGACCTATAGGTTTAAAGTATGAACAAATCTAGACCCCATTTTATCATGTGCTAAAATCCAAAAACTTAGATGAATAATGGTAGCAAGAATTAAACACTTGTGTAAAAGGCTATGATACCATGTCATAGATAAACTCTCGTAAAAGATATTGAGAGGAAAAACTCATGACTGAATTTTATATCTAATAGCTGGCCTTCCATCAGAACATAAATAAAGTGTAGACACCTAAACTAAATGTTTCCTAAGAATATTTATCGAAGTTCTTGTGTAATATAGGTGAACTTTTCCAGTTTACATTTGTTATATAAGTTGTGAAAGTAAGCAAAAAACAATGGTTTAATATATATTAACCCAAAAGATTGGGTTAATGTTCAGTCAATGCACCCAGGGTAAACATTTAGTATAATGTAGTTCAAAAAAACACATAGAACAACAATCCTAATGTTTTTGTCACATTGTTTGTATCCAACATATGATTAATTTCTCAGGTACAAAGTGTCACACTTGTCTTATAAAGTAGATAATATAATTCATTTAAGAAGGAACTATTGTTTTATTGAAAACCACATAATAGAATGAGTATTTCAACATTTTTGACCATGCTGTTACGTGTGATGCTGGTGTTCCAAAAAGGGCATCAAATTAAGTCCTGCATGCAAAGAGTAATTATTATTGTAAAGAGGTTATTCATTTGGATAAGGTGTGTGACTAAAAATAATTACCCACCAGCTAAATCAATCCCAATCTTGCAACTGTTTCTGATAACTGACTATGGTAGAGGTTTGATTCCAAAAGGCCCAGTAGAATATTTGATTCCAGATTTAGTTGTAAGTTAGATATTAAACATAAGTTTATTAGGTGGAAGGAATATTGAAGGAGGGTTTGCCAGTCTTTAAACTGTACATAATGTATGCAATAGGGATGTTGTTTTTACACTATGTATGCAGTATATGAAGGATGTAAGAAACACAACAGTTGGGAGTCAAATGTGCAGTGGGATTGTTTTCAAGAAATGCAGTATGTAAAAAAGTAGCAAAATGGTAGTAACATATAAAATGAAAGAATCATATTACAGATATGAGTTATATATGCTTGGTCAGTGATTAAAGACATTAAATAAGCTAAGAATGGCTTGTTGTAGGATGTTGTTCCAAAATAGAATGCAAGACAAATCCTAAAAACAAAAGAATATTATTGGTGTATATAAGTAAATTTTTTCTATTGTTAGACTTTTGGCAAGCGTACCAATTATCGTTGCAGGTTACAAAATTTATAAAAGATCGTCTCCACAGGGACTTGAGTTACTCAGTTAATCCAAATAAAACTTAATAGTTCAATAGTTATGTATAACGAGTGTGAGCAGAGTTTCATGTATTTGTGAAATAACAGAAATTACGAAATTTAAAGAAAAAGCCAAAATAATAGATTGAGTGCGTTTGGAATTACGGAAAATTACGGAAACTAATAAACGAGTTTAATTAATTCAAGAAAAGTGTAGGATTGGATTTCATCGTTCATACTCTTAGTATCCAATTAACATTATCATGTATAAATTATTTTCTATTATTATTGATGCACACATAAAATCACCCCAAATCGATCCCTCGCATTTGAGAATCCTAAGAATATTTATCAAATATCGATCCCTTGCATATGAAAGAAATACCCCAGCATTACAATCATAATCATGTGCTATTTGTAATCTAACGTTATGCTCTATTCCTAGCAACGTAACTTAAAGAGTAAAATCATTCAGTTCAAGTTTTAAGAGTACTTTCCAGTTAAACTTAGAACCCTATTTCATGAAACTCGTGATAAATTAGAATCAAACATTAAGTACGGAATGAAATTACCAATAATAAATAGAAAAGATTCATGCATAAATAAATATTAAAAGAGATACTTAAGGGTAGAAGATTACATCCAATCCTTAGAGAAGTTAGCCTATCATTGTGGAGAGCATAAGATCAACTGAATACATGATGAAGAGGCGATCTCTGAATCACTCCGGCAGAGTTTCCTCACCAATTTCTCACTTCCTTTCACTCTTTCTAGGCTCCTAAGGCTTGCTAGTTCATGTTTTCACTCACTATGGCCTTCCAAGCATGCCTTTGGTTCACCCCTGCATGGCTTTATATAGGATTTGGAAGCTGATGATGTTCACTCGCCCAGGTGAGTGTTTTGTGCTTGTTTAACTCGCTTGGGTGAGTTTAATGCTTCTTGCTGATGTCTCCATTTGCCTAGGTGACCAAATTGTACATGAATCACTCGCCCAGGCTAGTTAAAGCCTTAATAAGTTGGCCTAGGCGAGTGTTGGGCCATTTTTGCTTCAAGAAATGTCCTTTTTGCCCCTTTTTGCCTTTTTGTTTGCTTTGGATGCCTTGATACACTTGATAACTATTAAAATACCAAATTTGATTGAATTAATCTTCCAAAATGTGAAAACCTCATTTATATAAATACCAAATACAAATCAACTAGGTTAAGAGCAAGTTTACAAGAAAATCTTTTTAAATCAAAAGATAAGTGTTATCATTAGAATCCCTAATTTAACTAAAATATGACACTTATCAACTCCCCCTAACCTAGAATCTTGCTTGTCCCCAAGCAAAGTAAAAATAACACTTTAGAGGACAAATAATATACAAGATACTTTTTTTATGAACATGTTTGGTAAAGAATCAACTTTAAAAAAAAAATGATCAAAACATATTTTTGAAGTAGTCAACTATGAGAATTTGAAAACACAAAAGATGGAATTTCATCAAACCAAATGAAATTAAGATAAATTTTCATTTCATTTTTAAAGAACATCAAAGAAAACTTTTCATTGATTCAAACAGAGGAAAACTTCTCAAAAGGGTTTATTTCTCCCACAGGCAAGTGTTTATTCTCAATTCCAACACTGATATGTTATAAATCAATTTTGTAGTTTATTTCCCATCAAATCAAAGTACATATTTATCATGGATCATTAGGACTTTTAGGGTTGGGTCTGACTTTGAAAGAAATCTTGGTTTTTCTGGATATTCAAAATTATCTTAAGAATAGGAGAGCAGATAAAGATAAGAGAAACTATTTTCCTATCAACCACCCAATCTTCCAAGATATTCATTTTTCTCATATCAACCGCCCAATCACCTGACTTATAAAATTTATAACATTTTGTACACTTTAGAACACAAGGATTTTTGTTTCCTTTTTCTTTTCTTTTCTTTTCTATATCTTTAGTCATAGCTTTTCTATCACATTAGCCATCCAAATGATAAAAGTTCCCTAACAAAATCCCTTTTGCTCTCTTAACTTAAGGTAAGGTAGGAAATTCTTAACTTAGGTTAAGGTTCCAACAAAATCATAAGTGTTTTGGCTCAAAAGGGCTAGCAAATGGTAATTCATTATATATTGGGATGGCTTTTTGGTCGGTGGCTTTAAAATGTTCAAGAAGAAAGAAGGCCTAAATCATATCCATGCATCATATGTCATGACAATTAGAAATTCATGCAAAATTAACTATAGATCATATCAGTGAGGATACTCAGTACAATTTATGTGGGTGCACTTAGTCACTTAAGCTTAAGGTCTTTTTCATGTTCAAATCAAATCAGTGTTTTGAAAGATGTTTTTTTATCAACTCCATGAAAAACATCTGCCTTCATTGGGAATTTTGGAAAACCATTCCTTTGTTTTTCTATTCTCAAAGTTTCCTAAAAAAATCATTTGTTGTGTTCTGATCCTAAAAATTAAATTCCAAGAAACATTATCTGTTGATTCTTTCCAAAACAAGTTATATTCAAGAAAAATTTTCTTTTAAGTCCCAAAAATTATACATATTCTACAACTATATTAATAAAAACAAAAAATTTAATCAAAAAGGTGTACTTCCAAAAAGAAACACATAAGGAAACCTTATGTGTATACTGTCAGAATTGTGCATAATATAGTACTAGTAACCCAAAACAAAATCATTAACGCGCACAATCTATCTAAGCAAAAAAAAAATCTAACATAGTAAATAAAGAAATAGAGTATTGAAATATCAAGAATATGTAAAGCCATAAAGAAAATGATAAAGAGATATCAAGAAAATGTCACGGATTTTGTAGCTCAATGAGATAATAAGCTAGATTATGCATCAGATCATCATCATCCTCATTAGCTGCTTCTTCTCCTTTGTTTGCAGCTTCTTGGTTAGTTGCAGGGCCCTGATCAGCCGCAGGACCTGGCTCCTCCTGAAAAATAGGCCTGTCCCCAGGCCATGTAACATTAGCTCTGAACTGATTAGGAGTGGGCCACGGGAAAGGGTTTGGATCCTGGCGATGTTGATGCAATGTGTAGTTATAGAAGCTTTCATTCAGCTGCATCTGGCCCCTGTAGTTGGCAGCCTTCTGGTCAGCCATATGACGCATGTAAGTATGCATCTGGAGTTCCATTCTCTGAAGATGAGTTGAAAGGGACTCCAAGGATGTTGGCTCTTGTGGTTGGTGCTCCATCTCTCTGGCTAGGCAATATTTTTCAATGAAGACCCAGTTGATGGGAGGTCAGATTGGCTTGGAAGGTTGTACCTGCACTTCATAAAATTGGCATAAACTAGTAATTAAAGCAGGAAATCCAAGCGCCTTGTTGGACTTTTTCGGGTTCAGCGAATGTCGAGGAGGCTCTGTGATGACAAACTGGTGAATGGCCTCTGAGATCAATTGTGCCACATTAATACTGAGTTGTTCTATGCAACTAAAAATGAGTTGACATTTTGACATGGTCAAATCACATTTTGGCACATTGCTAAGGAAAAAGGTCATCCATATTTGGGTTAAAGTTTTCATGTTGGTTCTCAGTAGTCTTACCCTGCTACCTACCATATTTCTAGCAAAATCACATTCAGGTAAACAGAGTAACTGGACTACAGCTTCTTCATCAAAGCCTGCATGGATTCTCCTCCTAGTAGTATAGTCACAGAATTGTCCTTCTTCCAAAATGAGTGGATTCCCTAGAAATTGATTAATAGCATCAGGGTCATAAGGAATCCACTGGCCACAAACTAGGGAACGTTGATCCAAAATGCCTTCTTCAATTGGCCATGCATTGGCATAAAATTCTGAGACTATGGTAGGATCAAATTTTTGTAGTGGTGTTGCAAGTGGCCTCCAATGTCTCCTATCAATCTCCGCAGTGAATTCTGGATATTCACCTTCAATTAGTTGAACTCTCCATTCTCTGAGGAATGACCAGTTCTTAATGACTTCGAACCGCTTTTGGTGCTCCTCATTACGGAACCTCTGAGGATCAAATATGAAATCTGGAGGAAGGTTAGAGTTTGACCCTTCTTCGGTATGTCTGGCTCTTTTAGTGGGAAGTTTCTTGGGAGCCATGTGATTTTTGGAGATGATAGAATAAGGGATGGATGAAGCGCTTGGGCGAGTTAAAGATAAAAAGAAGGTGCAGTCATAGCAAGAAAAGAAGAGATGAAAGTGATTTGAAAAAAAATTGGGTGAATTCTGATTTTTTTACCTTTCTGGTGCGTGTTGCAGACCTATGCTCGCCCATGCGAGTATTTTGTTCATGGTTCACTCGCCTGGGCGAGTTAAACACCAATTTTTTTTTATAATAAAAGTAATATTAAATGAAAATGTTATTAATTTTTACTAACCTAAACATAAATCATTCTATATTTATATGTAAAATGCTTTTAATAAAAATTATTTTAAATATTAAACAAATTATATACTAAGTAATATATAAAGCATAAAAAGAAGAGTTAGAATGTACGAGGTTGCCTCCTAGAAGCGCTTCTTTAATGTCATCTTAGCTGGACGCTTTTGCTGTAGCTCAAACTTCTTGCAAGCGGATCACAGTGGTGAGTCTTTCAACATCACCACTCAAATAAGGTTTGATTTTGCTACCATTTACAGTCCATGTCCTTTTCGTGACTGGATCTTTAAGGACTACAACTCCATGTGACATGACTTCATTGATGATGAATGTTCCAGATCATTTGGATTTCAGTTTACCTAGAAACAATCTCAATCTAGAATTAAATAACAAAACCTGTTGCCTAGGCTGAAAATTCTTTTTCAAAAGCTTTTTATCATGATAGAATTTAACTCGTTTCTTATAAAGCTTAGAATTTTCATATGCTTGAAACCTTAATTCCTCCAGTTCATGAAGTTGGAACTTCCTGTGTTCACCTGCTGCATCAGGATCAAAATTCAAAAATTTCAATGCTCAGTAAGCTTTATGTTCTAATTCAACAGGCAAATGGCAAGATTTGCCATAGACCAATTGGAAGGGTGTGAGTCCTATAGGAGATTTGTATGCTATTCTATATGCCCACAGAGCTTCATCTAGCTTCTAAGACCAATCCTTCCTTGATTGAGCAACTGTTTTCTCCAATATCCTTTTAATTTCCATGTTAGAAACTTCAGCTTGCCCATTGGTCTGGGGATGATAATGTGAAGCCACCTTGTGTCTGACACTATAGTGTTGGAGAATTTTCTTAAATTGGACATTGTAAAAATGAGATCCTCCAGCACTTATCAACAGTCTGGGTGTACCAAACCTTGAAAATATATTTTTCTTTAAGAAACGAATGACTGTCTTTGCATCAGCATGTTGTACAACTATTGCTTTCACCCATTTAGTGAGATAGTCCACAACCAACAAGATGTATTCATTTGAGTAGGATGATGGAAATGGACCAATGAAATCTATCCGCCAACAGTCAAAGGCTTTTACCTCCAAAATGTTTTGTAGTGGCATTTCATTTCTTCTAGAAATTCCCCCTGTTCTTTGGCAGTTATCACACCTCTAGACATATTCATGGGCATCTTTAAACAATGTAGGCCAATAGAATCCTGATTGGAGAACTTTTGCAGCAGTTCTCTCCCCATTGTAATGGCCTCCATAAGGTGAACTATGGCAATGCAACAGTATGCTCCTTGCCTCCCCCTAAGTTACACACCTACTCAGGAGATTATCTGCTCCAATTTTGAAGAGGTAAGGATCATCCCACACAAAGTATTTAGCATCACTGAAAAACTTCTTTCTCTGGTGCCAAGTGTAATCTTTAGGAATTGCACCAACTGCTTTGAAATTGGCCATCTCTGCAAACCATGGCCTTTCTGAAATGTTGAATAGCTTTTCATCAGGGAATTCTTCTTAAATATCAGGACCTTGTGTGGTTACTTCATCACTGGTAAGTTTGGAAAGATGATCAACCACATGATTTTCACTCCCTTTCTTATCCTTGATTTCTAAATCAATTTCTTGTAAAAGTAAAACCCAACGGATAAGTCTAGGTTTAGAAACAGCTTTGACTAGCAAATATTTTATAGCAACATGATCAGTAACAACTACAACCTTAGATCCTATCAAATAAGATCTAAATTTTCCAAAGCATACACTACTGCAAGCAATTCTTTCTCAGTTGTTCCATAATTAATTTGAGCTTCATTTAAAACTTTGCTTGCGTAATGTATAACATGGAAAACTTTGTTTTTCCTTTGACCTAAAACTTCTCCTATAGCATAATCACTTGCATCACACATTATTTCAAAATTAAGAGTCCAATTTGGTGCAGTGATTATAGGTGCAGAAATCAGTTTTTGTTTCAAAGTATCAAAAACTTTTAAACATAAATCATCAAAATGAAATGGAACTTCTTTGTTCAAGAGATTGCTCAATGGTTTGGCAATCTTGGAAAAATCCTTGATGAATCGTCTGTAAAATTATGCATGTCCTAGAAAACTTCTAATGCCTTTGACATTTGTTGGTGGAGGTAATTTTTCAATGACATCCACTTTAGCTTTTTCAACTTCAATGCCATGCACAGAGATCTTGTGACCTAATACAATTCCTTCAGTCACCATAAAGTGACATTTCTCCCAATTAAGAACAAGATTTGTTTCAATATATCGCTTCAAAATAGTATCCAGGTTAGACAAACATAAATCACAAGAACCAAAAATAGAAAAATCATCCATGAATATTTCTATACTTTTTTCAACAAGATCAGAAAAAATAGCAAACATGCATCTCTGAAATGTAGCAGGTGCATTACAAAGATTGAAAGAAATTTTCCTATAAGCCAAAACACCAAAGGGACAAGTAAAAGCTGTTTTCTCTTGATCTTCAGGATCAACATTGATTTGATTATATCCTAAATAACCATCAAGAAAACAATATTATTGTTGACCTGCTAACCTGACCTGCATTTGATCCACAAATGGTAATGGAAAATGATCCTTCCTGGTGGCTTTATTGAGCTTCTTGTAATCAATACACATTCTCCAACCCGTAACAGTACAAGTTGGAATAAGCTAATTTTTATCATTTTCAATAACAGTTATACCACCTTTCTTGGGTACTACCTGTACAGGGCTTACCCACTGGTTATCTGAAATAGGATATATCATTCCAGCTTCAAGTAGCTTAACTACTTCTTTTCTGACAACTTCTTTCATGGTTGGGTTGAGACGTCTATGTGGTTGAGCTATAGGTTTATAATCTTCTTCCATTAAAATTCTATGCATACAATAAGAAGGACTAATACTTGTTAGGTTTGATAAGGTCTAACCAATGGCTTCTTTGTTTTTCTACAAAACATTTACCAGTTTATTTTCTTCTTCTTCAGAAAGATTTGCATTAATGATCACTGGTTTCTAGGAATTACCTGCAAGGAAAACATATTTTAAATGTGAAGGTAATACCTTTAATTCTAGCTTTAATTCCTCTTTTTGCTTATCTTCCTTCAATTCTTCAAAGAGAGATTGATGATAAGGAATTTCTTTACAATAATTCAGCTTTTGAAGATACTCTGATCTTTCCTTATCTTCACCTTCATCTCATTTTTTGACTGCTTCGGTCAGTGCTTTCTGTAAACCATCTTTCTTGTAAATCAATTTTTTAGAGTCAGAAATTACCTCATCCAGGACATCTACTCTAAAACATTCTCTTTTATTTGTGGGATGCTTCATAGCTTCAAGAACATTGAATTGCACTTCATCATCTTGCACCCTTACAGTGAGTTTTCCTTCATCAACATCAATCAAGACTTTGGCAGTCTTCATGAAAGGTCTGCCAAGAATCAATGGAACTTCACTGTCTTCGTCCATGTTCATGATTAAAAAGTCAACAGGAAAGAAAAAATTTTCAACTTTCACCAACACATCTTTAATGATGCCATAAGGATGCTTAATAATTCTGTCAGCTAGTTGCAAAAAGTCATCCTTGTTGGTCTGATTTCTACTTCTCCTATCATTTTGATCATGGACAAGGGTATGAGGTTGATACTAGCACCTAAATCAAGAAGCGCCTTCCCTACTGATAATCTCCCAATAGCCACAGGAATTGTGAAACTACCGGGATCTCTAGATTTTTCTGGGATAGTCTTTTGGATAATTTCACTACAACCTGCATCCAATTCTATTGTTTCATCATCCATGTATCTTTTCTTCTTTGTGAGTAGATCCTTCATGAATTCGGCATATGTTGGCATCTGCTGCAATGCTTCAGAGAAAGGAATATTGATCTACAGTTGTTTAAAAATATCTAGGAAGCGCTTGTACTGCCTTTCCTTTGCTTTCTTTGATGGAGCATGTGGATAAGACATATGTTGAACTGGTGATGGATTTAGTACAACTTTGCCTTTATCAATTGTTTTCTGATTCTCCTCTTCACTTACCACTTTTTTTTCAATTGTTTCATTTGTCACCACTTCATCATTTTTCTCATTTTCTTTTTCAACTCTTTTCTTTTCATCATTGTTTTCTAACACTCCTTAATTTTTATTTTTCTTATCATCATCCTTCAAACCAACCACAGTCTCCATCCTTGTTATAATTGCCTTACATTGTTCCTTTGGGTTGACTTGTGTGTTTGCTGAAAAAGATCCACATCCATGCTCTGAGAGTTGCTTTGCGACTTGTCCAACCTATACTTCAAGATTTTTGATGGAAGCATCAGTATTCTTTTGATTGGTGATGGACATCTACATAAACTGAGTTAGAGTGTCTTTTATTTTTGACAATCTATCAGGTTGAGCTTGGTTTTGTGGATTTCTATTAGAAGGACTTGCATATGAATTGTTAGAATGACCTGCAAAAGGAGGATTAGTGGGAGCAGTATATGCATTATTATTTTGTCTCCAACCATAAGGTTGATTTGAACCTAGACCTCCTCGATAACCTTGATAATTTCCTTGATAATTCTGCTGAGGTCTGGTCTGATTTTACAAATGATGGGCCTCATCTTCTGGTTGACAATCACGAGGTGCTGGACAGTGGCCATTTTGATGTTCTCCACCACAGAAATCACATCTCAAAATTTGTTGAACTTGATGAGCTGTGTGTGTTTTCTGTGATCCTCCATGCTGAATTTGTTGAGGAAGTTGGCCTATTTGTTTGGTTAAGGCCTCTAATTGTTGAGTCAAGAGTTTATTTTGAGCTAGAATTGCATTATGAGTATCAAGCTCCATTACACCTTTCCTCTGAATTGGAGATCTATCATGGTGGGATTGGTAATCACTGGCTGCTATGGAGTCAATGATTATGATTGCTAATAAACGTTTGTCGTGTGGCTTCAAAATAATTAAACTACGCTAATTCTATAGCACAGGATTAACCTAGGTTGACTCAAAGACATTATCAATATGGTTCTATCTTCAATTCACTTCTAACAGTAAAGGGAATTTTTGTCGAACAGGTTGCAGGCGTGGAGTAAAAATTGCAAAAACATAAACTACGATTAAAGATCAATGTAGAAAATAACAGAATTGATAACAAGTAATGTAAAATAGATTAAAGAGCATCAATCCAATTCACCAAACCAAGCTATTCGAATCATCATTGTTCTCAGAAATTTATCCTATTGTGAAAGT